>CAKKXW010000003.1:75834163-75957231 GCA_920937365.1 Sphaerophoria rueppellii
GCTACTATGTAGTTACAATAAGACTATTGATAAATTCATCATACAGTCGTATTTATATACTTTTCTTATCTATCTACAAGGAGACCCAAGCGTACAATCGTCTTGCTTGATAATGAAGAAGAGATAATATTCCAACATTGTATACAAACGATATTATCTCTTTTACATATGTTATCATTGTAGCGTTGTGTGCAAGACTGTACTAGAGACTAAAGATATCATTGAATACAAATAATGTTATCTTTTTTCTCAATATGTTTTGCTATGGATACTTAACTCGCGCTTCTCATGCTCCTTTTTTTCTTTCTGAGAAGTTTATGCTTCTCTCTAATTTTCTGCTCGTAGATCTTTAAGGACTATTTTAATGTCATAGCTAGGGCATATTGCTCATAGGTCTTGTTCAGGAGCTCGTAGAACCTGTCTTTGGTGTCTTTATCCTTTTCCTCAGTGGGGGCGTGAGCGCAGATGAGGCTGATGTTGGTGAATTAAGCCTTGATACGCATTGTCCTGATGCGCTCATTCACTGAGTGAAACTCCTTCCAAAAAGCCTAAAATTGGTATCATACATAGATATGTATTTATATGTAAATATTCCCATTCTTATTGCATTTTCGAAACTTTCACAAACAAAGAAAAAATGAATGTTGACAAAAAAGGACTAAGTGAGTAAACGTCACTTGAGAGAAATTTTATTTTATTAAAAGCATTTTTCACTAGTCTACAGACTAAGAGTTAGTCCTTCGATAGTCCATGTTTATTAATTTGGGTTTTTATTCGCAAATAAAGAAAGGGCCCATTGGCCATTCTATCTGCCATCTTGTTGTTATCCTTTGCGACATAGAAGAGATTTTTGATTTTATTTGACTCCAAATCGAGCGATTTCCATAACCAAACTTCTATTACCTAGATTGGACCCAACTTATTTTTACACGGATATTTGTAATTATTTCTTTTTTTTCTTTTACGATTGACATATTTCTTGCTTAGTCCTTTGCTAATCCACCTCTCAAGCCGGACTCAGTTAGTAAACGTCACTTATGAGAAATTTTATTCTATTAATAGCATTTTTCACTAGTCCACATGTAGTCTATGTTTATTAATTTGGCTGTTGGAAATCAGAAACCGGAGTCAAAGCAAAGCTGTTTAAAGAAACACGTTGGTTGAGGTCAAAACCTGCAACGGAGGTACACTTAAAAATTGAATGTTACATATTAACTTCCTACATCCTACAGAAAGGAGAGCTGTCAGTGTTATTCCTTAAAAAAAAGCATTAAAACAGAGACCATGCAGGCATTTAACACATTTAAAATAATGTCAACTCAGTTATATCATATCTTAAGTTCCGAAGGGGCCTTTCTGTCACAATTCTGTTTTTTTTTTTTTTTTTGTTTTTCCGCATGCCTATACCTATTCTCGGTAATAGGAAGCACCAAGCACATTTGCCTAAGGCTTACAGTAAAATAAAATGAAATTAATCCAAAGCTTTTTTTAAGTACATTAAGTATTCATTATGAGAGTTATCAAAAATGTATGATTCGCAAATAAAAATAATAAAAAAAAAAAAAAAAAAAATGCTGGACACTGTCCAGTCCATGTGCCTTAATCTAGGAGAAGTATAATCCGTCCCCAATTTTAAAGTATCTTATAATACCAACCTATTTTATATTGTAGGCAAAGTACCCTACCTATGCAAATTATTAAATTCTTTATTTTCCTGTTGGTTAACTAAGAATAGATTATATTAAGTTCATGAATGAATGCTCCGTTTAGTGCACTTGTTGCAATTTTTCTTGTTGAGAAGCAAATTTGTTGGCCTATCAGTAGGTAAACTTCCATATTCAAAAATGGAAACAATGAAGAATCTTTATCAAGAAGGTCGTTTTATTTTTTTGATAAAATTTTCAGTCATTTCGTTTTCAAGAGAGTCCTTTTTATTTTATAACAAGGAAAATAGAAGTAGGTTATGTGAAATATTTTTTCTAAATTTGCATTTTGTTTTTTTAACCTGCAAAAATAATAAGGAGGATGACAGAAGAAAAAACGTTGCTATTTTTATATTCGAGGGACATATTGATTTTTTTCGTTTAATTCGAAGAAGACTGAAGGGAACAAATGTTACCTGTTGATCCTGTTGACTCGTTACTCTTATGATTAATGAAAAATTAATAAAAATTGTATGAGGACTTTAGTTACATAAATGCTAACAGATAAGTAAAATTAAAAGGCAAGCCCGTCGTAAATAAAACAAAAATCCCAGTACAATTTACAGGTGAAAGATATACAAAATTAATGCATAGGTACTAAACACTTTTCTTTTCGACAAATCTGTGTCTTGGACAAATCAAATAGAGGAAAAAAAAAAAAAAAAAGTAGGTAACTGAATTAAATGCGACAGGACGCCGATCCGAGATTCTTCGCCTGAAGTCGTCGTTTGGGCACCGCTAATCTGTTCAAAATAGACGAAATGCCTCATAGGGAATGAAGGCGCTCAATATTGCGCTATCAAAACATTCGTCATTCGGATAGAACGCCACAAAGATCAAATTATTCGTTGAAGTCAAAGCCCTCGCAATGTGCACGAACAAGTCTTATCACGAAATTGTCGATTGTGTTGATCCGAGCTCCGTTGTATAGAACCTTGTTAAAATAATAACGCATATGCGAAAATTCTGCAGGCCGATATAAACCGCGTCAGCGTCGAACACATTTTTTCTCAAACTCTTGAATTTTCTGCATTTAAGTTGTACTTGCGATCGATTAGGACCACTACCTCGTCGTAGCCAAGGTAGTGCTACGAATATCCCGACAAGAGCCAAATCCGCCAACATCAAGTATCGAAGACCAGTTTCAACATTGCCAGGAAGCAGTTAGAGATGCCGCCTCTAATGTGCTAGGTTTCACTCAGCCACCAAAACGAAACCCCTGGTTTGACGAGGAATAAAGGCAGGCCCATGCAGCCAAGCAGGAGTCATTCAGAGCTGCTGACAAGAGCTGCACGTGAGCTCTATGAGCAAAAGAGGAAAGAGGAACGCCGGCTTCTCAGAAGAAAAAGAGGGAGCATTAGAAGCGTCAGATAGAGGTTGCTGAGAGAGCCAGCAGCAGGAATGAAGTTCGGAGGTTCTACCAGAAGGTAAAACAGCTGGCTCAAGGTCATCGAGCAAGAAACGATGCTTGCAGGGTTAAAGAAGGGAACATCATATTAGAATTGCAGTCAATGCTGGGGATTTGGAAAGACAACTTTTGTAGACTGTATAACAGCGACGTCTCGCTGTCAGGCAGAAGCCTTTCATCGAACACGATGATAGCCAACAATTCCGCGAACCCGACCTAGAAGCAGTGAAAACCGCAATTTCACAGCTGAAATCCAACAAAGCCTCTGGAGCAGATGGTCGGCTGCCGAGCTTTTCAAAGCAGCAGGTGACGATCTAGATAGGACCATTCAGTAAATCATCTGTAAGATATGATCGGAAAAAGGCATGCCCGATGAATGGAACCTCAGCATCGTATGCCCGATCCTCAAATAAGGAGATCCCTTGAACTGCACCAACTACAAACGTATAACTCTCCTTAACATCGCCTATAAGATCTTGTCTGCCGTGCTGTGTGAACGTTTGAAGCCTTTCGTCACGACCTGATAGGTGAAAGGCCCTTATCAGTGTGGCTTCAGACCCGGAAAGTCCACCATCCATCAAATATTCACCCTTGGAGAAGACCCAGGAACTTCAAATCGATACCTACCACCTTTTCATCGATTTCAAGGCCGCGTATGACAGCGTTTACAGAGACCAACTACATAGAGCAATGTCTAGTTTTGGCATCCCAGAAAAACTTATCCGTTTGTGTAAGATGACAATGGAAAATTCACGCTGTTCTATCATGGTCGTTGTCATTCGATATCTTCAACATCATTCTTGAAAAGATTGTGCAAAGCTCCAACGTCAACACCAGATGCGCAATCTTTCAAAAGTCAGCCCAGCTACTAGAATTCGCAGACGACATTGAAATATTTAGAAGACTACAGCGTGATGTCAGTGGAGCGTTTGTGAGTCTTAAGACAGATGCCACGAAGATGGGTCTAGCGGTTAACGTGGGCAAGACCAAGTTAATGTTGTCGACAAAATAGGACTACCAACATCGACGTCTTGGAGCAAACGTCAAAATACACAGATTTAACTTCGAGGTAGTTAAGGACTTCGTTTACCTGGGTTCCGCTATCAACACAGTAAACAACACCAGCGCTGAAAACAAACGATGTCAGTGGAGCCAATCGTTGCTTCTTTGGACTTAGAAGGCAATTAAGTAGTAAATTCCTCAACCGAGCAACTAAAGTGACACTCTACAAAGCCCTCATCACCCCGGTCCTCATGTATGTTGCAGAGATATGGATCATGACAACATCTGATGAAAACATTTGGGCTGCTTTGAGAGAAAAATTCTTCGAATGATTGTTGGTCCTGTCTGCATTAATGAAGAATGAAGACGAGGATTCAACCAAGAACTGTATCTACGAGATGTTCAGCGACACTGACCTAGCCAGAGAAGTTAAGGTCCAAGAACTTAGATGGTTGGGTCATGTTGAGCGAATGGAAAATAATGCTCCGGCTCGTAGAGCTTAGAACCCATATCCGAAGGACGTCACAGAACAGGAATACTGCGACTCAGGTGGAGCACACAGGTGGTAGAGGTCCTGAACCAACTTGGCGTGCGAAACTGGAGACAGCTAGCTAGGGACCGAGCGGGCTGGAGAAGTTTCTTGGGTGAGGCCCTGGTCTGACTTGGACTGTAGCCCCACCATAACTAAGTTAGGAATTGACGGAAGCCTAACTGCAGTGTTAAACAACACAAAAACAAATAGTAAGTTAGTTTGACAAGAGACGAGATTCACGAACGTTTTGAGCGGAAAATTTTAAACTCGAAATGAATTGGGAATGTCCCGCCTTGAATCCGAATTGGTTATCCGGAATTATCATGTTATCCGCAGCTCGCTATATAGCTGAATGGACTCAATGATAGTTCATCTGATGTTTCTTCAGTCATAAACATCCGTGTGCGCGCCGGCTGGCATCTGGAAATATACTTTTTTTCAATCAACCTTTAAAGGGAAGGCTAATTTCCCATGTGCAATAAAGTCCTATGGAATATTTCCATTCACCTTTTTGAGTAATTGTTGCGTCTGTTTTCTGTTTCAACTTGGTTTACCTATGACATTAACTCTGTTACCAGGGAGCAAAAATAAAACAATCTGTTTACACTTTTCATACCTTTGCCTCTATGACTAGTCGCAAACTTATTACCATGCGGAATGCAGTAAATCAAACTCAACCGATTCTTATCAAAAACTTTTGACAAGCAAACAACAAAAGCAATTAATAGCTCGTTCAAATTTTGTGCTTTTCACATGAGTCTATCAAAGTAACACAAAAAATTAATAACTTATGACTGCAACAAAGATAGCAATAACAACAACAGATGCATAAGAATCTTTTTTTTATGAGCAACCATAAAAATTGAAGAGTGCACCCCCTGCCGTAGTTACAAACTATAAACAAACAAAAAGCCTGATAAGTGCATCTGGGAATTTCTGTATGAAAGTAATTTTGTGTTTATTGTCAGTACCGGTAATCCTTGTGAAGTTTAGTTCATAGATAAGCAAGGTCCCTTAAGGGCATCTGTATTATAACACACAGTAAACATACAAAATAAAATGCTATAGACATATGTTTGTTAAAAAAAAAACTAAAGAAAAACAAATTAATCAGGGTTAGATGTTAAAACGCTTACCCAACAACAAAATATTGTTTATTGCTGTTTTTTTTTTTTTGTCGTGAGTGATAACAAAGTTTGGTGCACTTGATCTCATCAAAAACAAATTTTTTATAGACATCATAAATCTGGCAGACAGCTTGTGCTTTTTTGTTTAATGTTTATTTTGAATTTTGAACTTCAGGAGTCTCCTCGATTCTCTTGATGAAAGATGATTAAAAGGATTTTGACAGTGATATCTTGTAATATAATGAAATTGTAATAAATATAATATGTTATTAATATATTTTTTTTTTTGTTTTTGCTTTTTTTGGTTTCATTTATTTATAATTGCAATTCTTTGTCGTACTGCTGTACTATAAAAGACTTTATCTTAATGTATTCCTTTTAAAATTTAATAAACTTAAACTTAAACTTAATATTTAAAAAAAAAAACACACAAATTATCCTCAACAACTCAAATCCTTTTATTATGGTCTTGGAAGGAATTTCTCGCTTATTTTTTGACACTCACCTACGTTATTGACACCAACAAAAAGTAGCCTGTCTTATTACCTACCAATTACTTTCCTTATTGCCTGTCTACTTAAATATATGTTTTTATGTTTAAGGGGAAATTGGAAGCCACCGCGGGCCTCGCTCAAAAAGAAACTGAGAAGATCTAAATAAAGGGTTTTCCAATAAGAGTGTTATTTTGATATTCAAAGAAAAATGGCATTTTTTGAGGTAAATGATCGGATGTTTATTTATTATTAAGAAAAAGGTATGCCGTTAATAATGGAACACAACGTCAGCCAACTGGCCGCCACGACCACGCTTACAGGACCATATCCTTTTTATGAAATTTTCCATAACCAAATTGCAAAGTGGCTGCCCTTTGTCCTCGATAGCCTCACGAATTCCATCTTTGAGGTATTGAATTGACGCTGGGTTTGTTGGCGTAGACCTTATCTTTCACGTGGCCCCAAAGGAAGAAGTCGCAAGGTGTTAAATCACAAGATCTCGGTGGCCAATTGTGATCACCTTTCGAGATATAAAACGGTCCGTAAGAGATAAATAGTTACGTCGCTTGTGTGGCACGTAGCGCCGTCTTGTTGAAAGTAAGCGTTGTCCAGATCAATAAAATCATTATAATCATCTCTCGATAGCCGGACCATAAACCGCATCAAACAATCACGCTTTGAGGATGGAGAGGCTTTTCAACAACAACTCTTGTGTTTTCCGAGCCCCAGATGCGATAGTTTTGCTTGTTGACATAGCCTCCGAGGTGGAAATAGGCCACATCAGTCAAGATGATTTTTCGATGAAATTCCGGATCATTTTCATGCATTTCTAGGACCCAATCAGCAAAGACACGACGTTGTTGATGATGATCAGACGGCTTGAGTTCTTGTGTTAACTAAACTTTATAAGTCTTAAGACCCAAGTCTTTAAGCAAAATTGGGTGTAATGGTATTTATGCCTACTTCCAAAGAACGACGAGGAATGGACAAACCTGAGTGCGCCGTTTTGATACCATACCTTATGAGATTCTAAGAAGATTTGGATGGGTTAGGAAGGCTGCATATTTCGAACGTACGATCCCATACATACTGTAGTATTAATCTCCCTACACTACGGGCTATTGTCTTATAGTGCCATCTAGGTTAGGAGAGATAAGGGGTGCTATTGAGGTATGAGATCATGTCTTTGATCTTGAATTCTGAGCGTTCCTAAATACCGTTGAAGAAGTCTTTACCTAAGTTGAGTGCTGGTCCTCACAGCTACGACAGAAGGAGTTATGCATGTGGTAAATAACAATCCTGGCTATGTCATGCCTTGGTTTGGAAATTAAATTGATTGATTTGGGTTTGTTTTAGGCGGGCCAGATTTTCCTTGATATAATGCAACTCGTTATAGTTTTCCACCTATGATTAGCTTCTGATGTGTATTTGGTCAGGATATATATATATCTGAACTGTCATCTCTGAACATGAAAAGTTCGCTAGGTGAGTTAATTCATAAAAAAGCCAACTGGCATCCGCAGTCACTTGGCCCTTGTACCGTAGGTTCGGTCTTCCTTCTCGTCTCGAACCTGGGGGCTGTGATGAGAAGACTTTCTTGGCTGGAGCGTTGTCGTCCACTTGCTTTATGTGGCCGAGCCAACGTAGTCGAATTTTCTTGGCTTTCTGGACTACATCCACATTTGGTTACAGTTCGTACAGTTCGCGGTTGAACCTTCTTCTCCATTCGCCATGGTTGCATACGAAAGTGCCCAGTATCAATTCACCTTTTTTACTTATCGTTCAAGTCCAACACTCTGAGCCGTAGAGCAGGACTGGTATAATCAAAGATTTGTATAGCAGACACTTTGTCTTTTGAGTGAGGAATTTTGCACCCAGTTGTTTTTCCAAACCAAAGTAGCAGCAGTAGGGAAATTCTTCGTCCGAGATCTCCACTTACATAGATATCGTTTGCGTTGTTGATAAGTGAACTCCTTAACTATCTCTGCTACCAACGGCTACGTTTTGTTATAGGCAGTGGACAGATGTTGTTTTGTTTATTGATAGCATTTAGGTATCTACTTTATTTTGTCCTCGTTCACTTCAAGTTTCAAGACTAACGAGTTTCGCATGTTCTTCAATCGCTGTGAAGGCTTCAAGCACAGCTCTCTTGGATCGACTGATGATGTCTATGTCGTCCGGATAGCCTAGGTGCTGAGTGGATTTATTGAAGATAGTGTTTTCCATGGCTAACATCTGCCTTGTTTACTATCTGCTCCAGGTCTATGTTGAAGAATCGCACTGTACGTTGGATAGGATTTTGTATGCAACATTGAGTAGGAATTTGCTTCGGTAGTTTTTGCATGACATAGGATCGCTTTTTTGTAGATGGAGCCTATAGCGCCTATCGACCAGTCAGTGGGCATGTATTCTTCCTCCGACACTGCACCAGGTAATCGTGCATGCGGTTCATCAAAACACCTCCTCCATATTTCAAAAGCTCCGACTAGGCGGACTTTTAATTTTTTAGCTTTTGGATGGCTTTCTACCTTTTCTGTGCTGCGGGCTTTGACTGTGTCTTCATTGACTGGTCTTGCTTCTATTTCATCATTGGCTCGCTCGACATTTTGCGCATTCAGCAGTTGTTGAAAGTGATGCTTAAAAACAGCTACAATTCCCTGTGCTTCCTCCACTGTTTCGAAGAGCCTATGTCCCGGTTCTGAAACCATATACTTTTTGCTTTGACCTTTTAAAGAAACGTTGGCCCGAAACTCTTCTGGATCCTAGCCTAGATCCTTGAGCTGAGAAACTACGGATGCTCTTTTCTTCCTTCGCAGGGTCTTTTTCTCATTTCTCTTTTTTGTTCGGTAATCTTCTCTTTCTGCTCTTGTTTTCCGTTGCAGCATTTGCAAACGTGCTTTTTCAGTCTCTCTTTTGAATAACGCGCACTCATTATCATACCACGGGTTCTTTTTCGAGGATGACTGGTAACTTATTTTATTTTATTATCTTATTTTTAATTATTTCGCTATATTGGTTCCACAAGGTGTTAATATCTGTGGTATTTGGGAGAACGGCGGATAGTCATCCACTGTAGTCACTGGCATTATCCGGAGTGCTAAGGCAACCGATGTTGAACTTCTTTCTTTGGGCCACACGTTTTTGTCATTTGATAATCGACATCTTAACCTTGCCACTACCAGAAAGTGGTCAGAGTCGACTTATTGGATGCGTATGCCTTGCGCCGATTAGAACATGGTTGATTTGATTGGTGGTTCGACCATACGGAGATCGCAAGGTTGCTGCGTAGATCTGTCGTCTTGGAAACCAAGTGCTCCTTATCACCGTATTAGGAGCTGCAGCAAAGTCGATTAGTCTGAAGCCGTTATCGGTCGTAACTTTGTGGAGGCTGTGCTTTCCTACTAATCCGCCAAAGATGTCCCGATATTTGCATTGAA
Organism: Sphaerophoria rueppellii; assembly: GCA_920937365.1. NCBI lineage: Eukaryota > Metazoa > Arthropoda > Insecta > Diptera > Syrphidae > Sphaerophoria > Sphaerophoria rueppellii. The sequence continues at coordinate 75,843,867 of CAKKXW010000003.1, forward strand.
ATCTCCGAGTAAGATTTTGACTTCGTACTCTGCACAGGATCCGTAGGCTCTATCTATAGGGGCGTGTGGGCGCAGTGTCATAAGTCCGTAAGTCATAAGTCCGTAAAGGACTTTTGACCCACTTAGGTGGGTGGGTCCAGGTGGACCCACTTAGGTGGATCAAAACTTCATAAATCGATTATGAACTTATAACCCACGTAAGTGAGTCAAAAGTACGTCATGGAATTCTGACCCCAGCTTACGGTTAGTGAAATCGATTATTTTCTTTTTTTTTGCTTATTCCAAGCGGTGAAGGGAAATAACTCCACGGGAACTAACTATACTGAGGGATTTAATTTCCTCCAAGTGAAGATTTGGTTCACTTCTTTAAAGTGTGGTTAGTTCCCATGTACGGTGGGAATTAAAGTCCTTAGAGAATTATTGGTTCTTGTTCTCTTCGAACGTGAAATGAACTGCCATTTTAACCGAGATAAACTTAAATAAAAATTCAAGTACTGAGCAATGTTATTCGTAAAATTAAAATAAATTTCATTGTACTCTGAATTCAGTTCTCAACACTCTGAAAATAATGAAAAACTGCCCGAACTTTTTGATAAATATCATTATCATTATTTAAGTTGTCGAGCAAATAATTTTTTTAAGCTGTTGCTATTTCGTTCTATTTGAAAAAGTAACCACTACACAATTACACATCCTGTAATGCATATAGAAAATAAGCAGATGCTGCATTTCAATGATTCTTTCTGAGCATCTTTTTTTGTTTCGATTGAGGATGAGGATATAATGATAAGAAAGATTCAAGATTGATTTGGTTTGATTGCGGGCGAAGCGAGCGGAAAAAATTTTGCCCAAAAGCGAATCAATTTGGGGTGTGAAAATAAAAAAATTCGCGCGAATTTGTTTGACCATCAAAAAGAAAAAAAATTAACATTCAACGAGCAGTATTGTGCCTCTCAAGAAAGAAAGCGATTTATGAAGTTTTGACCCACCTATGTAAGTGGGTCAAAAGTCCTTAACAGACTTATGACCTACGGACTTATGACACTGCGCCGGGCGTGTGCACATTATTGATATTTTGTAGTGTAACCTTGATGCGTTTTGCCACGATGAATCCGATAGTCAATTGCCAGGTCGAAGGTACTAATCTAGATTATATATACAATGGCGCCAAAACAGGTCTCAATCATGGCGCTGTAATGCGCTGCTATCAAACCCAAGCAAAGCAGCCATAAAATTGACATTGACATTGAGTTCACAGTACTTCGCACATAAATGTGACGAACTACAGACACATAGCAGCACTGGTGACTGAGACCATCGGCTGGGACAGACCATGACATTAATACAACAGAGCGAGACAGATAGATACATAGAAGGGAAGAACACTTAACATAAACCTACGTGGCAGGTGGCACAGAGGAGGAGACACAGATTTTAATTGTCTCATATAATCGCACAGGTGGCCTCAGATAAGCTGGCGATTTTTGTAGAAAAAGAATGCTGCCGAAGCTGGGGCTTGAGCCCGTAGCATTCGGCTTAGCAATCAACTACTCTATCCTCTGAACCATGGCCACCTGCAGTGCCATAAAATCAAATTCTGCCACAACAATCAGTTCTTTGTAAGGAAAATAAGTCCATTATAATGATGCTTGAAAAATTTCATATGATTTCGACTTTATTAATAAAAAAAGAATTAAATTTTGAAAAAAGCTTTGATCGAAATTTTTCAAATTTTTAATGTGGGCATAATTTAAAAAAAAATATCATCGAGATAAGAAAACTTACCCCATTTCAAGTCTTCTGAAAACTTTGCTTCCTTTAAGAATTTTCACAAGCACTTGAGCTCTTCACACTGTTCGATATTAAAAAAGAACCAATCTTTTGCTCTTCATTCATTCTATTAGGCCTTTTCTAATTCTTGTTCATCAATTTTTCACCTATTACAAGTCTGTCTAAAGAAGTTCTTCAATAATTTCACAAACCATTAACTATTTTATTTTTTTTATCTCCTTTGACATTTCGTCCAACTACTATTTTTAAAACTTAAAGCACAGAAAGAGGCATTCGCCATTTTCAAGTTCCATTCGGAAATTTTTGATTAAGCATGTCATGTGGTAGAGTCAATAAACTTTCAATGACTTTGTTTTTGCCTTACCTTCCTTAACTTTAAGGCCTCTGAACTATTTCAACCGGAAAAAAAGTTACTGGTTGAGCATGATACTTTTTTCCTGGTCATCGCCATCAATTTGGATCTGAAGAGCTTTAAAACAAATATGTTTGTTTGTGTAGCACACAATCGAAATTTATTTGACTCAATATCATAAGCTGTTAGTAGATTTTAGGGGTGCAAGACACTCAGAACAACTTCTCTACGGAACATTATAAAGTTGCCGGAAGAACCCTTTTTTGTCTCTTTGAATATGTGATTTTCTTCTTTATAATCTATTCGTGATTTTCAATAGGTTTACTGTCCATTTCCTTGTTTCTATGTCAGCGCCTTGTCGCCTTGAGCGTTCAACATATTTTATATAGTTTTTGGCATTTGATTACCTCAATAGCCGGATTCATAGTCCCATGGAGTGGATTTAGACAATATTTCAAGGCACTGCAACATTGTTGTTAACAATTGCTTTAATTGCCCTAATTAATATTTATTTATTTATAATATTCCACGATTGAATCAACAACCAAGGATCAGTTTTGTTTACATGGTGGGCATTCAGGCGCCACCAGCCGATCAATTGAGGTCAATGAAGTGAGCTTTCCTTCTTCAAGATAGACTCTGTCTTAAATTCCAGACAGTAAACAAAAAATGTCTTCAAATTAAAATAAAAGAATCAATTTCTGATTGAAGAAAAAGGGGATTGACTCTAATCTATTACTTTTTTTGTCTGCTTTTGATCGAGTACGACAATGACCAACAGTAAGGCGAATGCTATCTAAAGGCAGAATTTATTTTTACCACTTGGTTCAAAAATAACTCCGCAAAGATCAAAACAACTCTATCTGTGGGTACATATATTTTTGAATGAGGTGTTTTGTTTTTGTCTGGACGGTCGTATGACAGCCTTCTTGTCTGCAATATTTACTTTTATTGAACAAAAAATTGTTTACCATTTTTAATTTATTATCATGGGAAAATACCACGCGAAGAATCAAGTGATTTCTTATATTTTTGTATTTATTACTTTTCATGATTAAAAGAATTAACCTGACTCAGGGGGAATGGAACGATGAGATTCTCGCTGGGGTCATGGGCTTCGCATTCGGTGGTCAGTGTGCGGGTCTCACGGTCCGCAATTAACTAGAAGTAGGTGATTATTAGCTGAACAGGATTCTTTAAATGAGATGAGATTGCGATCAGTAATAGTTGATTCTTCGATAGGATTTTATCAGGTCTCATTTTATTTTGTATAGTAAGTAAATTCTTCACTTAACCGCGGCTTCAGGGCTCTAGGTTTAGGATTAGCTAGCCCCAGAATCAACCAATAAATAAAATGAAGGAGTGCATGATGTGGGCATGATAGAACTAATAATGCCTTTCTTGAAACTATCCGGAATCATCTTTCTTCACAACAACTTTCTCAGAAACTCCCTAAAGCCTTTCTCTCGAACGCAACTATGAGTTCTAAGCACATTTTTTTAAAGCAAAAGTCTAATATATGTAGGTGAGTAGTTCTGGTAAGACTATAGTCCCATAAGGCAGGTTTTTGGTCTTAAAAGACCTCGACAGACTAAAATGCTGCAAAACTTTAATCTCGTGCTCCTCTACCTCGATAGGCGTTCTTCTTATGCTAATATTTTGTGCAAATAGACCTACCATGAAGTCAGTTTTTCCTTGTCACATATAGTCATTTCAAATTGCCCAGCCAAGTTCTAGCACTATTCCCTTTTTACAGGATCGAACTCAAGCACATTTTCTTTCAACCCGCTATATCTTTTGAACCCATTGAGTTAGAAGTTTAAAATTTGAATTAAGTAGGTATGAACTTCATGGAGACAAAGGTTCTGTGACTGACTGACTGACTGACTGATCATCAAAATTATGAAGCACTTCTAACAACAGAAGAACCTAGAAATTTGGTACAAACGAAAAAATCGAAAATCTCAATATTTTCATTCAGGGGGCGTGGTATCCGCCCACTTTCATAAATTGGTCGTAAGATGTTGAAATTCGGAGTCGGGTTCGGGTTCGGTCTTAGGATGTTGAAATTCGGTTGAATGACATTCAAAAATGAGACAAAATTCTATTTCGTTTTAGGGGTATCCGCCTGCTATATCAAAATGGTCGAAATTGTTTAAATTCTAAAACAATTGAAATTCCAGTCAGGAACATACTAAGAGTTCCGTCAAATAACTTTTTTTTTTGAAAATACTATTTCATTCAAACGGCTGCCTCGGCTGGCTATGAGTAGCCATACAATCGGTCCAATTTTTAAGCACATTATCGATTGAGTGCAGCTGTATTTCACCAATGGCTTCACGAATATTGCCTTGGCTTGTCGTGGCTCGGAGGTGGCCAAACGACATCAGCTCTGTGGCTGATAATTTGATCTTCAAAAACAAAGCTCAAAACATCGAGTTTAGCTTCGGCTGTTTGGCACGTAGCGCCGTCCTGTTGAAACCAAATGTTACCAATATCCTCCTCTTCAATTTTTTTAAGCAAAAGTTCCTTCAACATGGCCCTATAACGATCGCCATTGACTGTAGCAATCAGTCCTTGCTCATTTTTGAAGAATTTTCGCACACATTCTGCAACATTACCGTGATTTTCAAAGTAATGTCGCAATATTTCAAGCGTATACACAACCATATTCGTTCAGCGGAAGGATAAAACTAATTATATCCGTCAAATCAGACATGAACAAAGTGTTACCATTCACGAAATCAACACGAATTGAAAAAAAACGTTAGATGGCGGACCCTTTATACACCTACTTTTTAATATTTGGATAAAAAAAAAATAGAATGGCGCGACAGCTCTTGAAGCGCCAAGGCCTAAGTGGCTTACTCTCATCAGCAATTCTTTGGGTACGTTTGAAGAATTGAGGGGACAATTTAACGCCTATTCCGAACTGCAAAGTAAAGAAGCACTTTTTCATGACAGATTGATACTCTTGGAAGTTTTGTCAGTTCTTCGCAAGAGGTAGTGCCCGTGAAAGATGAAATAAAAACTATGGGCACGAGTAGGACTAAAACCCATGACGTTCTGCTTAGCAGCCTACGCACCTAAGCACTAAGCTACGGACACTAAAATTTGGGTAGTCCTTTTAATTTTATATATGAACTCTAGAATTGTTAATTTTGCTACAGCGGAAGTTGCTTAAAATGCTAAGACTTACCTATTATTTATTTAAAACTTTGCAGAACAATTGCTTACATGTGTAACTGTTAAAGTTTGAAAATTGCATTATACAAGTTTATCCATTTTGCGCTTTCGAAAGGAAACGTAAATAAAACATATATAAAATATTTTCGTACATGATATTTCTTTTTTAATTATAAAGTTCGAACGTTGACATTATATGTGAAATACAACATCATTTAAATGAATTGTTGCAAGCATCGGTTCTTTTGAGGTCATTTTCGACCACTTTTTGACACATATTGAGCGGTATCTCAGCCATAACTTGACGAATGTTAGTTTAAAGTGCTCAAGAGTTATAGGTTTATCTACATCAATACGTTCTTTTGCGTAGCCCCACAAAAAAAAAGTCCAGTGGTGTCAAATCGCATGGTCTTGGTGGCCAGTTGATATCGGCATGACGAGAAACTACGCAGCCAGGAGCTGTCTCTTACAACAGTCGTTCCACCGTCGTTTTCGAAGAAGTAAGGTCCGATCACACCTCCGAACCAAAGAGCACACCAAACAGTAACTTTTCGTAGATGTAATTGCCTCTATTCAATTACTTGAGTATTCTCTGAACCCCAAATACGAGAATTTTGTTCATTAACATACCCACCGAGTGAGAAATGTGCTTCGTTGGTGAAGAAAAATGTGTTCGAAAAATCGCCGTCCATTGCCCGTTGTTCAAGCACCCATTCGACGTATCTACGACGTTGTGAATGGTCAGCTGGCTTCAGTTGTTGTGTGAGCTGGACTTCATATGGATGTTGGTTTAAATCCAAATGCATTCCTGAGAACGACGAGGAATCGACAGATTCGGGTCTTCGGCAACATTTTCACTTACAGCAGCGTATTTTCAGTTGTACGAGCGAAACACAGTGCACAGACTTTACAATATCTATAACCGATCCAGTCTCTTCAAATTTCTTCACAATTTTTCCAATGGATTACGTAGTTGGACGGTTATTATGTAAACCATCTTGGTGGTACAATTTACCTACGTGTGCAGCCACAAAGCTCATATGGCCGTCACTTCACCTGAAGCGCTCTAAAGACTTGTTATCTCAAAGCAGATTTCATATAAACTCCCTAATGGGTGTCATTACGGGACACTGTCTTATAGGCAGACACGCAATACGACTTGGTGTAGCCTTAAATGACTTCTGCAGGAGCTGTATGGACGAAGAAGAAGAGGAAACAATCTCCCGCCTTCTCTGCACATGCCCTGCTCTTTCACTAAGACGCAAACATCATCTGGGAGAAGACTTTTATGATAATCCCAGTGAACTAGTTAATAAGGATATCAAATATCTTCTTCGCTTTATAAAAAGCTCAAAATGGTTCTATTAGTAAGAAGTAATTCTCTAGACTAGATTCATGTGGTATCACAATGGGCCTTTTCTTTTGGCGTAAGTGTGCGGATTCTATATCCGCAGCCACTTTAACCTAACTTATAACCTAACCTATGTAAACCATAATCTCCTCTCAAAGCACGATATGTAACTGCGGGAGAATCACCATTTTCGTAATAGGTTTTAACAATTTTCATGCATTGTGCAATAGTTTATCGATCCATTTTCGTAAATGTCAGACTTTCAACTAATTTGTATTTGGAGTGTTTTTTCTGCATATGAAAAGTTTGCCGAAGTACAGACACTTATTACTCCAGAAACAACGTTTACACAAATGTTGAGGCCCACCCACTTCCGGTTTCACAGGGGCTGCTGTGATAGAAATTGGTGGCCATATTCCGAAGGGTCTGCAAACTAATTAATAAAACAACCATTGAACTCCTCAGCTTTCTGTCAAGCAGTACATCACTCACAAGATAAAATTCTACCTGATTTCAAGACTATAATCAATGTTATCCTGATAAGTTTTGAGACCTGAAAGTCCCTCTCAAATGACCATGCGCATCGACCCTTGGTGCGGTTACATAACTTCTCGTGTCATAACAACTCATGGGTCATGATTTCACCTCAAGTGGGTTATAATTTCACTTTTTTCGGGTAAAGTTGTTTTCCACCTAAGCTGAGCAATAATTTTACCTGAAATTTGAGAAATTCAGTTTACTTTACAAGACACTGAAAATAACCAATAAAAGCGGTCGATTATTTTGGGAAAAAAAAGGTGAAATTATGACCCATGTGTAGTTATGACCCGTGAAGTTTTCTTTTTTTCTTGTTTAAAGCCTTGGAACTCTTAAGGATAATATTTTTCTTCCTTCTTTAAATCTCATTTAATAATACATTTTTGTTCGTGGTAAAAAAAAACCAAGCAGTTCAGCTAATCGTAGCCCTTATCCTCACGAAAATAAGTATGAAACTCATTTTTCTGCGCCTTGAATGGTTATTTTGAGATCCAATCCCCTCCCCGATTTTGTCTGAAAAAAAAAACCTAACCATCTTTACCATTCAAAAAGAAACAAAAAAATACAATTAACTACCCAACCCTTTTCGTATAACTCCAATATGAATTCTTATCACTGACACTGTTGGAGCTGTCAAAAATCAATCGCACTCATACTGTGACTGCGAAACCTATTTCTTACAAAATAGAAAATTAGGGACGTCCCATATTTTGTTAGAATTTACTTTTAATTAACACAAAGTACAATAACAAAAAAACAACAACAACAAACAAAAAAAACAAGAAACGCCTCAATTTGAATCTGATTTCTCTATATGAAAGCATCTCTGATTGATAGGGCGCTCACTAGTCGGACGGCACTTGTAGCCGAATGAGGACACAAGTTTTATTATGTTCTTGAAACGATCTCAAAAAAAAAACAAACAACAAATTGTAAAACAGATTTTGAAAAAAACCTCGAAAATGTAAAAAACGGGTAGTTCTGTCGATGAAACGTTCTTTTGCTGTCAGAAAGTGCTGTGAATAAGAACCCTCTAAAAAAGACAAGACAAAAAGACGTTTGTTTTTAAAATTTGTTTAGTCAAAATTATTGCAATTAATCTGTGATTTGTGTACCTCCCTAAAAGAAAAAAACAAAAGGACTTTTCTTCAAATGCAAGTTTATTTAATTTTAAGAATTTGAATACCATTTCAATACACGACTGATAACCCTATATTTCCTTAAAGTTGGATATTTTGTCGGTAAGTCGATTTAGATTTTATTAATTGAAGCAACCTAGGAAATCGTTACCTTAATGACTATTCGAAACATGAGTAGATAGTTTGAAACACCAAGAGAGCACTGTTTTCAGGGATTTCTTGATTTCCTATATTTTGCTTACCGTTATTTACTATTAATCAAAATTTTGTTTTGATGACCTTTGAAGTCAAATTCAATCATTTCGAATATGTGTGTAGGTAGGTATATTGAATTTAATCTCACAGTTTAAATACTGAGTGACATTGTCGTTATTTTTTAAATATTAATTGAAGTAAACAAGTTAATCGCCCTATAAAAATTAGATTGACAGCAATAAAAATACAGAAACAAGAAAATTTCGTGCTTCGAAATAATCGCATGTGAGGTGATTTTTTCCGCTTTTCTCGAATTAGTTTAGTTTATTTTCATCCAAATTCCGTAAGTTTTGTTATGATAATTTCCCTTTTCCGCCTAAAAATTCGAAGGAGTTAAGAACGTTAAACATGGAAATTAATTTTTTAATATTATTATTATTATTATTATTATTATTATTATTATTATTATTATTATTATTATTATTATTATTATTATTATTATTATTATTATTATTATTATTATTATTATTATTATTATTATTATTATTATTATTATAAGCTTTTATTGCCTTATCATTTAAAGTTTACAGTTTTTAATTTTTTAATTGGAATTTTTTCAAATTCATTGAATAGATTGATACAAATTACAAATATAGAATTACTTACTTACTTAAGGTGGTGCTACAGTCCGTTGTGGACTTGGGCCTCAATCAGCAGTCTCCGCCAGCTAGCTCGGTCCCTAGCTAGTTGTCTCCAGTCTTACACTCCAAGTTGATTGAGGTCCTCTTCTACTTGAGTGCGCCACCTGAGTCGCGGTCTTCCTCTCCTCCTACGTCCCCAGGGACTGGTGTCGAAAGCTTTCCGGGCCGGAGCATTGGTGTCCATCCGCTCTAAATGACCGAGCCATCTGAGTCTCTTGGCTAGATTCATGTCGTTGTACAACCCGTAAAGTTCGCTGTTATATCCTCTTTGCCATTCCCCTTCAATGCACACGGGGCCAAAGATGACCCGAAGAACTTTCCTCTCGAAACAGCCTAAGGCACATTCATCCGATTTTGTCAAAGTCCATGCTTCTGCACCGTACAGTAGGACTGGGATGATGAGTGTGTTGTACAGTTTTGCCTTAGTTGCTCGAGAGAGGGCTTTTCCACTCAATTGCTTTCTATGCCCAAAGAAACAGCGATTAGCAAGAGTTATTCTTCGTCTGATCTCGGCGCTGGTGTTATTGCCCGTGTTTATAGCGGAGCCTGGGTAGACAAACTTCTTTACTACCTCGAAGTTGTATGCGTCTATTGTGACGTTCTGTCCGAGCCGTCGGTGTTGGGTGTCCTTCCTTGAAGACAGCATATACTTCATTTTTCCCTCATTTACCGCTAAACCTATTTTTGTCGCTTCTGTCTCAATTCTCACAAAGGTGCCATTCACATCACGCTGTGTTCTTTCCACTTTGTCAATATCATCTGCGTACGCGAAAAGTGGAACAGATTTTTGGAAGATAGTGCCTCTGGTGTTGACGTTGTATGACAGTGCATCGCCTTGTCTGAATCCTTTTTTGACGTCGAAAGATTCTGTAAGCTCGTCGCCAACCTTGATGGAGCAGCGTGAGTTCTCCGTCGTCATTTTGCACAAGCGAAAGAGCTTGGCAGGGATACCAAAACTAGACATAGCTTTATACAGTTCGTCTCTGTATTTGGCAAAGATCGTTGCTCCATCTCTTGCTTTCCTGTCTCCATTTTGTTGCCCACTTTGTCCATCTTTTATCCTGTAGTCTTGAAATATGTCCTGCTCAACTCCATTTTTGTCTTTTGGTTTTATCTATCACGTCAATTATTCGAGTACCCCTGCCTTTGCCCATGAGTGGCACTTGCATCAATGAGACCGAACATCTCGAGATTTTCGGTATGTGCATTACCACCTTTTATGGAATGAACACATATACGATGTCGCCAAAAATGCCGCAAGATGTTAAGGTTTCTTAAGACGATGCAAAATTTGGCTATCATATACAAAACGTACATACGTCCTACGTTGAACTTGAGCTATCATGTCTGGGCTAGCTAGCTCCAGTGACAAGCTTAAGTCTTCTTCAAGATGATTGGTAATCATACCATAGTCGAGTCATTTACATCGCTCGAACATCGGTGTAATGTCACATGCCTCACCTTATTTTAGCGTTACTTCAACGGAATATGCTCTAGTGAAATAGCCAGTTGCATTCCTCCCCTTAAGATATTCCACCGTAATACCCGTGCCTCCAGGAATGCCCATCAATTCACCCTTCAGCCCAACTTCGGAAGTACAGTCATGTACAGAGAATCGTTCTTTAGCCGTACTACGCGAATGTTGAACTCGCTTCCACACTCTGTCTTCCCCAGCCATTGCAATATTCAAGAATTCAAAACCAATGTCCACCGACATCTCCTCTTACTTCCTCTATCCTTTCCCTATTACTCGCACTGTGCGTGTTACTTAGCAAGTTTTCCAAACTTTTTTAATAGTAGGTTACTTAGAGAAAACCTTACAAGTAAAAAAAAAAAAAATAATTTACATTAGTTTACAAGTTTCTTTCAAAACTAATAGTTGATTCGATCTAAGTCCACTTAAAACATTTGCAATGCACCTACGAGTACTTACCGAATCCTAGAACTTGGTGTTCTTTTAGATCTCATTACTTTTCGTGGCTGATTTGTTAGGCAGAATTTTTGTACGGGAGAACTTGGTTCTTTTTTTACGTTTATGTTTTTGGTGTGTTATCATTACTTTTTGCAAAGATTTTTTTTATATTGACTGGCAGAATTGCTAGTTTGCCAAATTACAATATTCAACGATGATCAGAGGTGCCCCAGATATTTTATAAAATTTATTTTTGAATGGGTGGATACCACAGCCCCTCAGTTGAAAATCATAAATTTCATATTTTATTTGTTCTATTGCACGTTGTACTTGTATGCCAAATTTCATGATTCTACAGTACTCTAAAGTGCTCCATATAATTTATACAAATGTAAAAGTAGGCGGCTACCACGCCCCCTTATTGAAAAATTTCAAATTTTCGATTTTTCCTATCACAAGTTTCTATGGCAACGGGAAATGCTTCATAATTTTGATTATCTGTCAGTGAGTGAGTCAGTTACGGTTTTCGTGATTTTTGGAACATTAAAAACTGCTTATGCTTAATATCTTAAATTTACTGAGGTGCTTCTTCTTGACTAGCTTAACAAATAATGTGAGTTTGAAACTTTTGGCTTCTTTGATATAGAATTTAGAGGGGTGTGGAAAATGCCCTGAGTTGTTTCCTGTAAATAAGGGTGTAGTGCCAAAGTTACTAGAGATCTTGGCTGGGCACTTCCGTGCCCCTTGATTTTTATTTCGTTGAATAAGTTATCTTTTGATGTTTTGCTGTCCATAATTGATAGTTTTGCAGAGTTTTTTATGATCCTTTGATAGTTGATAGTTGATAGTTGATTTATGTATCTTTGCCGTCAATGTTTGCTTATAATCTAGTATTTTTTGATAAAAACGGTAATATTCTTCTTGAAAATGAAAAATTGTAGTTTTTCTCTCTTTAAATTGTTTATTTGCTATTTTTATCCAAATATTTCTGAGAGTTTCCAAAGTCAATTAGGATAGTTTAGAAATACAAGCCTATGTACCTATACCTACCTATCTTAAAATATAAGTTAAGAAATTTCGAAATTCAAAAAACAGAAAATATTAATATTCCAATCACGTAGGTTTTCTGTAAGGCTGCTTAAGAAAGGAACTATTTTAATATTTTCCATCTCTTAAATGGAATTTCCATACATAGTTATTGTATACATGTATCCATAAACATACTGTTGTCCACATATTACAATTTGTAACGAAATTTATAGATTTTAAATATTAAAATGCTTAAAACCGTACCTTGACCCTTTTCGTTGTTAAGGTTTTGTGTCTGGGTATTTAATTTTAAATCTAACGGGTCTGTAAATATCAAGAAATAATATAAGTACAATCTACTTTAAACATAAAAATACAAAAAGTGAATCAATTTTTTTTTCTATTTGCAGAACAATCCAACATGAAGCAGTCAATATCGTTCTTTTTTGTGTTAGTATGCACCGTAGTTTTGGCAGCACATGAGAGTCAGGCTAAAAGTAAGTATTTGAATCAGACATCTTGATATATATTTTTTTTTCAACTCGTCCATCGATACGTACATCCCCTAGATGTGTAGAGTGTAAAATCAAGGTAATATTTATGGGGCACTCTGTCTCTTGAGTCATGGGATTTGTGTGAGTAATCCGAAGGAACTAGCAGTTCGCTTTGACATAATTTCTTCTACGAATTGCCACTAAGTTTTCATTTATGGGGTTTATCCCAATTTAGCTGAACGCATGAACAACAAATGCTCGTAGAAGTAAATCGCGACAGCTCCGAAGAACCAAGTCTTAAATGACTTTCCAATTTTCACTTCAGTTGAACCAACCAACAGTCTCCGCCAACCAGCTCTGTCCCTAGCTAGCTGTCTTCAGTTTTGCTATCCAAGTTGATTGAGGTCCTCTTCCATCTGAGTGCGCCACCTGAGTCGTGGTCTTCCTCTTCTTCTACGTCCCTCAGGAAAAGTGTCGAAATCTTTCCAGATCGGAGCATTAGTGTCCATCCGCTCTAAATGACTGAGCCGTCTGAGTCTCTGGACCTTGACTCTTCTGGCTAGGTCCATGTCGTTGTACAACCCGTAAAGTTCGCTGTTGTATCTTCTTCAATGCACACGGGGCCAAAGATGACCCGTAGAACTTTCATCTCGAAACAGCCCAAGGCACATTCATCCGATTTTGTCAAGGTCCATGCTTCTGCACCATTCAAAAGGACTGTTATTATGAGGATGTTAGTTAGTCTTACCTTAGTTGCTCGAGAGAGGCCTTTTCCACTCAATTGCTTTCTTAGCCAAAAGAAACAGCGATTAGCATTAGTTATTCTTCCACTGAACTTGGCGCTGGTGCTATTGCCCGTGTTATTAGCGGAGGCTATGTGGACAAACTCCTTTACCTCGAAGTAATATGCGTCTATTGTGACGTTCTGTTCGATCGATCGATCACTTTGTTTTGCCCTCATTTACCGCTAAACCCATTTCTGCCGCTTCTGTCTCAATTCTCACAAAGGAGCCATTCACATCACGCTGGCGCTGTGTTCTTCCCATTTTGTCAATATCATCGGCGTACGCGAGAAGTTAAACAGACTTTTGGAAGATAGTGCCTCTGGTGTTGACGGTGGAGTCTTGCATTATCTTCTCAAGAACGATGTTAAAAAAAAAGGACGACAGTGCATCGTCTTGTCTGAATCCTTTTTTTTAAGTCGAAAGTTTCAATAAGCTTGCTGCCAACCTTGATGGAGCAGCGTGATTCTCCATCGTCATTTTGCACAAGCGAACTAGGCGTGGATTTATGCAGATCGTCTCTCTAGATGCTGTCATACGCGGCCTTAAAATCGCTGAAAAGGTGGCTTGTACCGATTTGGAGTTCATAGGTTTTATCCAGGACCTGCGGCAAGCGCAACGTGAAAATCTGGTCGATGGTTGACTTTCCTGTTCTGAAGCCACATTGATAAGGACCAATCAGATTGTTGACGAAAGGCTTCAGACGCTTACATATTACGGCAGAAAAGGATCTTGTAGGCGATGTTAAGTAGCCTGATTCCTCTGTAGTTGGTACAGTTAAGACGATCTCTCTTTTTCAGGATCGGGTGAACAATACTTACAGATGATTTGGTTCATGCTCCTATCTACCTCGTCACCTGCTGCTTTGAACAGCTCAGCAGCTAGACCATCTGCTCCAGCGGTTTTGTTGGATTTCAGCCCCGATGTTGCCGTTTTCACTTCTTCTAGGTCAGGTTCACGGAATTGTTGGCTATCGTAGTGTCCGATGAAAGGCTCCTACCTGACGCCGGAATTTTGTTCGTCTTCGCCTTTATACAGTATACAGAAAAGGTCTTTCCAAATTCCCAGCATTGACTTCGATTCCACTATGATGTTGCCTTGTGTGTCTCTGCAGGTATCGGTTCTTGCTCGATGACCTTGAGCCAACTGTTTTACTTTCCTATAAAACCTCCAAACTTCATTCTGGGTGTCTGCTCTCTAGACATCCGCGATCTGACGCTTCCCATGCTCCCTCTTTTTTCTCCGGAGAAGCCGACTTTCCGCTCTCCTCTTTTTCCCTGGAGCTCACGAGCAGTTCTTGTCTTTCTATGCAGCACCGATTTGTAGATAAACCCCTATATCTAATATATATATCGTTTTGGTGGTTATGTGAAACCTAGCACATAAGAGGCGGCATCTCTAACTGTTTCTGGCAATGTTGCCAATGGTTTTCGATACTTGATGTTGGCGGCATGGGACTTGATAAGAGGTTACTTGACACCCCGTCAGAGGAAGGATCTGGCGATCTCTTGCGATTGTAGCCGTCCGACGTCGAATCTTCTAGCAGCAATTCTTTTTCGTTGTCGGGATATTCTCAACACTACCTTTGCTACGTCGATCGCAATGTCATCAAACTGGTTGACAGTCGATTGGTCAGGAGATCTCCATGTGTTTGCTACCACAACATTTCACCCCGCAGCAAAATCGATCAGCCTTCATCCATTGTCGGAAGTGGTGTGCTTTCCGACTGTTCCACCAAAGATGTCCTCTTATCCCGGCTTTGCATTTAAATCGCCGAAGACAATTTTAATGTCATAGCTAGGACATTGCAGTGCAGTGTATTACGCTAATGTTGCCGACTTTACCCTCGATTCGGATCGTCGTGATGCGTTCGCTTACACATTTGAAGCTCAAGACTGAGTCTGCTTCTGACGACGTCGCACAGTGGCCCGTTTAGGCGAGGAACGTGGCAATAATCATTTTTCGCGTGATTTTATTTTGAAAAAGTAAAAATCACATTTTGTTTAGAATTGTTTAAAGTGTAAGAATTCAAAAATAAAAAAATGTGCACGACTGGGTCGTACGAACTTGCTCCTGCATGCTAAAACTAAATATTTATGATTACTTTAATTGCAAAAAGTAGTGTTAAAGTAAGAGATATACTTTAAGCAATTCTGATTACACTCTTACTTACAGCTTACACTTAACTCAAAAAAAAAAAAACTCAATATATAAAAATAATTAGAATTCATTAAGAAAATTAAAATTTGAAAATGAACCTCGTAAAAACATTTCATTCCAAAAATTTAAATTCCAAACAAATTCAAACCTTATTCTTGATTTACTGAATTTTTTTTTTGAAAATCGTCGGAGCCGTTTTTTTTTAAATTAATTTTTTATATATAAAATTTTTGAAAAATGTTTTAAAATTAATTTGGGTATGCAGTTTTTAAGCCTATAAAAATATACATATTATACTCCAATTTGGATTTTTAAAATTGATCCGTTTTTGAGATACAGAATTTTGAAAAAAAAAGTTAAAAATATTTTTTAAAAATCCAAAAAAAAATTTTTAATTTTTTTGAAAACAAAATATTATTTGAACAATATATTCGTACTTTCAAAAAAAAACTTACGCTGATCGGACTTTCAGTTTTTGAGAAAATCTAATAACAAAAAAACGGTTCTATGGGAGGTACCGTTTTGGAGCAAAACAAAATTTTTTTTTTCACATAAAATACATGAATGTTTAAAAAAATTAAACTCGAGAAAGTTTAAAAAAAATCGATCGGGCCGTTTTGGAGAAAAAAAATAGTTTTGGTTTTTGGCCAAAAAAATCGTATGGTGGCTACCCTAAATTTTGATCTTAAAACAAAAATAAAAAAATTGGGATATGACTTTTTGCTCAAACCTCTAATTTTCAAATTTGAAGTCAATCGGACCAGTAGTTAAGGCTGTAGATGCCTGTAAACTTTCCGACAGACAGACAGACGGAATCGCCGGACCCACTTTTTTCGACTTCTCTATCATCGTAATATCATATCTCATCCTCATCTCAAATTTTTTTTTTTTTACGAATTCAATACTTGCCATATATTCTATATGTCGCAAGTAAAAATATTAGATGAACGGTTTGGCTTGAGGAGCCGATCAAAGTCAGAAAATATTTTAAAATAAAATAAAAATATTTTTTTTTGTTTTTTGTTGCACTTCGAACTTGAATATTAGACAAACGGTGCAAGTAAATCCATTTATTTTTTTTTTGTTGAAAAGTTTGACATTATTTTAATCAAATTTTGGAAACGAAAAAAATGCATACCTTTTTTTTAATGAAAAAAAAAAAAAAAAAAAAAATCACTTTTAGCACCAATTTTTGAATTTTAACTTGGCTCATATAAAAAACGTCAAAACCCGTCAAACCAAACTAAGTGAGGGATGAATGCCCACATATTCCTTTACATGTCCTCAAAAACTCAGCTGCGTAAAGTTGCATAAAGCCGAGTTATGGCAATTTAATTGGTTCAAGTCAGTGATTATTCATTTTTTTTAGTTTTTTTCATATGAAAAGAATATAATTAATTTTTTTGTCGCAACATTTATTTTTGATTTGCATGACTTAATTTAGGTATTTAAATAAGTGCAATGAGTGGAATAGCTAAAAAAAAAATTATGGTTTGGGGATTACCTATTTCTAAAAAAATAATAAAAAAACAATGATGACCTTCCGAGATCATCAAGTGAATCAAGAGGGAGACCAAAGATGCAATTTGAAGAATGTGCAGCGTATACGAAAAGGCAAAAGTTATTGCATGTCACAGAAGGGATAACAACCGAAAATCTTTCTCAAACTTTAGAATGGAGATACCGTCAGGAAAATGAAAAAACGAAGAGTTTTGTTGTCAATTCGAGTACATACAAAGAATAAAAGAAAGTATTCCAATCCCTCAAAGTGATCCAGTAAAATTTACCAATGAAAATGCATTGGCATTGTTTATTGATTTAGGTCTATTGAAAGAAAAATATAAAATCCTGCGGACATTTTGCCTTCCTACAATAACATTACAATGGCAAAAAAGGAGGCAGTTCTCAAAAATTTGGAAATCACGGAAGTTTCGGCAAAAGTTAAGCTTCAGGACATCATGGATCACACAGCAAAGAGGTTGCTACAAACCAAAACCGAGAATCAGCTTCTTGAATTACCAACTGATCTTACATTACGGAACAAATGGTGTTGCGATGGATCATCTTACTAAAGTGCGTTCAAGCAAACAAATTACTCAACAGGAAATGAATCGGACGAAAACATGTTTATGGCATCAGTTGTTCCACTCAGGTTAAATTGCCCAAATGGTGACATTTGGAGAAACCCTAGCCCATCATCAGTTTATATCTGTCGACCTATTCAATTTCAATATTCTAAGGAAACTGGCGATCATATAAATCCGGAATCAAATATTAAATATTCACCAAAGTGAATGAAGAAGTTACATTAATAGTTAAACACGAGTTCTTTTTAACTATGATTGATGGGAAAGTTTTAAATGAACTAACGGAAAATGGATCAACACGGTCATGTCCTATTTGCAAAAAAAAAAACTCAAAAGAAGTTTAATGCACAGGATAAAGGAGATATTACGGACGAACATAACTACGAGTATGGGATTTCTCCATTGCATGCTAGAATTAGTTGCATGGAATTCATTTTGAAACTTAGTTATACGATTGCTAAGGAAGGAGAGGATAGCTGTATTGGAAGAGTTAGAAAAAAAAAGGAAGCAGGATATTCAAAAGCGTTTCCATGAAGAACTTGGACTTGATGTGGATAAACCTAAGCCTGGGTTTGGAAAAACCAATGATACTTCCAGGCGATTCTTTTTCTATTTTTCAAGAAATAATATATGTAAATTATTAAGAATAAAACAAGATAAAATCTAACGTTTATGCTTTATTTTTTTCCATATTCGTACTTTTAAAACACTTTTTTCTAATTTGAGGGTTGTTTTTTCATTGAAATATTGAAATCATGGTAATTTTCAGTTCAATTGAAACACCCTGTTTGATTTTGAATGTAAATATTGATGGTTTGATTGGTTGCATATCAAAAATTATAAAACTTTAACTTAAAAATAAAAATTTTTTGTTTTGCTTTTATGACTATTTAAGTGTTATTTTTTTTCCTTTTTCCTGCTATACCAAAACTAATTGTTCTCTAATCATTCACAAAAACAAATTTTTGGCCATTATGGATACATTTTTAACAATTTTTATGACATTGGAAAAACTTCCAACTTTGGGACTTAATTCTGGAACACCCTGTAAACACATTTTGTTAAAATTTTCACGAAACATAGCTTTGGAAATTCCCTGCTAAATAAAAAAAAATTGAAGCGATATCTTTTTTCGTTTAGGAGCTATGATTTTTGCAAGGTAAAAAGCGAAAACGGGCCACTGTGCGTCGTACAACCCCCAACCTGGAGTACCAGACACTTGATGTGACTCCAAGTCACTGCCTGGGTTTCAAATAAGTCGAATTAGCCCGTAAAGGTGTTCAGCAAGTAGTTCGGCCTAACTGGAACTGAAGTCGCCACCGGTGATTAAAAAAAAAAAAGAAATTCGTTCGCTGCCGTCGCTCGTTGGGAGTGTCTTAGTGGGAACACTCCTTCGTTGGGGGGTACTCCTCTTCGACCTGCCGACCATGGTATTTGATTGATTTTTACCTGCCCCCACTCTTTAAATAATTTTTATGTACCAATAGCTGCTGTTTCATGTTGTCAAACTTTGTTTTAACTTCTCCTACATTTGTAGTAATAAAATCATTAAAATGAAAGAAAAACTCTATTTTAAAATTTCACCTCCACCAACCCAAAGTTCTCTGAACTCAATTCAACTTTATTTTTGTCTTCATACAAATTTTGCCTCTCATTATCTCGCTCGTAACATTCAAAAGAACATACAGTAGAGACATACATACACGAATTGTGACACATCGTTATTTATCCTCGACTTGAATGCACGAATATCTTAACATCATTTGTATACTCTAGCTTCTGGCATCTGGCTGGCAATTAAGTTTTGATGCATTAATAGATTACATAACTTGCTTTCTGCTTTGTCTAGGATTCACACTGCCTAGAAGCTATATGGCCCAGAGGATATCATATTCAAAAATTTAATGTCAACCAGAAAGTGTCAGTTTAAAGCGCTTGCTTGGGGCTTTACAGGCGTTAGGCGTTAGATATCCGGCGTAGGTACTTTTGTTTAATTCAAATGAAAAAGAAGAAACATGACCTATTCACGATAACAACATATTTCAAATGTCACTTTTAGAAATGGATTTAATCATATTTACACTCAATCAAAACCGAAACATTAATGGAAGATGTGCTACCCACTTCCGGCAGCCTTTACTGACTTTAAGAGATAACAAGGTAGCTTTTTGCTCCACCCAATTTGGGTAACCACTCTGTCTCATTACTTCTGATGGTGTTTCTATCACCTCAACCATTGCTAAACAACCCACCGAAGGAGTCATCAAGGCTAAAAGGACATCCCCATAAGAATTCGTATTCAGTTTAATTTATGCCTCTGATTGTTGCACGAGCAACAACGATGACGACGACGACGACTCACTTTGTTGGGAAAACAAAACCATTCGATGACATTACCTGGCACAGTGTCTTTCTATTCGAGGTTTTATGGATGTCATTCAGGAGGAAATGCGAGGAGCCTATTCAAGATAAATATGACATTGAGGCTCGGTACGTCCAATTAAATTTGTTTTCGACATGAATTGCAAAGTTTTCCTAGGACACCTTCGCAGTATTTAAATTTCTATTAACATCATGAATCATTCAAGATGTTGAGCACATTTTTTTTTTGTTTTTAGAGGATTAGAGAAACTTTCGACCAAAATTGTATGAAAAGTATTTTTAAACTCAAATTTATTTACACAAACGAAAACGAAACCAAATTGAAAAGAACAACATCCTTGAGTTTATTTAAAAGTCGTTCCTGTCTACTCATTCAGGAAGATACATACAGTAGTCGGCGGCAATATGAAATCCATTCTATGGGAATATGAAAACATAAACGGATGTCAGGAGTTTTTACAAAAAAAAAATGTTAAGTTCATTAAACAACAATTCAATAAATTGGTGTGGCGTATTGTTCTTGGCAAGAATAATTCAGAACTTTCGTGAAATAATGATTAATATTGTAACTGGTTCACCTTCAGTTTATAGTCTGGGAATGTCAGTTGCTTTGGCGTCAAACATTCTGTAAGAGATAAGGCTGAAATACATCAAACGCAAAGTGTAAAAAAAGTACAAAAAAGTATTTGTATTCGTATTGAGAACTTTGCGCACAGTGAAAGCTCAATCATGGGCAAGCTTTTGTTCACGCTCACTTTTAAAAAATGAGAGGGAGATATTCAGATATGCATTTGTAGAAGCAGTACAGAACATAACTTCCACTCTTTTGTACTTTTTGGCACTTTATGTTCCGATGTAGTTCAGGCTTTAGTTTGAATATTTTAATACAAGCCCTGATGGGCGAGTCATGTCTCTCCCATTTTTAGTTAGAGTCACTAGGAGATAGACCCTCAATTTTACACCCGAAACATCAGAGTTCTTGAATCAACACTAGCCCTTAGTTATAATTTGCTAATTATTAATGCTTGGTATAACAGCGGATGGGCCTTTGCATGGTGCAGGTTTACTTGAGCTAGTCTTGTAACGATCCCGTGTCTAACCATGGTTGTTGCTTAAGATTTAGGGTCAACGGCCTCTTCCTCTGCAAGCAGATCTTCTTCTTCCTTCATACTGAAGCAACTTGACTCAAGGCGATGTCTTGTCGGCTCCAAATATATGGAAGCAATGTGTCCAACTGATTGCTTTGTCTCTTGTGGCGGCGGCTCCTCCATCATTTTATCCTTCATGGAGTCTTCTTCAGGTTTACAGAGTGATTTCCGTACTCCTGGCTCCTTAAAACTGTTGACTCCTATCTTTCCAAAACATATAGTGAAGTTCGTATCGAGATTTCACTATAGTCTTAGCAGACACGTCGTCGATGTTAATCATCATAAGTTGGCCTTTTCCCTCTGCCTTACTTCTTAGAATACGGCAGGCTTGGACAACCAGTCCCTTGTGCTTAATGCTTGCACCTAAAAAGACCTACTCAATAATGGCATCTTCCACTGTCGACAGTTTGTCGGCATCTTGAATGATTCACTTGAGGAAAGCCCTTCAACAGAACCTTAACCTCAGTGACCACCTTGGCCTAACTCCTGCCCAGTTCTTCAGCTCCGGCAACAGCGGTGCTATATTTTCTCCTGTCCTCCGCCTTTGAGGCGGAGTTATATGGCAACTCTGCGGTCCGTATGGCTTTTGAGGGCACTGCATTATGCTGCCTCCTCTACTTCGTTTTGTCACTTAGCCCGGAATCCTGCGAACCATTTTTTGTACGCTTCACTGAATCCTTTTAACAAAGTATTGCTGCGGACTGTATGGCTTGTTTTGATTGAGTCGGCAGTGGATGAGGTTTTCCCATCGTTTTTGCCTTCTAAGGCTTCTACAGCATTCCCAGCTGGTTTGGCAGCCAATTTCCCTTCACCTGCGTTCAATGCTCCTTAAGTCTCCCGGTTATAGAATTGCCGCAACCCGGTATTAGTATCGAACCCTGGAACATGTGTTTCCATCTCGTCAGCCAATTCTCTCGCGGTCAATGCTAGAGGGATATTTTTTTTTTTTTTAAGTTTGTTCTTGTTTTTTTTTTTCATTGTTGTGTTAACTTAGAGAAAATAAGTCAATAATACCAGAGCTCTGGATTAGTATTATAAAGTCTTGCTACTTCTTGATTCGACCTGGTTTCAAGAAGGCATCGCTTTTATGTAGTTAGACAACCCCCACTGCAAACTATCCAATAGACACGGTTACTCCCCTGGATTAGGGGTGGTAGTTCTTATTCCGTAACTCGTCATATATCCTATTGATCCAAAACCCAGTAGGAACTACGCATACGCCACAGTGTGTCATCATCATCATAATCATCAAACGGATTCAAAAAAAAAAGTCACATTGCATTTTGTGTTACATTATTATTTAGAAGTTGATCTGAAATCAGGCGAGATGAGGTCCGCGGGACAAGCGGAACTTGTAGAAATGAAACTTCAAATAAAAATGTTCAATAAACAATATGCAAGGACGACCACGTTTTAACTTGTCATCCAGCTAGCCATTTTCCTGATATAAAAAAGTAGAAATTGGAAACCTTTAAATAAAGAGAAAGACAAAAAAAGGAAAGATCTGTAGCTGTTTCCTGGTTCTTACCTACCTCTCCACCAATTTTCGAGCGAAATCGGTTAGTGATATTATACAGTTTTTGTTGAAATGCTTTCAAACAGTATAAACATGCGTAGCGCCGCGGGAAAATTTTAATTCTCTAAACCTAAAAATGGAGATCCTCTAAACTGTGCCATCTACAGAGGGATCAGTCTACTTAACATCGCCTATCCAAGATCCTCTCTTCCGTAATATGTGAACGTCTGAAGCCTTTCGTCAACAATCTGATTGGTTCTTATCAATGTGGCTTCAGGCCAGGAAAGTCAACCATCATCGACCAAATTTTCACGTTGCGGCAGAACCTGGAAACTCCAAATCGATGCCCGCCACCTTTTCATCAATTTTAAGGCTGCGTAAATGACAGCATCTACAGACACGAACTGTATAAGGCTATGACTAGTTTTGGCATCCCTGCCAAGCTCGTTCGCTTGTGCAAAATGACGATGGAGAACTCATGCTGCACCATCAAGGTTGGCAACGAGCTTACGGAATCTTTCGACGTCAAAAAAGGATTCAGACAAGGCTATGCACTGTCGTTGTCGTGCGATTTCTTTAACAGTGCAGAACTCCACCGTCAACACCAGAGGCACTATCTTCCAAAATCTGTTCAACTTCTCGCGAACGCCGATGATATTGATATAATGGGAAGAACACAGCGTGATGTCAATGTCGCATTTGTGAGAACTAAGGGAGAAGCGGAGAAAATTGGTTTAGCGGTAAATGAGATAAAAACGAAGTATATGCTGTCTTCGAGGAAGGACACCCAACACCGACAGCTCGAACAGAACGTCACAATAGACGCATACAACTTCGAGGTAGTAGAGAAGTTTGTCTACCTAGGCTTTAAACACGGACAATAACAACAGCACCGAGATCAGGCGAAGAATAACTCTAGCCAATCGCTGTTTCTTTGGGCTAAGAAAGCAATTAAGTGGAAAAGCCCTCTCTCGAGCAACTAAGGTAAAACTGTACAACACACTCATTATCCCAGTCCTGCTGTATGGTGCAGAAGCATGGACCTTGACAAAATCGGATGAATGTGCCTTAGGCTGTTTCGAGAGGAAAGTTCTACGGGTCAATTTTGCCCCGTGTGCATTGAAGGAGAATGGTGAAGAAGAAGCGAAGCAACAGCGAACTTTACGGGTTGTACAACGACATGGACCTAGCCAAAAGAGTCAAGATCCAGAGACTCAGATGAATCGGTCATTTAGAGCGGATGTACACCAATGCTCCGGCCCGAAAAGTCTTCGATTCTATTCCCGAGGGACGTGGAAGGAGAGGAAGACCGCGACTCAGGTGGCAGACACAAGTGGAAGAGGACCTCAATCAACTTGGAGTGCAAAACTGGAGACAGCTAGCTAGGGACCAAGCTGGCTGGCGGAGACTGTTGATTGAGGCCCAAGTCCACAACAGACTGTAGCGCCACCTTAAGTAAGTAAACCTGTAGTGTTAGTCGAGCTCGCTTTAGGGTCTTTTAGTTTTTGCTCCCGAGTCCCGATGCACTTGCCACGTTTTTTGATAACTTAAACTTTTGTATGGGAATTATTATTGTATGGAAATATTTGAACGAAGAATTATTTTCATTCGTTCTCCATTATTCTCAGCATTTAGTGTCTAATAAAGGGGCCGTTCCATAGAATCCGTCAGTACGTCAGCGTTGACGATTTCAACGGACAGCACAATAGAATATACATTTTCTAATGAAACTCGTCCCATAAGCAACGCATGTGAAGGATACGACGGATAGAGTTGCTCAACTTTCTACTTTTTGCGTCCGTTGATCCGTTGACAGCTGAATTTGACGAGCAGTCAATTCAATGTGTTCCCACAGCAACAAGGAAAAGCAATGAATTATCAAAATTATGTGCAAAAAAATAATTTTGACACGATTTTGATATTTTGATTTAAATTTGTTTGTTCAATTTGCGGTTTTTGGAATAATTTTACACTAAACAAATGAGACTGTCAAAGCTTACAACGTATTCTATAGGACGGTTCCATCCGGCAAATACGTTGGCAGCAACGTACGCATTGACACTGACGGATTGACGGATTCTATGGGTCGGCCCCTTAAGATTTCCGTTTTTCAAAAAGTGTGTGGCCTAGTTCGGGGCTGTTAGAAAAATCAAAAAGGTACAGATTTTGATTTTCGGGAAGGATTAGATTGTCATGAAAAAGGTAGGATTTTTTTAGGACGAATGATATGCGGACAAAAGTACTGCGGGAAAATACTCTACGAATGTTTCGACCCAACCGATTAACAGGCTATTTAATTAAGGATTAAAGCAGTGAATATTAAAGTAAGTAAGCTTCAAATACGTTATTTTCAATAAATTGAAAGAAAACCGAAACTCAAACAAGGCAAATGTCCAGACTATTATTTCTCACGTAATCGTTACACGTGTTTTTTTTACTGTTATGGTAGGATTCAGACTTTTGCCCCTCGGGTGATTTTGCGAAAATAAAACAGGAACGAAAACATTTGTTTTGTTAACCAGTTTAAAATATTCCCTCTTTGATTCTGACTCCTACTAAAATAAAAGTGCGGATAGCGGATATTGTGATTTACAAACCAAACGTTGTTTTTTGTTTCCTGTTTTATTGGCGTGCAACAACAGGAATATATTTATTTACGATATTATTTCAGTGTGATGTCTGTTTCGTTCATTTTCCTTGCATTTAAATGCCTTTCCAAAATGGCTTTCCAAAATTACCTGTTAACTCTACTTCTATCGTCCTTGTTGTTTCTAAACGTAAACAATTCCTCAACTGCACAGTAATAAAATTGAATTGATTTAAAATCACATTTGTCCACCCCAAAACAATCTCATTTAAGGTACCTATCATATAATTAGCACAAAGTATATCCCGAAGGATATTCCCAGCTAATATCAACATTGCCTGCAAAATTCAAATCAAATCATAATCAATCAGGGAATTCAATGAACAAAAACTTGTAGGAAACACGTTTGCACAAATCATAATAATCTTCCAGGACATTAAATGATTCAGCTTTAATAAACTGGTTAATGCGAATTTAGTATTCAAATTGCGTGACCCTCAAACTCTTCTCTATGCCCAAATCCCAAACTGACGCAAAACTATTTCATTCACAAAACGTTCCTGTCTACAACAAGCAGACAGAGGAAGAGATACCCACAAGCATGTTAACAATAATTGTGCTACGATGACTTTGTTAAAATTATTCAATAAACTAATTAACCTTTATTTTTGTTATCCTTACAGAGGGCTGCAATGCATATGGACATGCTTGTTATGGTGGACATGGTAAACGTTCGTTGGGTACCGTTCCAGATGAGATTCGTCCTGATGCAATTTTGCAGATGTTCCCCAACGAGGAAAGAAGTGAAATCAATCCTTATCCGAGATATCGTTTGATTAAATTCATGAGACAATTGGTGAGTATGCTGAAGATTCATTCATCCCTAAGCTTGTCAGGAAATTCCTTGAAGGGGATGTACATTATGCATGAATTTGTTTCCTATATTTTTAATTTGATGGATGTGTGAGGAGGAGTTCAAATATTGTGTTTCCTCTAAGGAGCAATTTATTTCAAAATGAATCTCAGCCCGTGGGACTATTTGATGTGAAATGAACACTAATTTTTATGTAAAAAAAAGGACGCATGAATAAACAAAATTATAAAGCAGGCAGGAAGAGTTGTGAGAAAGTTGCAAATTCAGTGGTTCTTGAGATTGTTATAGGCATGTTCTATAAAAGCAATGAACTATGATACATACTTAAATATTTTCAAAGCATCCTCGGTTAAGAAGTCGCTGAATTTAGTTTTAAGAGATAGTTCTTGATGCCTTTGAAAAACATCAACTTCTTCTTCACTCGCATCGTCTTCTTCTTCGTTTAATTCAATTGGACCACACTAATGGATTGTAAACTTAAGCTAACTGAGTTAGTTAAGAGCTAAGAAAAGAACACAGGGTAAGAAATTTGTGGCAAAGAAACCTAACAGGAAGGCACTGTTTTTAAAAACTATTCTCAGACGCACGGGATGAATAAATTAAAGGCAAGGATTTTCTATGCTCATTTGATTATACGAAGTTATGGAATCATTGAAAAGACGTATAGGTCGTATGGCGTTTGCGAACACAAAAGATAAGGACAGAGATATAAACCATCCATGGAATGAAAACAATGGTATTTGTGAAATAATTCAAATAGAATAGTTTCAAACATTGTCACGGAACCTTTGTTAGCCTCTCCAACTTAAAGCCCTCAAATCTACAGAACCAGAAGCTCGGTTTAAGCACTAGTTTGGTGGGTTGTCCAGGCTGCGACATGCGGGGTATGCTTGCTTGTTTCACATAAGCTAATCGTTCTTACAGTTGCAGCACTAGACATTAATGGCCAAGCGGAAAATACTCTTGACTTGTTCCTTACGTCTGACCCTGATAAATACGCACTATCAGTGTATTAACGCCTCTAGACAGATCAGACCATAGTATCATATCTGCAAATTCCTCGTGTAAAACTAATCCACTTAAAGAAAAAGCTCCGAAGAGAACCGTATGTCAATACGAGAAAACCAACTGGGACGGTCTCAATAACTTCTTCCGGATCCTTAACATGGTCACTATGCTTCCTCGATAGTGACGTAGACCCCAGCGCAGATATGATAACTAATATGATTACTTTGGGATTGAAAACTTTTATCCGAATAGGGTTAAAAGTATCAAACCCAAGGATAAATCATGGTTTGATTTAAGTAGTAAGGAGGTTATCAGGAAAAAAGAAGTAAAGATCCGGTGTCTTAGAGCCAACCCAACTTAGGAAAACCGGACCAAGTTCAAACATGCCAGAAAGGCTTGCAATGCCCATATTCGACGGACCAAGTTTTTGCATGACTAAAAAATAAGGCAAAAAATTGTGCAATGCCCCCAAGGCAGTAAGAATTTTTGGTCATTTGTAAAAAATATAAAGAATTCTTCCTCTTCTTCGGTCCCTACGCTCGTTGACAATGACACTCCAGTTGTTAGCTCTCTCGCGAAAGCTAAACTTTTTGCTAGGCAGTTCGCCTCAAACTCTTCGCTGCAATAGAGTGTCATGACTCCACCAGTTCTTGGGCGCTTCAATGATTCCATGGGACAAATCTTCTTTCGCACTCGCGCTGTGGCGAGAGTCCTTAAGGACCTTTACATACATAAATCCGCTGGTCCAGATGGTATCTCCGCTATTGTTTTGAAGAGGTGTTCTTCCACGCTGGCAAAACCCCTGCGTAAGCTTTTCCATCTTACCTACTCTTCTGGGCTCGTTCCGAGCTGTTGGAAAACAGCATTTGTCCAGCCAATCCCAAAAAAAGCGAATCTTCTTCTCCCTCCAATTATCGTCCGATTGCACTTACGTCTCTTCTTTCTAGGTCATGGAAATGCTGATAAACTATCAGCGCAAGAAATATCTCGAAGACCGAAAGCTTCTTAATGACCGGCAGTACGGCTTTCGCAGCAACAGGTCCACTGGTGATCTGATGGTTTATCTCACTGAACAGCGGAACAAATCTTTACATCGTTTTTCAAAAGCATTTGATAAAGTCATGGCATCTTGCTCTTTTATAAAAAATGCGTGCTTTCGGTATCGATGAATCCCTTCTTCGTTGGATTAGAAACTTTCTTTCGAACCGTTCAATACAAGTTGTATTGGACGGATTCAAGTCCGAAACCCACAATATAAATGCTGGTGTACCCCAGGGCTCTGTTTTGTCTCCAACCCTCTTTATCATTTTGATTAATGATCTCTTGTCTGTTACTTCTAATCCAATTCATTGTTTCGCTGACGATGTGAAACTGCAACGGCAAAATATGATAAGCTCATTAAACTCTGACTTAAACAGCATTGTACAATGGGGAATAAAAATCGCGTATAGTTTAATGCTTCTAAAACTCGATGCTGTCTTGTATCGCTGAAGCGAGATATACCCTCTTGTCACTATCTATGAATGGCACTTGTATCAACGAGACCGAACATCTCGATATTCTCGATATGTGCATCACTGACCACCTTCTGTGGAACGAGCACAAATGCGATGTCGCCAAAAATGCCGCAAGATGTTTGGGTTTCTTAAGACGGTGCAAGAAATTTTCCTCCCCGTCTGTTCTGGCTATTATCTATAAGACTTATATCCGTCCAAAGCTTGAGTACAATTCTCATCTGTGGGCTGGTGCTCCAGCTACTTACTTAAGCCTCTTGGACGGTATACAAAAAAGGGCCGTTAGAATGACAACTCTCACAAGTTGTGACTTTGGGGGAGAATACGAAAAAGTCACAAAATCAATTTCACGTCTTCTTATGACTTGTGTGTTGTGAGGTATCAGTGATGATGGGGAGAATCGGGCTGTTAGGGGTGTTATTGATATATTATAAGGCCAGTTCCACCTAACAACATCTCACTGAGATCTCACAGATCTCAGAGATTTTTTAAGTAGAACAAAAAAATCTCAGCGGAGAACTGAGATTTTTTCTGAGTTCTCTGAGATGAAATTATCTTGGATTCGATTTCTCAATCAGCTATTTTGACGTGACTGACATATGTACAACAACAATTTGTTTTTCTCAATGAGAACTGAGAATTATGTTCCACCAAATGATTTTGCCTCAGTCAAAAAGACATTGAGATCTCAGTGAGATGTTGTTAGGTGGAACTGGCCTATTGAATTCCTATTTCTTAACTTGTAAACCTCAGGCGAAGCCGAAGTTAACGCGTCTTTGTGTTTCAGCCTTTATAGACTTAGGAGCGTTTATTGATATACATATTTATCTTAGGTTCAAGATTTTCACTGAAGGAAAACCAAGTTGCAAGTTCAATTTATTGAAATCACATTCAATTTTTGTATAAGATTCATGAGGTCAGATTTCTCTTCTTACTAAAAACAAAACATTCATCCACTAGACATAAACTTTAACATTTTTTATTGCCTTTACAGTTGGATGGACGCACTAGACAACAGCTAGCAGCCGATCGCCTCAACGAAATGGATTATGCTTCCAGTTCCAGTGAATCTTACAAGGACAATTCAATGAATTAAGTTAAATCTGGATACAACCGCAACAGACTTCCGTTCATTATTTTGCAAAAATGAAATTCCTCCCTCAACCTAAACTAAAAATAAACTGTAAATAATCAGGTTATATAAACAAAACACCAAACGCAAAAATAATTTCTTTATAAAATAAAATGTAATGTTTATCCAAAATACAACTTGCAAAATGAGTATGTTTAAATTCAATTGAAATATTTATTTAAAACGGTCGTTCATGCAACTATTTTAATTTTTGTTTCACTTTTAAAATATATCACGAATCACAACGGAGTCCCTAATTTACAATAATATTTTTGAAAGTTACATTATTGTTTGATGACCGCTTGAATAATTGCAAATATTTTTTTCTGAATCTTTTGGCTGGAAAGTTTCAGAAAAAAATTAACAAAGAAAAAAATAGCAACTACACTAAAAATGCAACAATATAAGACTACAATTATTATTATATTTTTATTTATTTATAAACAAAAAAATCTTAAAAGGCCTGAAGAAAACATTAAGTCATAATCATAAAACACTAAATAACAATAATAATAAGAGGAAAGTGCGTGAGACGGGTTCATGTTAAGCATTTATATAGTAAAGATATGGAAAAACTAGTGCTGTATTTATTTAAATTATTTTAATAGAACGATGATAACAATTATAGTAAATAATATTAATCTGTATAAATGTGAAATTGATAAAATAAACGTTTTGAAAATTTAAATATTTTTTATTCGATCTGTCGAAAGTTTAATGCGGATCAGAGCTCTTACTTAATTACTTACAGTCCAGGTCGCACCAGGGACTCATCCAACAAACTTCTCCAGCCAGCTCGGTCCCTGGTTAGCTGTCTCCAGTTTTGCACGCCAAGTTGGTTCAGGTCCTCTACCACCTGTGTGCTCCACCGGAGTCGCGGTCTTCCTCTTCTGCGACGTGCTTCCGGGTTGGATTCGAAGACTCTACGAGCCGAAGCATTATTTTCCATTCGCTCAACATGACCCAACCATTTTAGTCGTTCGACCTTTACTTTTCTGGCTAGGTCAGTGTCGCTGAACAGCTCGTACAGTTCTTGGTTGAATCTTCGTCTCCATTCTTCATTAATGCAGACAGGACCAAAAATCACTCTCTGCACCATATATGAGGACCAGCATGATGAGGGTTTTGTAGAGTGTCACTTTAGTTGCTCGGGAGAGGACTTTATTTCTCAATTGCCTTCTAAGTCCAAAGAAGCAGCGATTGGCAAGAGTGATTCTTCGTTTGATTTCAGCGCTGGTGTTGTTATCTGAGTTTATAGCGGATCCCAGCTGTATATGTTGACGTTTGCTCCAAGACGTCGATGTTGGTAATCCTTTCTTGTCGACAGCATTAACTTGGTCTTGCCCTCGTTAACTACTAGACCCATATATCTTCCTGGCCTCCGTCTCAAGGCTCACAAACGCTCCACTGACATCACGCTGTGTTCTTTCAATTATGTCAATGTCGTCTGCGTATCCTAGTAGCTGGACGAACTTTTGAAAGATTGTGCCTCTGGTGTTGACATTGGAGCTATGCACAATCTTTTCAAAAATGATGTTAAAGATATCGAATGACAACGAAGCGTCCGTTAGGTTTTTTCCGACCATGATAGAACAGCGTGAATTTTCCATTGTCATCTTACACAGACGGATGAGTTTTTCTGGGATGCCAAAACTAGACATTGCTCTATGTAGTTGGTCTCTATAAACGCTGTCATACGCGGCCTTGAAATCGATGAAAAGGTGGTAGGTATCGATTTGAAGTTCGTGGATCTTCTCCAAGATCTGCCATAGGGTGAATATTTGATCGATGGTGGACTTTCCCGGTCTGAAGCCTCACTGATAAGGACCTACCGGCTTCAAACGTTCACACAGCACGGCAGACAAGATCTTATAGGCAATGTTAAGGAGACTTATACCTCTGCAGTTGGTGCAGTTCAGGGGATCTCTTTTTTTTAGGATCGGGCATACGATGCTGAGATTCCATTCATCGGGCCTGCTTTCCTCCGACCAAATTTTACAGATGAGCTGGTGCATGCTCTTGACCAAATCATCTCCACCTGCTTTATACAGTTCGGCGGCTAGCTCGTCTGCTCCAGCGGCTTTGTTCGAATTAAGTTTAGATATCGCTATCTTCACTCCGTCTATGTCGGGTGGGTGGAATTTTTGGCCTTCTGCACCCAAAGTGAATGGTTCTGTATTGCTGTGGTCGTCATCGCCATTATACAGCTTGGAAAAGTGGTCTTTCCATATCCTCAGCACTGACTGCGGTTCTACTACGATGTTCCCATGATGGTCTCTACAGGCTTCAGTTCGGGGTGTATAAGCCCTGGAGGTTTGTTTCACCTTTTGTAGAACTTTCGAACCTCGTTCCTGTTGTGACATCCCTCTATCTTCTCGATCGCGTGCTTCTCATGCTCCCTGTTTTTCTTTCTGAGAAGTGTATGCTCTTCTCTCCTTTTCTGCTCGTAGAGCTCACGAGCTGCTAGTGTCCTTCTTTGCAGCGCCTCTTTGCATGCCTCTTGTTTAGCTGCATGCGCTCGCCGGCATTCATCGTCAAACCAGGGGTTTCGTTGTGGTGGCCGTGTAAACCCTAGCACTTCAGAGGCGGCATCTCTGATGGCTGCTTGGTAGTGTTGCCACTGGTTCTATATATTTTGTGTTGGCAGCAAAGGACTTCTGAAGAGATTTTTAGAGACATGATCGGAAAAGGTTCTAGCAATCTCTTGCGATTGTAGCCGTTTGACATCGAATTTCCTCCTAGCATTTTCGTGTGTTGGCCTTGATCGGGATATCGTATCTTGGCTACAACAAGGTAGTGGTCCGAGTCGATGTTGGCACCTCGGAATGTGCGGACATCTTGCATGCTAGAGAAGTGTCGTGCGTCGATCGCAATATGGTCAATCTGGTTGACGGTTGATTGGTCAGGAGATATCCATGTTGCCTTGTGGATATCGAGATGTATGGGAATCGCGTACTTGCTACCATTACGTCTCGCCCCGCAGCGAAGTCGATTAGCTTAAGTCCGTTATCGGAGGTGGTGTCGTGTAGGCTATGTCGTCCGATTAATCCACCAAAGATTTCTTCTCTACCCAGCTTAGCATTAAAATCTCCAAAGACGATTTTAATGTCATAGCTAGGGCATTGCTCATAGGTCTTGTCGAGGAGCTCGTAGAACCTGTCTTTTGTGTCCTCATCCTTTTCCTCAGTGTGGGCGTGAGCGCAGATGAGGCTGATGTTGGTGAATTAAGCCTTGATACGGATTGTAGTGATGCACTCATTCACTGAGTTGAAACTCAAGACCTATCCTCTTGAGTCGAGTCCCAACTACAAATCCACATCCAAATAGATGCTGATTTTGTTCCCGGTAGCATTCGCCGTAGTAAATATCGCAGTTGTTCATTTTACGTAGGCCCGGACCAACCCCATCGCATTTCTTGGATGGCAGTTATATCTGCTTTATAGCAGTCAAGGGCTTCCGCTAGTTGTTCGGCTGCACGTGGCCTGTTAAGGAACCTAACATTCCACGTGCAAAACCGAAATTCGTTGTCCTTAAATCCATTGCGTTGGTCGTCATCATTAATTCCGTCCGTATTCGAGGCTTGTTGGTGGTTCGGAACTATAGTTTCTTTATGTGGCCGGGCAGTCACAACTACGCACAACCCCCAACCTGGAGGGCTAGGTCTTTAGTTTAACTCTAAGACGAAGAGCCGGCCAAACCGCTCCTTATAGGCCTGGGCTGCGAATATGTCGTAGTAGCCCTATAAAGTGTTCACTAAGTAGTTCATCCTGACTGGAACTGTACACGCCACCGTTGATTCCATCTTGGGAGTTCTTCCGCTGCCGCCTGTTGAAAAGGAGTGGAGGCATACCTCCTCCCCCTCTCTCTCTCTTTGCTACCACCAACAACTTCCCACTGGGGTTGGAACCCAATCTTCGGTTGAAGGTACTGGGCACCCGATGTTCACCATGGGGAGGTGGAGAGTAGGAGTTGATAGACAGAGGTTTTAGTAGACACTTGTGTCAACTTGAATGCACGTGTCTACCCTTCTCCATCATTATCATGCCTCCAAAAAACTACATAATTTTGTTTGTTGACAGCTGTTGAGCAGCTGTCAGATAAAACAGATGCTCAGAATATTTGAACTGGAGCTTCCGTTTGGAGTCACATTTCGTAATATAACGAACGAACATGTAGTCGAAGCTTATGCATGTTTCTTGGAATTCCTTTAACTGAACTCGTAAATGTCAGTCGAAGCCAAGGCTTGAGCATGTTTGTGTTTCAGACATCTAGGTCGGACCAGGGTCAGAGCCTGCGCATAGTTGGCTGATGCCTTTTACAACCTGTGTGCTATGTACTTCAGCTAAGTATGCATCTACATCTTCTGCCAGAAGGTTTTGTCTATGCTTTATCGATATATAAGCATTTTTTTTACAATCATAGGTCAACTCTGAACCACGGATCAACTAAAGCATATTTCTCACTATATGTCACAAGTAAAGTTAATTACAAACGTAATGCAACTTACATTACGTCTAGAATAATCATTTTTCAAACCTATCGCTTTATCTTTGATTTAAAATCCTTAAGAGTTTCATGCACATTTCCTTCAAGATTTGTTTAAGACCTTAGTCCGTGTGTGAAGTGGTTAAAAAGTGTGTTAACTTGACGTTTGGTTAAATTTTGACACTTCGTGTTGATTAACATGTGTAAAAATTACACTAGCTGCGTTGCAGGCTAAAAAGTAGTGGTTAAATTAATACAGAATTTTTAACGCAATTCACCTAATTCCCACTCGGCCTTAAAAGCGAAAATACAACCTCGAGTGTACAACTTGCCCTAAAAAGAAATGGAATGCAGATTAATCTAAACAATGTTTCATATTAAGAACGAAACAATGTTTCATATTAAGAACGAATCACCCTGCACCTAGAAAGAATAGTGATTCATTTTCCAAACGCATCCTAAATAACAAATCTTCGGTTTAAAAACATGTGTGCGTTCGGAACAAATCGGCAAACTCCGTATCTAAACGTCAAAATGGTCATTTTCCGAACTGACAGCTGCCAAAATTTCATGTGACACAAAACCTCGATTTGTTGATCATCTACCGCGTGGTGGACTTTTTAAAAATATTTTTGAATTTTCTTGCAAATGCGTAAAAACCAGAACTTAAAAAAGTAATGTCGAACAAAAGTAGCAAGATTTTCCGTCGTAATCGATCCCTCGGCTATGTGAGTAATCAAGTTCCGGCTCTAATACGCTACATCCAACGGCGCAAAGATAACATCATAACCACATGCATTGGTCGATCGTTCCAAGTGTACACCTCTAACAAATTTCGTTTGCTGCACGTAGGTAACATTCATCCCGATGATATAACCTGCATGGCCAATGACCGGCTGCATGTCTACACCGCAGCCGATAAAACCATATTCGCTTGGAGGGCAGGTAAACACATCAATCACACGTATAAGGGACACACCAAGAATGTTCATCTGATGCTACCATTCCGGCAGCATCTAATCGCCGTTGATGAGGACAATGTCCTCAAAGTCTGGGACATCCACAAGGAAACTGTTTACTTAGAGATTCCGTTCTCGAAGAAAGACTTCCTCATCACTGCGATTGCCCATCCTCCGACTTATATCAACAAAATTATTCTCGGAAGCCAAAAAGGCGAGTTGAAGCTCTGGAATTTGAGAGAAAATCGACTTGTCTACAGTTTTACTGGATTCGGAAGCAAAGTTACATGTATAACGCCAGCTCCTGCCTTGGATGTGGCCGCTATCGGCCACATTGACGGAACAACAGTATTGCTGAATCTTAAATTCGACGAAGTAGTTATGCAGTTCAAACAAGATTGGGGTCCAGTCACTGGAATCTCAT
The DNA here is from genome assembly GCA_920937365.1 of Sphaerophoria rueppellii. Lineage (NCBI taxonomy): Eukaryota > Metazoa > Arthropoda > Insecta > Diptera > Syrphidae > Sphaerophoria > Sphaerophoria rueppellii. The sequence continues at coordinate 75,879,612 of CAKKXW010000003.1, forward strand.
TCCGCACTGATGGTCCACCGATAATGGTGACTTCCAGCACGAATGGAAATGTTGTCTTCTGGGATTTGGAAGAGAGAAAAGTCGCCAATCAAATGACAGTCCATGAGGATACTGTAACCACAACATTATGCTTCCCAAATGAACCCCTCTTGTTGACCACATCCCCTGACAACTCGATGAAGCTATGGTTCTTCGATGCGCCCGACGGAAGTGCTCGTCTTTTGAGAATACGCTCGGGTCATCAAGCTCCGCCGCTTTGTATTCGTTACCACGGCATTAAAGGTGACTCGATTTTGTCCTCGGGCGAAGACAGTACACTTAGGGTCTTCAACACTGTGAGCGAAACTTGGAACCGAAGCATGGGAAAGGCAAGTTACAATCGAAAGGCTTCCAAAAAACGAGGTAATAGTTTTTTTTTTTTATGATACAACCGTAGGAGTTGCTATATGATGTCGTTTTTCAGGTCACTTGAAAGTTGATAATCTTGTTATGCCTCCGATAATTGAATTCACAACCGAAGTGACCAGAGAGAAGGAGTGGGACAACATTGCAGCCATTCATTCGGGAATAATTCAAACGACAACTTGGTCGTTCCATAAAAATAAAATGGGCGAACATCGATTGGTTCCAGAACGTTTTCACAACAAGCATCGCAAGGACTTCTCTGCTGAGACGACATGTTTGGTCTTGACGCATTGCGGAAACTTTGTTATAATTGGTAAGACCAAGAGTTTCAATCCTCTCGGAAACATATTTAAGTTTTTTTCTTCTCTTTCCTTTAAGGTTACTCCAGCGGCTTCGTTCAACGTTTTAACATTCAGTCTGGTATGGAACGTGCAAGCTATGGAACGCCAGCTCACCAGAAACCTGTAAGGGGTGTTGCCTGTGACAATCTAAACCAGTTTGTTGTCACTGGCTGCAGCCAGGGTCTCTTGAAATTCTGGCATTTTAAGGGAACGGGTAAGCTTACTTACATGCCCTCATTCTCTGACTTTTCTCACATGTTATTTATTTTTCAGTTGAAAAGCCCAGCAAAATTATTAAATTTTCCGATGGCATAACCCTGATCCGTTCCCATAGAGAGAGTGCAATGGTTTGTGTGGCAATGGAAAACTACGATCTGTACGTTGTTGATTCCGATACCAAAGTCGTTGTGCGGAAGTTCAAAGGACATACGTCCAAAATCAACGATGTCACATTCAGTCCGGACAGTCGCTGGCTGATAAGTGCCTCCATGGACTCAACTATCAAAGTCTGGGACATACCCTCCTCCTACATGATTGATCATTTCAAAGTGGAACGTCCGTGTGTGTCGTTGACAATGTCACCAACAGGTGACTTTCTAGCCACAGCACATGTCAATTACTTGGGTATTTTCCTGTGGGCCAACAAAATGCTATTCAATCATATTTCATTGCGATCCATCAATCCCTACGATGAAGCTCCATATGTCGATCTGCCATCGAGTTTGAGCGATGAAGTCAGCCTTGAAACAGCCATCGAAGAGCTGAATGTTGATGAAGAAGAAGGCGAAGAAGTCAACATGCACTACGAAAGCCCCAGTCAGATTTCCGAGAAATTGATAACGATGTCAGGAGCAGCAGAATCTCGCTGGCAAAACCTGCTCGACCTAGACACCATTAAAAAGCGCAACAAGCCAAAAGCACCACCGAAAGCTCCCAAGCAAGCTCCGTTCTTCCTTCCCACAGTCGCCGGCATCGACATGAAATTCGATTTGTCTGGTGCAACCAAGGAAGATGAGAACTCAAAAATGTTGATGCCTTCGAGTTTCAACAATTTGACGACATTGGGCAAACTACTCGAGGATACCTTGACAACCGATCAATTTAAAAATTGCGTTGAATACTTGAAGAAGCTTGGACCGTCAATGATTGACTTTGAGATTAAGTCATTGCATCCTATTGGAGGCGGATCATACAAGGCAATGACACAATTTCTGAAAACAATTAGCTACATGCTATCGACGAATTGCGATTTTGAACTGAGTCAAGCGTATTTGAGTGTGTTCCTGAGGTCTCATGGCACATCGCTTGTCGAACGGCCGGAGATTGTGAACGCACTCAAAGAAGTTGAGGAGGAGCAGAAGAAAAGTTGGGAGGTCCTGGAGCAGTCGTTTTTGTATGGACTTGGGGTAGTGTCGGCGTTGAGGAATTATGTTATATGAAGTGAATAGTTGTGTTTATTTAGTTGACCAATAAAGTAACTAATTATTTTTACATTAAAATTAACCAGATTGACTGAATTCTTTATGATTTTTACGTTAGAACGTCCCAGAACGTTATCTTGCATGCTCGACGAATGGAACCTCAAGATTGTCCGATCCAGAAGGGAGATCCCCTAAACTGCGGCAACTACAGAGGAATCAGCCTGCTTAACATCGCTTACGAGATCCTCTCTGTCGTAATATGTGAACGTCTGAAGCCTTTCGTCAACAATCTGAATGGTCTTCACCAATGTGGCTTTAGACCAGGAACGTCAACCATCTACCAAATTTTCACTTTGGGCAGAACCTGGATAAAACCTACGAACTCCAAATCGATACCTACCACCTTTTCATCGATTTTAAGGCCGCATATGACAGCATCAAAAGAGCTGTTGTTGTTCTCGGTAACAATCACCATAGTAGATGTCGCAGTTCTACTATGATTATTGTTACCGAGAAGGAGGAGCATAGAAGGACAAGAGCTGCTCGTGAGCTCTACGAGCAAAAGAGAAGAGAGGAACGCCGACTTCTCAGGAGAAAAAAGAGAGAGCATGAGAAGCGTCAGATCGAGGATGTTGAGAGAGCCAGCAGCAAGAATGAAGTTCGGAGGTTTTAACGAAAGGTTAAACATCTGGCTCAAGGTCATCGAGCAAGAACCGATGCCTGCAGACGCAGAGATAAACAAGAGAACATCATAGTAGAATCGCAGTCAATGCTGGGGATTTGGAAAGAACACTTCTGTAGATTGTATAAGGGTGACGACGAACAAAACACCGCCGTCAGGCAGGAGCCTTTCATCGGACACGATGATAGCCAACAATTCCGTGAACCCGACCTAGAAGAAGTGAAAACCGCAATACCACGGCTGAAATCCAACAAAGCCGCTGGAGCAGATGGACTAGCTGCTGAGTTGTTCAAAGCAGCAGGCGACGAGCTAGATAGGAGCATGCACCAAATCATCTGTAGGATATGGTCAGAGGAATGAATGCCCGATGAATGGAACCTCAGCATTGTTTGCCCGATCCTGAAAAAGGGAGATCCTGTAAACTGCGCCAACTAAAGAGGAATAAGTCTACTAAACATCACCTACAAAATCCTCTTTGCCGTAATATGTGAACGTCGTAGCCTTTCGTCAACAATCTGATTGGTCCTTATCAATGTGGCTTCAGGCCAGGAAAGTCAAGCATCGACCAAATTTTCACGTTGCGGCAGATCCTGGAAAAGACCTATGAACTCAAAATCGATACCCACCACCTTTTCATCGATTTTAAGGCCGCGTATGACAGCATCTACAGAGATGAACTGTACGAATCTATGTCTAGTTTTGGCGTTCCTGCCAAGCTCGTTCGCTTGTGCAAAATGACGATGGAGAACTCACGCTGCTCGATCAAGGTTGGCAACGAGCTTACGGAATCTTTCGACGTCAAAAAAGGATTCCGACAAGGCGATGCACTGTCGTGCGATTTTTTTAACATGTTCTAGAGAAGATAGTGCAGAACTCCAACAACGTCAACACCAGAGGCACTATCTTCCAAAAATCTGTTCAACTTCTCGCGTACGCCGATGATATTCATATAATGGGAAGAACACAGCGTGATGTCAATGGCGCCTTTGTGAGAATTGAGACAGAAGCGGCAAAAATGGGTTTAGCGATAAATGAGGGAAAAACGAAGTATATGCTGTCTTCGAGGAAGGACACCCAACACCGACGGCTCGGGTAGAACGTCACAATAGTACGTAGTAGAGAAGTTTGTCTACCTAGGCTCAGCTACAAACACGGGCAATAACACCAGCGCCAATATCAGACGAAGAATAACTCTTGCTAATCGCTATTTCTTTGGGCTAAGAAAGCAATTGAGTGGAGAAGTCCTCTCTCGAGCAACTAAGGTACAGTTGTACAACACTCATCATCCCAGTCCTGCTGCAGAAGCATGGACCTTGACAAAATCGGATGAATGTGCCTGAGGCTGTTTTGAGTCATCTTTGGCCCCGTGTGCATTGAAGAAGATACAACAGCGAACTTTACGGGTTGTTCAACGACATGGACCTAGCTAGAAGAGTCAAGGTCCAGAGACTCAGATGGCTCGGTCATTTAGAGCGGATGGACACCAATGTTCCGGCCCGGAAAGCTTTCGACACTATTCCCGAGGGTCGTAGAAGGAGGGGAAGACCGCGACTCAGGTGGCGCACTGAATTGGAAGAGGACCTCAATCAATTTGGAGTGCAAAACCGGAAACGACTTCTCTTTATTGTTAGTTCTTCTTCTCCCAACAACAACTGGCTACTGGATAAACGAAGCTTGTAGCTTGGTGCCTCCTAAAGATTTTGATAATCGGCCCAATCGAGGTAACCGCCGGAGCAGAATTTTCTCCGATTTCCTCCGAATCGGAGACATTTTGCCTGTCGGAGAGCTACCTCGAAGCAAAATTCGGAGGAAATCGGAGAAAATTCCGCTCCGACGGTTACCTCGATTGAGCCGACAGCCTTTTCAGTTTATTAGGGATGCTGAATTCTTCAACGGTAAATTCTAGACATCATTCCAATAGTAGATTTGGCCGGTCTACAAACACATTGATATTTGCCTGTCATGGTTTCTTAAAATCTTAAGTCATTATCAATAGACTCGTTGCACTCGAGACAAACAAATCATCGACGGACTTGAACTAAGAACTCCTACCGGAAGTCCAAACTACAATATTAATTATCGAATTCAATTCAGAAAACAAAGTCCGTTTAATTTTTTAATACCATATATTTTCATAATCCTAACTTGTATGTTTTATTACAATCCGCATGTTTACAAGAATTTCTTTTTAATTTTAAAAATATTTAGCATCCTACACAAAAAATAAAAATGTGAACCGAAAAGTGATAAAAGAAAAAAGTAAATTCTTCAATAGCAGTTCAATTGAATTTCTTTTCGGTCGTCAAAAAAAAAAAAAAACAATTGAAAACCAAGCCAAGGGCAACAAAAATTGCCCCCAAGTGAAAAGTGCAATAAAAAATAAATAATTTCAAAAGTAAACAAACATTTTCGTGTTCTAATAGGAATTGTTTCTGATAATTTATTCTTATATTTTTTTTTACACTAAGTTGTTCGAAGAGATAAAGGTGATTTTTGTTTGAATTGGAATTTTGTTTAATTTCATAGTGAGAGTGTTACATTACATAATAATTATTTACTGTTACAATATCCGCTATATCACACCCTTGAATATGTTGACAAAAAATCTACGCCGCCGCCTCTGATCTTGCCAAATGCACAGCAAGCTGACATCGAAGCAGAATACATGCGCATCGAAAACGAGCTCTTTGTTTTTTTGATAACAGTGAATTTGGGAATATGATATTAAAATCGCCATTTCAACACCAAAAATAATCGAAATGACAGCCGCGTAAGTATGTTGGTGTTTGTTAAGTTTTTTTTTTTTATTTTGAAAACAATACATTTAATAGCCTTTTTTTGTTGTTGTAAGTAAAAACACGACATTTTGTAAACGATTGTTGAGTTCTCGCGCTTCGAGTCCTACTCGACTCGACACCATCATCACCACCAACGATTAAATATTCAATTTGTTTAGTAGATTTATTATGAGTGTGTGTGTGTGTGTGTGTGTGTTGTTTTGATTTCTTGTATTTGCGTTTACAATAAGTTTTATTTTGTTTTAAATTTTTAAATTTATTTCTTCTTAATATTTGAGAGTTTAGTTTTTTCTTCAAATCTTGCTATAAGGGATGTATTTAATTTTGTTGAATGGATGTGTAAATAGCTTAACTGGTTGAACATTGTTGTATTCTGGGGCCACCTTGATGGTAGCAATCATCGTCTTCTTCGTAAGCTTGATGACTATGCTGGCGATGGTTAGCATGTGGATCAAGATCCTCCTGCAAATAGAAAGAGAATTATTGAATATGAGAATTGGTTTGATTTTCATAATATTATTAATCAATGACCACTTTCTGGTAGTGGCTTAGTTTAAAGCTTGATAGTCAAATGATAAGAAAACACGTTCAACATCGGTTGCCTTGGCACTCCGGATAATGCCAGAGCCTACAGTGAGCGACTTTCCGCCGACCTTCCAAATACCACCGTTGTCACCGTTGTCAACACCTTGTGGAACCAATATCGCGAATAATAAAAAATGTAGCCGAGACCATTATAGGTTGCCAGCCACCCTCGAAAAAAGAACCCGCGGTATGATGATGAGTGGGCGATATTGAAAAGAGACGGAAAATGTAGATGCTACAACGGAAAACAAGAGCAGCAAGAGAAGAGTACCGAACAAAAAGGAGAAATGAGACAATGACCCTGCGAAGGAAGAAACGAGAATATGCAGTTTCTCAGCTCAAATATCTAGAAGAGTCACAGGCGAAGAAAAACAGCTGACGTTTCTTTAAAAGGTCGAAGCAAATAGCCTCTAGTTTCAAAACCGGGACACATGCTCTTCGAAACAGTGAGGGAAACCTAGTCACCGAAGCACAGGGAATTGTATATGTTTTCAAGCAGCATTTCCAACAGCTGTTGAATGCGCATACTGTCGAGCGAGCCAATGACGAAAGAGAGTCAATGAAGTCCCAGCCCCCAAACACAGAAGAGGAAGAAAGAGCCATCCAAAACCTAAAAATATAACAAGTCCGCCGGGTCGGATAGCATACCTCCGGAACTCTTTAAATATGTAGGAGGTGTTTTGATGAACCGCATGCACCAGGTCAGCAACAAAGTGTGGGAGGTAGGATGCATGCCCACTGACTGGTCGACAAGCTCCATAAGGCGCATCTACAAAAAAAGGCGATCCTATGTCATGCAAAAACTACCGCTTCTATAGCCCTGCTTAATGTTGCATACAAAATCCTATCCAACGTACTGTGTGAGCGTCTTTAAACCTATCTGCAACCCTATTAGGCCAGGCAGATAGATAGACCAAATTTTCACACTGAGGCAAATTCTGGAAAAGACCAACGAATTTCAAGTCGAGACCCACCATCTTTTCATCGACTTCAAAGCTGCTTATAATAGCATCCACCGCCAAGAACATTAAATGGCGACGTTTGAATTCGGCATCCCGAACAAACTGATCCAGCTGTGCCGCATGACGCTTAAAAATACGCAGTACAGTGTGCAAATGGGTTAGAACTCATCCGAGTTATTCCAAACAAGCGCAGGATTTAGACAAGGAGATGCGCTGTCGTGTGACTTCCTCAACATAGTCCTGGAGCAGATAGTGCGCAAGGCAGGTGTGAGCACGGAAAACACTACCTTCAACAAATCCACCCAGCTCCTAGGCTATGCAACGTCATAAACACCTTTGGCCGCTTTTAGAGAGCTGTGCTTGACACCTTCACAGCGATTGAAGAAAAGGTGAAGCTAGTTGGTCTTGAAGTGAATGAGAACAAAACAAAGTACATGCTATCAACAAACCAAGCAACATCATTCCACCGCACCGGACCACCGGACAAAATTTCACAGCAATCCCACAAACGACACGAAGAACCGGCCGCTACTACTTCGATTTGGCCAAACAATTGGTTTCAAAACTCATTACTCGAAAGACCACTATACAAGACTATATATACGGCGCCAAGTGCTGGACGATAAGTAAAATAGAGGAAACGAACCTCCGACGACAAGGAAGACCGAACCTACAGTACAAGGACCAAGTTACTGTAGATACTAGAGCGCTTGTTTTCGACGACTCGTGAATGGATGCGAGCGACCGTGCCCGATGGAAAACTATTATGTCTCCTAATCCTACATGGATTGTTTCAGCAAATAATCAATAGATGTTGTCAACTCTCTTCAAAACGTTCTTCATGTAGTAGCTCCATTTAGTCGAGCCTTGATTAAGGACAATTATGAACTTAAGTTCAACCAAACACAAATAATGAAAAATGCGATATCGATTGAATGATTTAGATCTAAAAAAAAAAGAAAAACAAAACTTACCAAAGAAACAACTTCGGCGTCGATTGGAATAGCAACTTCTTGTCTATGTGGCAAACACTGCTCGAGAGCTGGAAGCACACCGATTGGCAGCGAGTCTGGGAAGATCACCTCAAACTGTAAAATCAATCGGCCCTTCTCCATTGGATTTTTATAGTGAGGCACACCTTCATCCATAATGCACTTGGCCTGCTGGTGTTTAATAACCTCACCAGGTGGCGATGTAATTACTAAATCACGATTGTCTAATGTCTTAATGACCCTCTGGAATCCGCACAAAGCCTCGACCAACTGAATTGGCATTTTCAATGTCAAATCATCACCCAAACGTGTGAACACATCGTGTTTCTTCTCTTCCAACAGAATGACAATGTCGCCAGGTTGCAAATCTGGTTCGTGATCGCCTTCGCCAGAAAATACAATTTTCTGTCCATTGGACATACCCTTTTCGATGTGCACTTCCAAGACTTTGCGCTCGCGCACTGTCTTACGGCCATTACACTGTTTGCAGCGATCTTTCTCTGAGATTATCTCACCCTGGCCCATACATTTGCGGCACACCTGTTCAATTTGCTGCACCATACCGGGTCCGATTTGTTGGATGCGGGTCTCGTAGCCAGAACCACGACATTGTGTACACTTTTCGATGGCACCCTTTTTGCCACCACGTCCCTCACACTTGTCACAGATAACGTTCTTTTGCAAAGCCAATTTGCGGGTTGCTCCGTTATAGATCTCCTCCAGTTGAACTCCCATCTGGTGGACGACATCTTTGCCACGTCGCTCCCTTCGTCGGCCGCCGCCGCTGCCGAAACCACCACCAAAGAATTTCTCAAAGAAGTCCATTGGATTGCGCATGTCGCCGGCGTCGCTGCCTCCTTTCTTGATGGCTGCTTCGCCACCTTCGTCATAGATTTGACGTTTGTCGGTGTCGGAGAGGACTTCGTATGCCTGAGAAATGGCCTTGAACTTCTCTCCTTCATTTGGATTCTTGTCGGGATGGTATTTGAGCGCTAACTTTCTGTAGGCCTTCTTCAGCTCTTCGGGGGATGCGTTCGGCTTAACGCCAAGCAGGTCATAGTAAGCTGTTTCTTTCACCATTGTACTGCTAATTCTGTTGAGTGTTCCTGTTGTTTAGTGAGATTGGTTTCTGTAATTAAAGAAATTTCAATTAGATGAGTTCAATCGAGTAGACGACTAAATTAATGACGTAACAATTGCACGCTTTTGCGAAGTCGAACTAAACTAAATGAAATAACAGGAAATTGGGCGATGAAAAACAAATCTAAATACCAAAGTGCAGTCGCGGAATTCTCTTTCCCTCAAATGTTTGTCTGTCTGTGCATCGGAACTTTGCCATTGAAAGTTTCATTGTTTATTTGTTTTTTGATTTTTCTTACGTAATTCTAATCGCACCTCAAGCAAGGTTGAATAATAATTAATTCAAAGTAGCTAGCCGACGCGACGATAGAATAAGATCATTTCCCAAAATTGATGCTCATCAGCATACAACGGGCAAGGAATAGACTTGCTTGTCGGAGCTAATTAAGCAATTGGTATGAAATAATATGTGGGAATTCAATAGAACCCGTACTACATTTTAAAATGCAAAATGGATCGAAGAACATCTACGCCGCGGCGTGCTATTTTTCATTCATAGATTTTGTAAGACGCTTCAACAGTCGTTTGCATTGTATTCATGTTAAGGTAACTTGTTTGGGATTAGCGGAGATGCTCTTTCTTACTGCATTTAACAACTTGGTGTCGCTGAAAATCTAATACAACACAAGTTTCCCAATAAGAAGTGTTATTTTGATATTCAAAGCAAAATGCCATTTTTCAGATAAATGATCGGACGTTTATTTCATAATAAAAGAGGAGGGTATGCCGGTAATAATGAAAACATCAGGCAACATCAGTCACGACCGCGCTTACAGGATCATATCCTTTTCATGAAATGTTCCATAACAAAATCGGAAAGTGGCTGCCTTATGACCTCGATAGCCTCACGAATTCCATCGTTGAGGTCTTGAATCGACGCTGAGATGTTGGCGTAGACCATATCTTTCGCGTGGCTCCAAAAGAAGAAGTCGCAAGGTGTTAAATCACAAGATCTCGGTGGCCAATTGTGATCACCTTATTGAGATAACAGAAGACTTTTCGCGTAGGATATCAATGGTTTCGTTGCTTGTGTGCACATAGCAACTTCTTGTTGAAATTAAACATTGTTCAGATCAATAGAATCCAACTCCATAAAAAATCATCACTCATCTCTCGATAGCGGATTCTATTCACCGTAAGTGTTGATCTAACTACATTTTCGAAAAAGTAAGGTCCCATGACCCAGCCGGACGATATACCGCACCAAAGTTGAGGATGGAGAGGCTTCTCAACAATAACTCTTGGGTTTTCTGAGCCCAGATTCGACAATTTTGCTTGTCACCGGGTTGGATAGAAATGGGCCTCAGTCAAGATGATTTTTCGATGCAATTCCGGATCATTTTCATGCATTTCAAGGACCCAATCAGCATAGACACGACGTTGTTGACGATCGGCCGGCTTAAGTTCTTGTGTTAACTGAACTTTATAAGCCTTAAGACCCAAGTCTTTATGCAAAATACGGTGTAATGGCGTTTGCCCAAAGCCAATTGAACGATGAGGAATGGACAAACTTGGGTTTTCTTCAACACTTTGGGCTACCGCAGCAATATTCTCAGTGCGACATTCACGGGTTTTATGCTTCACATCACTTGAGGTGGTTGGGTGTTGTAGGATCTAGGGGCATATGCTGTATCTTTTCCTACATACCAAGTGCTTGTTTTACATCCAAGTGGTAACCACCGGTTACTGGTTATATCACTAGATATAACTTGCGAAAATTGTAAGCGCGAGTGCAAAACAGAAACACCTAATCAATGGCCCAACAAATTTGGAGGTTAGTGCGAGGGGCTAACAACCCCTCCTCAGTAAAAGTTATGAAAGTTAGACAGAGCCTCGGATAATGACCCCATTCTTATGGTAACCAGACCCGGAAAGGCAACGTACTACTTATTGAGAGTTTGTACCTCCAGGTGCAACTCAAAAACTTGAATCTGTGCTCACGCAGTACAAGGCAGACATTACTGCGATCCAGGAAATACGATGGACAATAAAAAGGAAAAATTGTGACATCAAAGAATGCATATATCTGGATGCGGATTCGTCGTAGGGAATGGAATTAGATCGAAAGTCATTGAATCCAAGCCAATTAGTGATCGCCTGACTGTAATCCGCATTAAGGCCACAGTACAAAACATCAGTATAATATGAGCACACGCCCCTACCGATGATGACGAGTAGTCATATAAGGAGGATTTGTACGACCTCCTGGATAGCACCTACGGAGCCTGTATAGAGGCCAACGTCAAAATCGTACACGGAAACTTCGTTTGTTGGGTTATTCAGTCTCCACGAAGCTACAACAGATAACGGCTTCTGACTAATCGACTCGTAATACGGTGATAAGTAGCACTAGGTTTCCAAGAAGATCTGACAGCAACCTGGCGATCTCCGGATGGTCGAACATCCAATCAAATCGACCATGTGCAAATCGGCACAAGGCACGCATCCAACATCTTGAATGTGCGCACTTTCCGAGGAGCAAATATCAAATCTGACTTTCTGGTAGTGGCTAAGTTTAGAGCTCAACTATCAAACGACAAAAAACGCGTGCGGCCAAATGCCAGAGACTACAATGAGCGACTCTCCGCCGTCCTCCCAAATACCACAGATGTCGACACATTTGGAACCAATATCGCGAAATAATTAAAAATGTAGCCGACACCACCATAGGTTACCAGCCAACCCCGAAAAAGAACCCGGGGTATGATGATGTATGCGCGTTATTGAAAAAAAGAGACGGAAAATGCACATTGCAAATGCTGCAACGGAAAAAAGTACCGAACAAAAAGGAGAAAGAATAAAAAGACCCTGCGCAGGAAGAAAAGACCATCCGCAGTTTCTCAGTTCAAGGACCTAGGATCTAGAAGAGTGTCGGGCCAACATTTCTTTAAAAGGTCGAAGCAATAAGTTTCTGGTTTCTGAACCGGGACACAGGCTCTTCGAAACAGTGAAGAAAGTACAGGGAATTGTAGATGTTTTCAAGCAGCACTTCCAAAAGCTGCTGAATACGCAAAATGTCGAGCGAGCCAATGATGAAATAGAAGCAAGACCAGTCAATGAAGACATAGACCCAGCCCGCAGCACAGAAGAGGTAGAAAGAGCCATCCAAAAGTTAAAAAATAACAAGTCCGCCGGGTCGGATGGCAAACCTCCGGAACTCTTTAAATATGAAGGAGGTGTTTTGGTGAACCGCAGGCACCAGGTCATCAACAAAGTGTCGGACGAATAATACATGTCCACTGACTGGTCGATAAGCTCCATAGGCCGCATCTACCAAAAGGTGATCCTATGTCATGTAAAAAACTAACGCGGCATATCCCTGCTTAATGTTGCATACAAAATCCTATCCAACTTACTGTGTGAGCGTCTTAAACCGTTTTGCAACGCAATAATAGGCACGTACCAGTGTGTCTTTAGGCCAGGCAGAACAACGATAGACCAAATATTCACACTGAGGCAAATCCTGGAAAAGACCAACGAATTTCAAGTCGAAACCCACCATCTTTTCATAAACTTCAAAGCTGCTACCCTGGATAAATAACTAATGCCACAAATGATCCGACGCAGAATATCCCTTGGGAACCGCTGCTACTTCAGTTTGGCAAAAACAACTGGGTTCAAAACTACTCACTCGAGAGACAAAGTGTCAGCTATACAAAAACTTTGATTTCACCAGTCCTACTCTACGGCGCCGAGTGCTGGACGATAAGTAAAAAAGGAGAATTGATGCTGGGCACGTTCGAGAGAAAAATTCTTCGACGTATTTTCGGTATGCGACGTTGGCAAATGGACAAGAAGGTTCAAACGAGAACTGTATGAGCTTTACCCAGACGTGGATGTAGTCCAGAAGGCCAAGATAAGGCGACTACATTGGCTCGGCCACATCGAGCCAAGAAAGTCTTCTCATCGCAGTCCCCAGGTTCGAGACGACAAGGAAGACCGAACCTACGGTACAAGGATCAAGTGACTGCGGATGCCAAAGCGCTTGGTTTTGGTGACTGGAGTGCATGCAAGGGACCGTTCCCAATGGAAGGCTGCAGTATCTCAGATCCTTCATGGATTTTGAGCCGCTTTGCAATTTCACGGGATGTCTCTGTGGCCCGGCACCCAAATGAGGTGAATGTAAAACTGTTCCGTCATCTCATTCAGAGATGATCGACAGTCGGTGAAAGGTGGCTCTAAGCCTTACACATGAGTTGGCTGCCACCATTTTGGAGAAGATGTCAAGAGGTGTTAGGTTTAAAAGCACTTCCAGGGCTGCGGTTGGTGTTGAGCGAAGTGCACATACCTGCTGACCGCTGGACTTTGATGAGCTTATTTAGATTTACCATCTTCTCCAGTGCGATCCACCATACGACAACTCCATAAATGAGTATCGGTCTGGTTACCGAAGTGTATAGCCAGTGGGTTATTTTTGGGGAGAAGCCCCATTTTGATCCTATGACCTTTTTACAAGTAAAAAGCGCTACGGTAGCCTTTTTTACTTTTTCATCAATATTTGCCTTCCAATTTAGTTTTTTTTTGTCTAAAATGAGGCCCAAATATTTAGCTTGGTCGGAAAAGCTTAATGGTATTCCTTTAATCCTGGGGTGGGCTAATCTGAGGAATTTTGTACCTTCTCGAAAAGAGTACTAGTTCTGTTTTATGTGGATTGACGTCCAAGCCACATTGCTTAGCCCAATTTGTTAGCCTATTTAAGGCATTTTGTAGGAGTTCCGAGAGAACTTGGGGATGTTTCCCAGATATAGATATTGCAACGTCGTCAGCATAGGCAATCACCCTGAAACACTCTGCTTCCAGTGATGTTAGTAGGTCATTTACTATTTTGTTCCATAAAAGAGGCGCAAGGACTTCACCTTGGGGGGTACCTCGATTCACCGATCTGGTGTTAGTAATACTTCTCATGCTAGAAGTTATTGTCCTGCTTTGGAGCATGAGACTTATAAGATCTTTGAGTGATTTCTCTAATTTCAGCTTGTCCATTGCTCTTGTGGTCGCCTGGTAACTGACGTTGTTGAAAGCTCCTTCAATATCTAGGAAAGCTACTAGGTTAAGTTTTTTGAAGTTCTGTGACTTTTTAGGACAAACATATTTTCCCTATCTTCCAATTCAACACGCTAGAATTTCTTAAAGGAGATTTTGTGAGTTCTGTTCTGTCAAACCATTAGAAGTAGCTACATTGAATTTGTAAACGTTTGATATAATTTTGTGCATTTGTGAGATTTAGGCTGTCAAGTGTTCTTTTGCTTTTTTAGGAGAATCACAGAATTTCAGCTTCAACTCCTCGATTTTGATAGCAAAAACTCCTGAAAAAGTAAAAGAATGGATCTAACATCAACGTTTTCAATCATTTAAGCATCATAGTCAGATTCTGTAACGGTTTTCACTAAAATATTTGGTTTTCTGCACGTGAATTCGGTTCTTCCTATAATTTCAAATTTTATTCGAACAAATTTTGTTGAAACTTTGAACTCTTAGCTCCGATTCCCTGTTTGAAGTCTTGATCCAGCCATTAGGCGTTGCTTCATTTGCTTAATTTTTGTTTCTACACAGACACAACCCGATGCCCTCCCTATCTTATCAGTTCGAAATCTCCATACTGAATTATCAACAAATTGTCTGCTTCCAAATGATTCACAAAAATTACCTAACGACCTGCTTTTTTTATTAATTCACAAAGTCCAAGACGAAAATAAAATCTTGTATTGTTGTCTGATTCTGTTTAATGAAAGAAATTCTTGGAAAATGAAGAAGAAAATGCACAACCAACGTCTGTCAGACGACAAGAGGTTGGATTAAACACAAAAGAAGCATAATTCGAATTCAGACAAGACAGCTGTGAGGCTTGACGATAAAACAAAAGCTAGAAGCACAGGGAAGAGCACACGCACACAAAGGGCTAGGGCTAAGCAGGTGAAAACGAAAAATTAAGAGAACCCAGGCTTAAAATTCACTGCCAATCCGAAATGGATTTATGAGTGAATTGACCTGGGAATCCAATTCCGATCTCTCTGTAGACCTTTTCTGAAGCAAAATTTGCAAAAAACTGAACAATTTATGTACATTTTACATACCCGGAAGGGAAATTATAGAAAATTCATTGTTTTTTCTTGTTTCTTCGTTTTTTCTTTTGCTTTTTTGCCCAGGTTACATCAAACAGAATCACCGCAACTACAAACAGCATAATATACACCACGTTGTGCACATTATGTGAATGTATGTATGTACAGTGCACAGAAAAAAAAAACTATACGAACCGAAGATGACGATGATTATACTGTTCCGCCCTTTGCCGCCGCCCCAACCCTATGTATCCACATAATCTATTCGTTCAGTCTCTACTGTCGTTCGTTGTCCAACACCACCACCACCATCATTCCATTATAAATAAAAAAAAAACGCAAATGGCAGACGCAAGAGAAAGATAGAATTTTCTATCGATTTCTCTACCCGAATCGAAACGAAAAAAACTGTGTAGCAAAAAAAAAAAAAGATTGAAAATGAAAAATTCATTTTTCGACGCCAAATTGCTGACGAAACCAAATTAGAATTAAGCAAACCGATAGAAGCCATTTGATTCTTTCAATCCGCAATTGAATTACGTCCCAATCAGCTGAGATTTTGGTTAATTTATTGACGAAAAAAAAAGTTTCTTTGTGAGACGGACTTTTTTTTTCTTTATTCCTGTCGTCACTGGTAATGAATAATCATGGCCGCTGCTGTATCGCATGGTTTTTTTTCGCACCGTAATGTTCTGTCGATAATTTTCTTTCATAAGCAATTTGAGCAGTTTGAAGTTACATAAACCGATGAAAATTGAATGCAAAATGGTCTTTAAGCAATTTAATTGAGGTTTACTTACATTTTATTGGGTTTCGCAAGCGATTTTCTGCAGGAGAAAAAAAAAATATATTCCACTAGGTATTGAATTTTTAGTACGGCAAAGAGTTCCTGTTGTTTGATTTTTGTAAGATTTTCCAAGTATTTTTTTTTTTTTTGTAGTTATTAAATAATTACAAATGAATAGGATTGCTCTTTTAATTTAATTGAATAAATATTTTTTCACTTTAATGCGAAGTTTCTCACAAAGAAACGTGGTGCATGTGGTTGAATGCTCTCTACGAACGATTTTTATACAAATGCTTGATGGGAACAAAAAATTTGGGCGAAAAATGGTTGACTTTGGCTGGAGTTTTGAATTTTCTAGAAATACGGTCACGTTTGCGTGCTGAATGCATATAATTTTGCAAATGTGTGCGAAAGAGCTGAATGATGTCGTTGGGGATGTGTTCGAGCGCTTAGGTTAAAAGTGGTCACACGATGAGTGAGGAGAAATGTTTTTTTCTTATTAAGTTTTTGGAAGAATTTTGAAGAGCCTGAATCATAAGCTTTGTTCAGCACAGTACAGCACAGCATCATGAGAACTGTCAGAACAATTTGGAACAGTTTAGAACACAAAATGTGTTCTACCTAAAAAGATGGAACAGAAAATCCTGTCCTAAACTGTTCCAAACTGTTCTAGACAGACTCAATGAACACCAAATCAGAACAGTTTGGAACAGCAAATGTGTCAATGAACACCAAAAAGTTGTACTTTTCTGTTCCAAACTGTTCCAAAGTGTGCGGAACAGTGTCGCTGAGCATACCTATAATAAAATTTGTGTGAACAGGGTCATGGAACAGAGCAAAACGTCGCTATGCTTGAAATATTTTTCATATTTTTCTTTATAAAGGGTTTTCCAATAATTATAAAAAATCACTATAAAAATCGTGAAAATTTGGCAGAGACGGTTCGTAAAACTAAAACATTCCTGGGTCGTCGTGAAGCAACTTGTCGGACTGCAATACAGAAATTCGTGGACAAATTCGAGCTGTTGGGACAAGTTAGTGATATGAAGAATAAAACCTGTACACGTCGCTCAAGAACAACTGAGAATATTGCTGGTGTAGCCCAAAGTATTGAAGAAAACCCAGGTTTGTCCATTCCTCGTCGTTCTTTGGAATTAGGCATTGCACAAACGGCAAAATGGACGGAATTGGATGGTATTGATCTAGACAACGTTTACTTTCAACAAGAAGGCGAAAAGTGCCACACAAGCAATGAAACCATCGATCTCTTGAAGAGGTGATCACAATTGTCCACCGAGATCTCATGATTTAACACCTTTCAACTTCTTCCTTTGGGGCCACGTGAAAGATAAGGTCTACGCCAACAGCCCAGCTTCGATTCAAGATCTCAAAGATGGAATTCGTAAGGCTATCGAGGACATAAACCACTTTGCGATTTTGCTATGGACAATTTCATGAAAAGGATATGGTCCTGTAAGCGTGGTCGTGGCGGCCATTTGGATGATGTTATGTTCCATTATTAGTGGAAAATCTTCCCCTTTATAATGAAATAAACATCCGATCATTTATCTCAAAAAATGTCATTTTTCTTTGGATATCAAAATAACACCGCTTATTAGTCCTCCATGGATATAATTTGAACCGCGGTTCTTAAAATAAAATAAAAGATTTCTTCAGTTTTATCGCAATGTTCAAATGCGATAATACTTGTTTAAATTTGAAGAAATTAAGGTCTTTATTAGGTAATTTGTTCATTCCTTGATCCGCGGTTCAAAAGTAACTCGATTGTCAACTGGCTCTATTTAATTTGATTTAAATAGAGTAATAAAAATTAACTTCTCTATTTCCCCGCCAACTGAAAGCCAACATAATACGGCACCTTAAAAATAATTAAGAAATTTGGCCGATTTCATAAAAAAAAAAAAAACAAAAAAATAATCTGTTTCTGGATACAATCACTATAAAAAGGCTGAATACGTTCTTCATGCAGATGTTGAACGCGCTTATTAATATTTGCGAATCTTCTTTTTCGCTCAATTTTCTGGCATGCTGATGCAGAACTGTCATTTTTTCGCTAAGTTTTGACATTTCAAAAAATAGAAAAGAAATAATTCTGCATTTAAGAAATTTAAAATTTTTAATTCAATTTCAATAAATTAAAATAAATAATATCCAATGAGACATTCATTATATCTGGCTCGTACCGTTTTGGTGCAAAATAACAACATTGAAGAGGCATGTCGGCTACTTAACCGAATCCTTGGCAAGGAAGAAATCTTCGATCAATTCCGGCGAACACGACGATACGAGAAACCATTCCAAGTGAGTTTATTACATAAAAATTAAAAACATCCTATTTTGAGTATTTCTTTCTTTTAAAGGTTCGTCGTAGGGTGAATTTTGAAAAGTGCAAAGCCATTTACAATGAGGACATGAATAGGAAAATTCAATTCATTTTGAGGAAGAATCGTGTTGAGCCGTTCCCTGGTTGTAGTTAAGGTGTTTTTGTATTCATTTGCGGATACAATTTTAATAAAGTAGATTTGATTTGTTAAAAAAATACAGTTTTACCCTTGTCCTATTGTTTGAAAGACAAAAGTACCTAGTTGGTGAAAGGATGCAGGAAACGTTTTTAGTTAAAAGTTTGGTAAAGGAACTGATTGGTTATGCTTATGAATATAACTCGTGGTCTCTGTGGCGAATACTTGCTGTTTGTTTATTATCTTAAATTATCACAGAAGCGCAGTTACAGTCGGTCAAGATATTTGGATCCAAAAACCAGATTCAGAGGATAATCGCCTGCAGTCGCTCCTAAAATGAGTTCTCTTGAAAGAATTAGCGACTGCAGTTAATTTTTTGGTTCTTTGGAGACCGACAAAGAAATACACAAAAACACGAGCGATTTCCTCTTGTCAAAAGCTATTGGACATCAAATGCATCCGTAAGGTTTTTTCCGCTTATGAAGGAACAGCGTCTTCCAAAAGGAGTAGACGGAACTTTGATAAGTTCGAAGGATGGATAAGTCAGAAAGTAAGAGAACACTTCCTCGGTTTTAAAACGAATTTTTGAAAACAACGTTGAGCTTCTGATTTGCCCGAACTAGCCAATCCACGAATCCGCATCGCACCTCCTAGTTAATACGAGATCGAAGTCGCAATAAAAATACTTAACAACAAAGCGGCTGGACTTGATGTTTGATGGCTAGACACTGTGCATTCAAGAGGGCACAAGCGTCCATAGCAGACCTCTGTCTATCAACTCCTACTCTCCATCTTCCTGCGGTGAACATCAGGTGCCTAGTACCTCAACCGAAGATTGGGTTCCAAACATATTCGGAAGTTGTTGGTTGCAGCAAAGGAAGAGAGAGAGAGTTGGAGAGGATATGCATCCACTAAGGCCTGCCTCCTTTTCTTCAATAGGCGGCAGTGGAAGAACTCCCAAATGGAATCAACCCGTGGCGTCTATAGTTCCAGTCAGGCTGAACTACTTAGTGAACACCTAATAAGCTTACAACGAAATATTCGTAGCCCAGGTGACTGTTTTGGAGTTAAATTAAAGACCTCGTTCTCCAGGTTGGGGGTCGTACGTCGGGGTGACTGCCCAGCCACATAAAGAAACTATAGTTCCGAACCACCAACAAGCCTCGGATACGGACGGAATTAATGATGACGACCAACGCAAACGATTTAAGGACAATGAATTTCGGTTTTGCACTTGGAATGTTAGGTCCCTTAACAGACCACGTGCAGCCGAACAACAAGCGGAAGCCCTTGTGCGATGGGATGGTCCGGGCCTACGTAAAATGAACAACTGCGATATTTACTTGCGCGACTGCTACCGGGAACAAAATCAGCGTCTATTTGGATGTGGATTTGTAATTGGGACTCGACTCAGGAGGGAGGTCTTGAGTTTTGAGCGCATCACGACAATCCGCATAAAGGCGGAGGAAAAGGATGAATACCCCAAAGACAGGTTCGACGAGCTCCTCGATGAGACCTACGAGCAATGCCCTAGCTGACATTAAAATTGTCCTTGGGCAGAGAAAAAATCTTTGGTGGATTAATCGGACGACAAAGCCTACAAAACACCACCTCCGATAGGTAACGGATTAAGGCTAATCGATTTCGCTGCGGGGCGAAACTTAATGGTAGCAAGTACGCGATTCCCACATCTCGTTATCCGCAATAGGACATGGAAATCTCCTGATCAATCGACCGTCAACTAGATTGATCACATTGCGATAAACGCACGACACTTCTCTAGCATGCAAGATGTCGGCACATTCCGAGGTGCCAACATCGACTCGGACCACTACCTTGTTGTAGCCAAGGAACGAATGCGGATATCCCGATCAAGGCCAACAAATGAAAATGCTAAGAGAAAATTCGACGTCAAACGGCTACAATCGTAAGAGATTGCTAGATCCTTTTCCGATCGTGTCTTTGAAAACCTCCTAAGAAGTTCCTTGCTGCCAGCAAAAAATGTAGAAATGTCAAAGTTAGCCTGATATTATCCGACGATTTTATCATCGGAACTTCCCCCCAAAAGAAGTATACGGTAAGGAGTTTAGATCTTGACGTCATTTTGTCCATTTTAATTGCCAACAGAGGCTTTGGTGCTTGCTGATTTGTGCCAACCGGGGTATTTTACCTGCCGATATGTGCCACCAAAAGCGTTATACCTGCCAATCCGCAGCAGCTTAGGGTATCCTCCTACCGCACCACCGTACTGATTTTTTTCCAAGGATCTGTCATACCACAACGGAAGAGCAACCAACTGCCGTCTTCCAGGGATAGCTAAGACTAGCAAATCAAAAAGCACTTTGCAACGCAACTACTTATCTGTGTGTGATATGCAAAGTCCAGAGTTCTGACACCCCGAACCGAAGCGAAGGCTGTAGAGACCATCATGGGAACATCGTAGAAAAACCACAGTCAGTGCTGAGGATATGGAAAGACCACTTTTCCAAACAGTGTAATGGCGATGACGAGCTAAGCTATACAGAACCATTCAATTTGGGTGGAGCGGACCACCAATTCCACTCACCCGAGATTGACGCAGTTAAGATAGCGACACCTAAACTGGGCTGGGTCATGTAGAGGGAATGAAAAATAATGGTCCGGACATTGGAGGCCCTGGTCCGACCTGGACTGTACCGTCACCAAAAGTAAGTAAGTAAGATTACGCGGACGAGGTTTGCTTACCCTCTCTTAGGATCACGGATCTCCATAAAATTACAGCTAGGGAGGAGAGAGAAACAAAAATCATGGGCTGAAAATCATATTGAATCTGTAAAACCGTTTGAGGAGCGAAGACAATCCTTGAGCTTCTACATTCAAATGTCCGATTCCAGGCAGGCTTAGGCATCATGTCCTAAGCTTCAGAGCCGTCAACGAGTGCCTCACGACAATCCGCATAAAGGTTAAATTCGGCAACATTAGTCTTGTATGCGCTCACGCCCCCACAGAAGAGAAAGATGACGACACCAAAGGCAAGTTCTACGAGCTACTCGACAAGACATACGAGCAATGCCCTAGCTTCGACGTTAAAATCGTCTTAGGAGTTTTTAATGCCAAACTAGGAAGAGAGGACATCTTTGGTGGAACAGTCGGAAAACACAGCCTGCACGACAAAACATCCAATAACGGATTCAGGCTTATCGATTTTGGAGCGGGGCAAAACATAGATGTAGCAAGTGCGCGTTTCCCACTGCTCAACATCCACAAGGGGACCTGGAGGTCTCCAGATCAATCAACTGTCAACCAGATTGATCATATTGAGATCAACGCAAGACAATCTTCAAGTATTATTGATGTCTGAACCTTCCGAGGGGCCAACATCGACTCGGACCACTACCTCGTTGTAGCCAAGGTAGTGCAGCGGATATCTCGATCAAAGCCAAAATCAGGAAGTGGTAGAAGTATGACGTCGGACAGCTATAATCGCCAGAGTTCGCCAGATCCTTTTCCGATCGAATGTCACGTAACCTCATGAGAAGTCCGCTACAGCCAGCATCGAGCATTGAAAACCATTGGCAGAATTGCCATGAAGCCATTAGGGATGCTGCCTATGATGCTGGGTTTCACGCGGCCAAAAAACGAAACCCCTGATGATGAATGCAGGCAGGTACATGCAGCCAAGTAAGAAGTATATAAAGCAGCGCTGCACAGGACGACGAGATCAGCTCGGGAGCTCTACGAGCAGAAGAGGAGGTAAGAACACAAGCTTTCAGACGAATCGAATATCAGGCAGAATGAACCATTCAATGAAGACGATGCAAGCCAAGATTTCCGTCTACCCGACCTTGAAGAAGTGAAGATAGCAATATCTAAGCTTAAAAATAAGAAAGCCGCGGGAGCAGACGGCATTACTGCCGAACGATGACCTAGGTTAAAAGCATGTACCAACTCATCAGCAGAATATGGTCGGAGGAGAGCATGCACGATGAATGGAACCTCAGCATTGCTTGCCCGATCCTGAAGAAAGGAGACCCTCTAAACTGTACCTACTACAGATGCATCAGCCTCCTTAACATCGCCTAAGGATCTTTTCTGCAGTACTATGTGAACGCCTGAAGCCGTTTGTCAACAAACGGATAGGTCTATATTAGTGTGGAAAAAACTCAAGAACTCCTAATCGAAACCTACCATCTTTTTATCGATTTTAAGGCCGCACATGATACCATCTATTGAGAAGAACTGTATAAAGCCATGTCCAGTTTTGGCATCCCTACAAAACTCATTCGTCTGAGCAGGCTGACAATGGAGAACTCGCGTTGCTCCATTAAAGTCGGTAACGACCTCACCGACGCGACGCCTTCGATGTCAAAAAAGGCTTTAGACAAGGTGATACACTGTCATGCGACTTCCTTAACATCATATTGGAACGAACAGTGCAGAACTCCCACGTCAACACGAGAGGCCCTATCTTCCAGAAGTCTGGAAGATAGGCGTACTCGCGTACACTGATGTCATTGATATCATTGGGAAAACGCAACGTGATGTCATCAGAGCTTTTGCGAGTATACAGACAGATGCTGAAAAAATGGGTTAGTGGTCAATGAGTGCAAAACAAAGTATATGCTGCCATCGAGAAAGGACACCCAACATCAACGTCTTCGACAAAACGTCAAGATAGACACATCAGCGCCAAGATCAGACGAAGAATAACTCTTGCTAATCGCTGTTTCTTCGGGATAAGAAATCAATTGAGTAGTAAAGTCCGCTCCCGAACAACTAAGGACGCTCTATAAAACCCTCATCATCCTCGTCCTGCTATATGGTGCAGAATCATGGACTATGTCAAAAACGATGAGAGCTCCCTAGACCGGTTCGAGAGTAAAGTTCTACGGAACATCTATGGTCCTGTCTGCATAAACGGTGAATGGAGGAGAAGATTTAACGACGAAATGTACGGGCTGTACAGCGACACTGACCTAGCTAAAAGAGTGAAAGCCCAAAGACTCAGATGGCTTTGTCACATGGAAAGGATGGACACCAATACTCCGGTCCGTAAAGTCTTCGAATCCACCCCAGAGGGAAGGCGCAGTAGAGTAAGACCAAGGCTCAGCTGGCGCGCAAGTCGAAGACGATATCAACCAACTGGAGACAGCTAGCTAGTAACCGAGCTGTCTGGAGAGGTTTGTTGGTTCAGGCCCAAGTCCACCCCGGACTGTAGCGCCACCTTAAGTAAGTAAGTAGGTAAGTCCGATTCAATTGCAGATTGGTTCAAACACTTGTGTTTACTGGATAATTGCTCACAAGTTCATGACTGTGGCAACACTTTGAATCAAAAGTCACAACCAATCTGTGTGTCATAACAAAACAAAAAGCTCAGAAAAGCCCAACTTTTCCAACATGTCAAAATAGACTTTCACTACAAAAACAAATTTTCAACCCCTATTTCTGAGTTTTCCCATCAAAACAAGGCAATTATTACAACATTCAAAACACTCGATTCAAAGTGTCTTTACCATTCGTCGAGTAAGCACGTATTTCGTCCTTTTTGAAAACTGTTTCCCTTCCGTATGGGAACATAATAATAATCCTTACAGACATCCATATACACATATATAAATCCGTCGCATAAAAACAATTACACAGGATACACGTTCCGCAGTGTCATCCGTGAAATTGTTTCACTCTCGATACAAAAAAAACAAGTGTTTTAATTTTGGGTTTATGTTATCCTTTTTCCTTTTTTTTTTTGGTTTTTGCGATTCCACTGGATTGACCTGGTTTTGTGAAAAAAAAAAATGAAAATTTAATGTTTTAATTAAAATTTACAAAAAAATCAAGCAAATTGCAATTAAAATTAAATTCATGTGAAAAGTTGACAAAAGTGCAAACACCTTTGAATTTATTCGAAAGCAAAAAACAGTGATTCTTTTTATTTTTATGATTATTACACCACAATAATAATAACAACAACAAGAGGAGTATAAGCACCAATACCAGCAGCCAACTGAAAACACAAACAACAACAAACATAACATTGCCAGATCCCATTAAGGTAAGGCAAATTGGATTACCTTGTTAAGTTAAAGCATTTTGTCACAGGGATATATTTAGGTAGCCATAGCCACCTTGTGCCCCATATCGACTGTCGATTCGACAATGTTGTAGATGCGACAAAAAACGTGGTTGCCATTTCAAGTGAAACTTTTTCTGAAGAATGTGCGGGTCGGGTTCTTCGTCTTTTTCTTGACTTGCAGATAAACTTGTTTTCGCACAATGAGTTGGAAAAAAAAAGAAAATTAAAAAACAAGCCAATCAAGATTATAGAATTAAGTTTGTGAACTTTTTCTTTTCAAAAACAATGGTCAAACTAATTAGTGTTGGATGGCCTCTACTTCGTCGTCGTCGTAGGCATCAACACGAGTGGGATCGGAAGGAGTGAAATATTCGATTTAAGGCCACCATAAGTTTTTAATAAAGTGTCTTGTCACAAAAGGAATTTTATAGATGTATAGTTGAAAGTCACTCTTTAACTTTAAAAAAGCTCTACGTGATTGATAAATAAAACATTTCGTACAACAATTTTAATTCTTACTTCTTTTTTAAAAATACTCATTCGTAGAAATGTAGGTAAAACAAAGTTATATCTCTTATTTTTTTTTTTAATTCAATTAAATTTTAAATAAATTTTCTGGAATTTCACTTAAACTTACTTACTTAAGGGGCCTACATCCGCTTCAAACAATAAGGGAGATGAAACTAAAACAAATTGAACTAGAAAAAGATAAGTTGTATTGACCGGAAATAATAAGTAAAAACATCTTAATACTGGATAGGTGAAAAGGAAACAGCCAAGCAACCTAGTAGCTATACACTCGACCTGTTAACAAAACAATGGCTGTCCCCTTGATTTAAACGGAATTGATGCAGTTACAGAATTGGTAAAAGATCTTCAAACACAAGATTAGTCAAGTGAAACTCACAAATCAAGGAAGAAAAGTTACTTATGCAGACAAAGAGTATCTAAAGAATTACCCAACAAAATATACTTCAATGATGATACCAAATCGCAGCGAATGAAACAAACAAAAAGTGTTTTAATGAACTCAGGCTTAAAGAGTACGGCATCAATAAAATGGAAAAATCATCGCAGATTATCAGGTTGTAGCAAGGTAATTTATAGAAGACATCAGTAAGATATTATCTGAAGAAATAACAAAATTTACAAAAGAAAAGGTCACGATCAGTTGAAGAAACATCTTGTCTAAAAACGATCCAAATACTACTTCTACACAGTAAAAAACATAAACATGATTTAAAAAAGGTCAACTTCGATGAAAGAATTTCTGTAACCACCTAATACATTAAGCAACTAACAATCTAACAAGACATTTTTCAATTGTTATACAAAAAAGACCAGACACGATCAATTATTAAGGAGTAAGACTAAGGATAGAAAGACTTCCTCAGTGTCAGTCGGTTGGCCACCGCGAGCGATGTTAGGCCAAAACCCCCTTAGTCTAAGTTACCATAACTCAGACGGATATGGATCCAGAAACCAACGTGGAGAAAAGATGGTACATGGTTATGGCAAAAACACTTTAAACCATCTGCAATAGTATGTGTTTAACTGGAACTGGATATCTCCAAACCGTTTAGTTAAAAAATGAGATTGACTTCATTGACTTTCACCAACAAAAGAAAAAACAGTTTCAAGACATCCCTATTATAAAACCGATGCATTCGAAAAATAGAGACAAAATTTCAAGCACAACAAAAAGTTTAATTGAAGAAAGAGAAAATCTCCGCCATAAAACATATTTAGATGAAAACGACAAACAATCTTTAAAAAATTTAAGCAAAAAGTATTAAAAATATATGATGAGAAAATGTTGAAAATATACCTAGAAGATAACAAATCAATTAAAAAAACAAAAGAACATTTTTCTCAGGGAAAAGAATGGATGATTGCTTAAGAGGACAAGAAACAAAAATAAGAGAAAGGGGTGAAATAAATATATCTGCCACAAATTTTTTCAAAGACCTATACAAATCAAAAATTACCCTTGACCAAACCGCTTCTGAAATGGCAGATTTGGATCAGTATGATAGCTTTCCAATATTTTTGAAATCGGAAGTGGAAGAATCAAGCAATGAACTGAAGTTAGGAAAAAAAAGCGGAGATGCTTCAAATTGGAAAAAGCTCGATCTTAGATGTTTTAACATTTATATTTAATCAAACTTTGATTTATGAAGAATTATCAAATCAATGGACAGAATCAAATATAATCCTCATTCACAAAAAGGGCAAGAAAGATGATATTAAAAATAATAGACCACAAAATTATTTGAATCCTGAGAATCTTATACAAGAATAGCACATCAAAAATAACAACTGAAGTTAAAGGTCTTCGCGATATGCAGAGGAGTAAGACAAGGAGATTCATTTTCACCAACATTGTGGAAAGAAATATTTAGGGCCATAGACATTGAAAACCTTGGCTTAAAGACGGGGAAAAACTATCAAACCTCCGAATGAACTCCCCAAGAAATAATTATAAAATTATCAGAATGTTGTAAAACAGCAGGGTTGGAAATGAGCCAGACTAAAACAAAACTAATGAAGTAATGACTAACAGTGTAGAGACTGAAATCAGGATAGGGCGATATAAATTTGAATACGTACAAGATTATATATACTTGGGTCAAATCATATCATTCAAAAATAGAATGGAAAAAGAAATACAAAGAAGAATTTCCATCTGTTGAAAGCAGGTTTGGAACCTTATGAATGTCTTTGATTTAAAAATAAGCGAAACATCAATGAAAAATGTATTCGACATGGCTGTCCTTCCAGTATTAACTTAACATACAAAGTTTGAGAAAACCCAAAACTACCCAGAGGGCTATAGAAATATCACTTCTCAAAATATCCAGGTTTGAAAGATTGAAAAATCACAAAATTTGAAGATGCAATAAAAAGAGTTTAAACACAAAAATGGAAATGGGCGGGACATATGGCAAGAATAAGCGATGACCGCTGGACAACAAGAATAACAAGAAGAGCAGGAAGGAAAATTTTGCAATGGAGAGACGATTTTCCGGGCCGAAAAATTGGTGTCTATCCGCTCTAAATGTCGGAGCTATCTGGGTCTCTTAAACTTGACCCTTCTGGCTAGGTCCGTTTCGCTATCGTTGTGTAACCCGTTAAGATCGCTGTTGAATCTTGTCCTTCATTCATTAATGTACACGGGGCCATAGATGACCCGAAGAACTTTCATCTCGAAAAAGCGTACGGCACATGCATCCCATTTTGTCAGGGTCAATGTGTTCTGCACCATACAGCAGGACAGTATTGTACCTAGAAATTTTCCATGGAGAGTAATGTAAGGACTTTAAAAGGACCTTGTCCCTTACTCGAAGCTTAATTGTTTTTTATAACCCTTTTTTAAATTTAGACAGCCGCCGGCGAAACCAGGTCTCCAAACGATTCCTTTATCCAGCACTTGCTTGCTTAACCGGAACTGGCTTACCAATCCATGGAGGATCTTTTAGTTTGAGACACTGCAGCTTTGCTTCGGGAAAGGTCACTCGCATGCACTCCCCAGTTGCCAAAGTGAAGCGTTCTGGCATCCGCAGTCCCTTGTAGGTACCATAGGTACGATCTTCCTTGTCGTCTCGAACCTGGGTGCTGCAATAACGTTCAACTAGAATTTGTCGAGGCTATTATAAGAAAAGCTCTAACAGTACTTGTTTGGCCCTTGTAGAAAATTCACTCCCCTTAGTTCGAGGAAAGTGTTGCATGGCTTCTGAGTTCACTTTTTGCAGTTACACCTACTTAACCGTTAAAAAAAATCACTTAATTATTACTTAATTTAATACCC
This sequence comes from Sphaerophoria rueppellii, assembly GCA_920937365.1. Taxonomy (NCBI): domain Eukaryota; kingdom Metazoa; phylum Arthropoda; class Insecta; order Diptera; family Syrphidae; genus Sphaerophoria; species Sphaerophoria rueppellii. Next base: position 75,908,127 of record CAKKXW010000003.1, read on the forward strand.
AATATTTAACCTCTTTTGATTTGAATTTTTGAAAACAAGTCGTACCGTAAAGTGAGTGGATGCGTGCGAATAGAATGGGTTTTGCCTATGACAACAACTTGATGATTGCTATTCAAAGATTTTGTACAACAGCAGTCTTGAGATCCTGTAGGCTCTCAAAGATATCCAAGTTTAAAGTTGGTAGACTACATGGCTCTTCTAACCCGATAGTAATTCAGATTCCGTCCTTCTAACGAAACGAGACCAAAAACTGTTAAGATACATATAGTAAAAAGAAGCTAGAGCATTGAACGATAAAATAATAGCAAACAGCATAGAAATAACCAGGGGTGGAATTTTGTAAGCTGATAGATGATAGTTGACTGTCAACTTTCTTTTCTTTTTTGCCTGAATTTGACTGTTAACTATCAAAAATCAACTTACACGATTCCACCTAGAGTTCTTATGAGAGCAACGGATTTGTGAACCCTCGGTAAGTCCACACGAACAATCAGCTTAGGAGGTGGAAATTTAATTTCTCCTCAGCCGATTGATGGACACCAATGTGCAATCGTAAACTACGTATACTTTTTTCTCTCCAAAGAATTTTAGCAGCAGATAAAATTTTCGAAACAAAACAAAGAACGAAAGAATAATAAAGCAGTTCTTGCTGAAATGCCAGCAGAAGTCTTAACAACAGCGCTATGGACTTCAGCTGAACTTTTGTTACCTCCTGCTTTCAAATAGTCATTTTGGGTAACCAACCTTAATAGAGAGGGCTACTCTTTAATTGACCACGTATTGACAGGAAGCTGTTCATGATTGAAAAGTTTTGAATTGTAGGGGGGGGGGGGGGGGGTATTTGAAGAATATTTCGCTGACGAAAGCACCCTTAGCTTTTCATATTCCTTCCCAGACTCACACCCCTTCTCTTCGGATGTGGAACTTCAACGGCTAAATATGATAAGCTTATTAAACTCTGATTTAAACAAGATTGTACAATGGGGAATAAAAAACGCGTAGAGTTTAATGTTCCGAAAACTCAATGCTGTCTTGTATCGTTGAAGCAAGATATACCCATGAGTGGCACTTGCATCGGAATGCTCACATATGCGATGACGCCAAAAATGCCGCAAGATGCTTAGGTTTCTTAAGAAGATGCAAGAATTTATTTCCCCTTCTGATCTGGCTACCATCTATAAAACATATATACGTCTAAAGCTTGAGTACAACTCCCACGTTTGGGCTGGTGCTCCAGCAACCTACTTAAGTCTTTTGGACAGCACCCAGAGCAGAGCATTCAAGATGATTGGCGACTATAACATCGTTGAGACATTTTACGTTACTTGAACACCGACGTAAAGTCTCATGCCTCACCCTCTTCTATCGTTATTTCAACGGTATATTCTCTAGAGAAATAGCCACTTGCATTCCTTCCCTTAAGATATTCAACCGTAATACCCGCGCCTCCAGGAATACCCATCAGTTCACCCTCGAGCCCGACTTCGGTCGTATTCTCATGTTCAGAGAATAGTTCTTTAGCCGTACTACGTGAATGTGGAACTCTCTTTCACACTCTGTCTTCCCCAGTCATTGCAATGTGCAGGAATTCAAAACCAATGTTAACCGACACCTCATCCTAAACCCTCTCCGTCTATCCCATTTTCCCTAATGCTTGCACTGTGCTTTGGCATGAAAAGGGAATGAAACCCCTTGAGTGCGTGCTTATTATTTGAAAAAAAAAACCGAGTATGTTATTCCAATATATTGCAGTTGCGGTTATTTACTCTGCCTCCATTTATATCGTCATTAAATCAAAAACAAACACATGTGGCAACCATGTTCCAACACCGCAACAAACAACCGGGGAATGTAAAATTTGCGTTTGCTCCAGTTAGCTCATCTGTAACCGGATACAAAAACACACACAACATCCCTCAGGTGATTTCCGTACACTATGAATTCATAAACAGCCATTAGAATATCCTTAACCGGTCTTTGCAAAATCCACACCGGATACTCCTATAAACCAACCAAAATAGAAGTTCATTTATTTTCGCCAAAGGACACTCCTCCTTCTGTACAATGTATATCTATATCTAGTACCTCGTTTTAGCGTTTAATGACACATGCACATTATTTATTGTTGAGGTAGCAATATCTTTCCCATATAAGTCCCAACATTTATCCACAACGACCAAGTAAATGCTCTTGAATCTATTTTACACACTTGTTTCGCAATATGCCAGCGAACACCAAACAATTCACTTCCACCTTATTGAACTCAATAAAAAAGTATGTGAAGTCCATCATATATCGATTAGTTGTAATCTATACGGTTTCAGCTGTTACGAAATGCGAGTGAGTGAGGAAAGCAACGGTTCGCAACGCTTCCAATCGATACCAACGAAGACCCATTTTGCAAAAGGGGTGAATTCTATTCTTTGTTTTTTTTTTGACAATCGATTTTTTTATTTGTCTTCTTTCTTGTTTTCTTTTTTCTTTTTGAATCGATAAAACCAACACTCAACCCTTAAACCAACCTCAATTTAAAGAAGCCCAAGCCCAATCCCACAGATCAACCCGTTCCACTGACATTTTGCCAAGAAATTATTGTTTATTTTTTTTTTTGCAGTTTAAGCTTTTGTCTAGAATATCCTTTTTCTAAATGTGAGTGTGTGTGTGTGTGTTTTTGTTTCGAAGAGAGAAAGACAAACACAATGCATCCCTTTTATTACACTTGGTGCCATAAAGACTCCGGTTCTTGAAAGACAGAAGAAACATAAAAATAAATATGCTCATAATGGAGAAGGTACTCAAGACTCAGCTAGGAGAAGATCCTTCTTCGCTTGTATGCACGTAGGTTCAGGTCCTTCGGTCACCTGTCATAACTTGTCTTGCTTTAATTTACTCGAGAAAATTAAATATTCATTTGGTGAGGCCTTTTGTTGATGTTAAATTATGGCGAGAACTAGGTGGTGTTGGACTTGGTTGTTGGAGTTTGAAATGGTTCTTTTGGTTCTTGGTGTGCCATTTCCATGAGAAAAGGAAAGAGGGACAATGTAACAATAATTCTTTTGTTTGCTGTGAATCATGCCAAAAGCAGTGACGTAGTCTTGGGTCGATAATGGGGTCAGCAATTAAAAGGGTGTTTGAGACAAATTGACCAAATTGACTGAATTGAAATCTGACCTGGTTTTGGTTTAAAGTGAAACTATTTGACAAATGTGTGAGCAAAATCGATATGGCTATTGCCAAGAAGCAATTGATAACTGAAGTGGAGTTTGAAAATGCTTGGTTTTTTTTTTATGACTGTAAAATAGAAAATAGAACTTGTGTTTGCCAAATTAAATAATGGATAAAATTGAAAGTTCTGGTACCAAACAGGGAATTTCAGCCCAGTTATGTATTGTTCCATTTCTGAGGCCAATTCGACTCGTTTCTTAGCATTTGCTGGAAGGAGTTTTTTATGCCTATCTTTTTCTTCTCATGATCTTCGTACTTCTGATTCGATCAAATTTTTTTATTCCTGCTTTCACACTAAGCTTCATTTAGTTCAGCTCGCAGTTGTATTTACTCCGATTAAGGGGTATTTTTTCCGTCACATCAGCAGAGAATACTTCCCTTTTGTTCGTCCCACTTCCCTGTTGCTCGGTCCCCCCTAGTTGTCTCCAGTTCCACACGCCAAGTTGGTTCAGGTCCTCTACCAACTCTGTGCTCCACCTGAGTCGCGGTCTTCCTCTTCTGCGACGTTCCTTTTGCGTTGGATTCGAAGACTCTACGGACCGGAGTATTACTTTCCATTCGCTCTACATGACCTAACATCTAAGTCGCCGGACCTTAACTTTTCTGGCTTTATTGAATCTTCGTTTCCATTCTACCATTCATGCAGAGTGGACCAAAATCACTCGAAAGAATTTTGCTCTCGAAGCAGCCCAAACCGTTTTCATCCGATGTTGTCATGTTTCCATTGTCTCTGCACCATACATGGCGCCGGGATGATGAGAGTTTTTTACAGTGACACCTTTGGTTGCTAGAGAGAGGACTTTCCTACTCAATTGCCTTCTAAGTCCAAAGAAAGCAGCGATTGGTAAGAGTGAATCTTCGTTTGATTTTAATGCTGGTGTTGTTGTCTGATTATACAGGGTGATTCACGAGCGTTGTGCCAAAAAGCTAGAGCGTGTAGGTTGAGTTGAGACAAGAAAAAAATCGTATGGGAGGGGGGGTCTATTCCCCCCCGTTTAGCCGGGAGGGGCAATTTTCTGAAAAATTGACTTATTTTATAAAAAAAAATATTAAAAATCAACGGCTTCAGTTACAACACCGTGTTGTACCTTTTTGAAAAGCCAGAAATATCTTCTTTCATTTGGTTTTTAAATTAAATTGTTTTAACGAATAGTTTAAAAAATATTAATTCTCAAACTCAAAATTTTCAAAAAAAAAAAACAAAAAAATCATTTTTGAACCAAGTTTTTTCAAAATTTTATGTAATTAAGTACTAATTTTGTTTTCAAAATTCAATGCCATTGTTAATTTTTAGTCGAAAACAGAAAACCGGATGCCAAAATGTCTTTTCGTTTTTGAGAAATAAAAAAAAGACCAGGACCACTTTTCTCTAAGAAAATCTTTGTTTTTATTATTACCTATCTCGACTTTTAGTTTTATTAATTTATTATGACACATTAACCTTTCTTTTAATATTTGTTCTGTAATTGGAATTTTATGAGGCCTCAATAAAGTAAAAAAGTATTGGATTTTCCCTGGATTAATCATTTTGTTCATTGATAACCACTGAAAACTGACCTGAAATTTTTCTTATTATGCCTGGGGGCCGTGGGCACCTGTCGGTGAAGGGTTCTACCTGTTAGGAGCTTAAGATGATTAAACCGCAATTTTTCTTGAACGAAAAGACCTAAAGGTGAATAAAAGGCATCGCATATTTAGTAAACAACCATTTCCAATTGAAATATTGACTCATCAACACATAACAATGTCAAACTCATAATCTCGAGAAGAGTTAGCGGACATGCACTTCTGCTACGGTTTATTGTTTTTTCATTCAAGAAAAATTGCGGTTTAATCATCTTAAGCTCCTAGCAGGTAGAACCCTTCACCGACAGGTGGCCGCGGCCCCCAGGCATAATAAGAAAAATTTCAGGTCAGTTTTCAGTGGTTATCAATGAACAAAATGATTAATCCAGGGAAAATCCAATACTTTTTTACTTTATTGAGGCCTCATAAAATTCCAATTACAGAACAAATATTAAAAGAAAGGTTAATGTGTCATAATAAATTAATAAAACTAAAAGTCGAGATAGGTAAAAATAAAAACAAAGATTTTCTTAGAGAAAAGTGGTCCTGGTCTTTTTTTTATTTCTCAAAAACGAAAAGACATTTTTGCATCCGGTTTTCTGTTTTCGACTAAAAATTAACAATGGCATTGAATTTTGAAAACAAAATTAGTACTTAATTACATAAAATTTTGAAAAAACTTGGTTCAAAAATGATTTTTTTGTTTTTTTTTTTTTGAAAATTTTGAGTTTGAGAATTAATATTTTTTAAACTATTCGTTAAAACAATTTAATTTAAAAACCAAATGAAAGAAGATATTTCTGGCTTTTCAAAAAGGTACAACACGGTGTTGTAACTGAAGCCGTTGATTTTTAATATTTTTTTTTATAAAATAAGTCAATTTTTCAGAAAATTGCCCCTCCCGGCTAAACGGGGGGGAATAGACCCCCCCTCCCATACGATTTTTTTCTTGTCTCAACTCAACCTACACGCTCTAGCTTTTTGGCACAACGCTCGTGAATCACCCTGTATAGCGGATCCTCGGTAGGTCCCTTAAATTCCTCTGTCTATGTTGACGTTTGCTCCAAGATGCCTTTGTTGGTAGTCCTTTCATGTTGACAGCATTAACTTGGTCTTGCCCTCGTTAACCGCTAGACCAATTTTACCTGGCTTCCATCTCAAGACTCACGAACGCTCCACTGACATCACGCTGTGTTCCAACAATCTTTTCAAGATGTTGAAGAAATCGCCATGACAGCGCATCGCCTTGTTCTAACATTTTTTTTGACATCAAATGCATCCGTTAGGGTTTTTCCGACCAAAATTGAACAGCTTGAGTTGTTCCTTTGTCATCTTACACAGGACGGACGACTTTTTCTGGTATGTCAAAAACTAGACTAGTTGGTCTCTAATGACGCTGTCGTACGCGGCCTTGACATTGATTAAATGGCGGCAGGTAACGATTTGAAGTTCCTGCATTTTCTCCAACATCAGTCGTAGAGTGGATATTTACATATACTTCCAGTTAGTCCCTAGATAACTGCTCCATCATATGTTCATAATTCTCCGCACACATGTACGTTTCTAGGAATATTGCAAGCCCGAAGGCCACGCATATCAGATGCCGTGGTTTTTGATCCAAGGCTTTTCCAGAGTCAACTATTAAGAAATGTACCCCAGAAACGACCAATGCTTGTCCATAATGATTCTTATATTTCGATTTTATCTGTGGTCAATTGGACACGTACTCGAAAAATTATTATGGCGGAACCACACGTTGTGAAATCACATCTTGCTGGAAACCAAATATCGTTCAGATTATGATTTTGCACTATCAGAAGTAATATTTTCAATTCATGAAGTATATCAACCTGAGACACCTCAGCTTTTCCATCGGGTACGGTCCCTCGCATGCACCATCCAGTCGCTAAAACCAAGCGCTCGTCTATTGGTCCTTGTATCGTAGGTTCGGACTTCCTTGCCGGGGGCGGGCGATGAGAAGACTTTTCTTGGCTTCAGCGTTGTCGACCTTTTCTTGGCTTTTAGACTACATCCACATCCTTGTACAGCTTTGTACAGTCCGCGGTTGAAACCATTTCTCTATTTGCCATCGTCGCATATGGGACTGAAAATCCGTCGAGAATTTTTCGTCCCAAAGTACCCAATATCATTTCTTCTTTTTTACTTATCGTTCAACACTCTGTGCCGTACCGGTCTGGTAAAATCAGTCTTCTATAGCCGTTAGCAATACAACCTTTGCCTGTTCTTCGATCGCTGTGAAGGTGTCAAGCACTGCTCTCTAGGAGCGACCGGTAATGTCTATGATGTAGCATAGCTTAGGAGCTGGGTGGATTTGTTGAAGATAGTGACAGTACAGCTCCTTGTGTAAACCCTGCGCATGTTTGAAACAACTTAGATGAGCCGTTTCCCACTTGCACACTGCGTATTTTTAAGCATCTGCGGGGGTCACAAATTCAAATGTAACCATTTCAACCTCTTGGCGGTGGAATCTATCATAAGATGCTTAGTAATTCGTTGGTCTTTTCCAGGATTCGCCTCAGTGTGAATATTTGGACTGTCGTTGTTCTTCCTGGCCTAAGGCCACACTGGTACGTGCCGTTTTTGTGTTGCAGAACGGTTTAGATGCCCACACAGTACGTTGGATAGGATTTTGTTTGAAACATTAAGCAGGCATATGCCTCGGTAGTTTTTGTATGATAAAGGATGGCTTTTTTTGGAGATGGGGCATATGTAGCCTATAGACCACTCATTTGGCACGCATTCTTCCTGCCACACTTTGTCGATGACCTGGTGTGGTTCATCAAAACACCTCCTCCATTTTTAAAGAGTTCTATAGGTACAGTACTTCTGTACTGGTCTCGCTTCTCGTTTGTCATTGGCGGGCTCGACATTATGCGCATTCAGCAACTGCTGGAAGAAAATTAAAATTCGGAGATCCTACTTTGTAATATGTGCACTTAACTCCTTAGGTACTCAAACCAATTAAAGCAGTGAAGGGCATAATGCTTCCACTTTGCCTATGCACCGCTCGTCATTGAATTTGAAACTTGAGACTCCGCTTACACCCATGAAATGCTAAGCATTTCCAAGTTTCCTGCAATCAATCAAATTTCTCTACTTGGTTGTTGAACGCATGCACTTAGCTGATTGTTGAGACGAACATTTCTATTTCGGAACCCGGGTTTAATGATTCTCTTTGTTGGTGATTTACATATTGGAAATTTCAACCATGACACTTCGGTTAGCCCTAAGATCTATTCTGTCTCGAGTCGGAGAAATGCCAAATCTCGACGCTGGCTGTGCAGATAAAATTTTAGCCAAATGTCGTCAATGAGTAGTAAATCTTTGAAAAAAGCACTCTTACAGCCAAATTAATAAACACGGTACAGCGAATGCTTTAAAGTTATTCTGTAGATTATTTATAAAATAAAATTCCTCTTAACAGATGTTAACAACTTCATTCCCCAGTTGAAGGTGCTTTTGTGAAGGAATAGAAAAAAATGTTAAAGATACTGCTCCTCTATCAGTTCATTAGGTGGTGCTTCAATCGAGTGCCATATTCATAGCAAGACAAAAACAAATCGGTTGTCAAGTAACAACAATACAAAACGTCACTTCAACACATTAGTTTTCTTAATGAGACATTCTTGCCAATGGGTTGATTCTTATCATATGGGTAAGTGAATCTATGGAATAAGAGTGGAATAGGCGTGCCCGACGCGACGGCTCGGGCAGAACGTCACAATAGACGCATATAACTTCGAGGTAGTAGAGAAGTTTGTATACCTAGGCTCCGCTGTAAACACGGGCACCAACAGCACCGAGATCAGACGAAGAATAACTTGCTAATCGCTGTTTTTTGGGCTAAGAAAGCAATTGAGTGGAAAAGCCCTCTCTCGAGCAACTAAGGTAAAATTGTACAACACACTCATCATCCCAGTACTGCTGTATGGTGCGGAAGCATGGACCTTGACAAGCATTGACCGCGACTCAGAGGTGGCGCACTCTAGTGGAAGAAGACCTCAATCAACTTGGAGTGCAAAACTAGAGACGACTAGCTAAGAACCGTGCTAGCTGGCGGAGACTTTTGACGGACTGTAGCGCCACCTTTAGTAAGGAGGCGTTTTTTTTATTAATAAGGCGCGGCGGTTACACTTTACAACAATGAACAATAAATATGACCAAAACTATTTATATAAGGAGACATTCCTAACCTTTTTTCTTTGTCGTTCATAAAAAGTTATTTCTAATGTCACACATTCTTCGTTTTCCACTCCGACTAAATCTCATGAAGTAGGCGGAAAAAAAGCTAATCTACGCCACTGGCACATTGTATTTGTTTTCAGGAATAGAGCATGGAAGTCAAATTGATGGTAATTAGGACTCCACTTTTCTGAATAGCACTCATGTTGTTTGCTAGTGTTGAGTGTGGATATAATTTTTTTCATTTTGTTTATTTTCCATTGTTCAAGTTGGAGTAGAATTAGATTCCCTTGAAACGCCTCAAAACACTGAAAACTGTTTTTAAATCTATGTCATTATTTTCTATTTTCTGTCATGGGATGAAGTTTGCTGATGGATATTTAATTCTTAGTTTCATGAAAATTACATTTGGAACCACTGCTGTTTAGTGTTGAGCTAACTGCGATGAGGGCGGGTACGAAAACTACTAACTTTTAAGGCCTTTTGTTAATTTTCTATTTCGGCTAATGGAATCGCGTTATAAGCTTCCATGAAATGTCATTAGAGAGGAAATTAAATTACTTCGTTAGGAAGCTCCAAATGAGATTCCTTATTTCTAAGAATTTTATTTTTTAGTTGTGACAGTTTAAAGGAACCATGCATTTGTGGAAAGCAGCAAGAAAGAATTTCAAAGAATATCCTTGTCTTTCACTAAAACCTCATAAATGAAATTAAAAATTTTGAGAAAGATAAAGATACCAGCGCAGCGCGTAATTTTTTTGAAGCACTACAATAGTAGATACTCGTACTAAGGTTGGGACAATCTTGCAATTTCGTTTAAGAACTTCACGGGATACAACTGCAAGACAAAGTGCGGCATAAGAATAAGAAGGTACTTTATGAGGACACATTGAAAAGATAAATTACAGTCCGCATCGTCACTGCATTTATATTATAGGATGTCCACAAGAGCAAGCTTACTGGATTAGCTCTAAATGCCATTATCCTTGTCGTTTGTTGAATGAGTTGAAAGAAATTGTGTCCATAATCCTTAAATCTAGATCGACCGGGTCGATGAAACTCTTACCCGCATTATCTCAACTAGGTATCTGCAACAAATTTTTTAAATAATCTGACGAAGGAAGAGACAAAAGATATAATGGTAAGCAAGCTTTCTTTTTGGCGGTAGCAAACCTTGAACTGTCTTACAGTAGGTATGCTGAAATTTAAAGAGAAAATAAACGTCGTTTTGTGAGTGATTAAATCCTTAAACATGTTTTGAGGAATATTCCTTGCAACTGAATTTAACTTTATAATTTATTTTGATTCTTAATAAATTACAAAAACAGGATGCTTTTATTTCAACAGACAGTTAGTGTTGCCACCTACTGCAAACCAGCGGAAACATAAAGTCAAAGGCTGTTGTAGTCATATAGACTAGTTGTTACCAGTATGCAACAGCAACAAGCTTACATCATCATCATCATCATCATCATCATCATGTCCTGAAACCACGGTCGAGGCATAGGACGCCAACAAATCTTCTATATCCTTCAAGATCTGCAGCTAGATATTTAAGCTGTGGCCACCTTTTTCCTCTGAGCGTTCATTTCTGCTAAGACCGTTGATCTCCACGTTGTCCTCCCAACCCGCCGCGCCGTGCACCCCTGAGGACAACATTCGAAGGACTGTTTAGCTATGTTATCGTTAGTCTTCCGCAGTGTGTGTGTCTTATACGCTACGATTCCTAATTTGATATTTTTTGGGGCCAGCAAATCTTAAGGATGTAACGTAGGCAGCGATTTACAACAGCAGGCAACTTTATCGAGATTTTGCCGAAAATTTCCAGACTTTGCAGGCATACAGAAGCAAGGATTTTACATTGGATTCGAAAAATTTCAACTTAATGCGGGCTGATAGTTGACATTAATTTTGGAAAAAAACGAGTCCATGAGTGGCACTTGCATCAATGACACCGAACATCTCGAGATTCTCGGTATGTGCATTACTGACCACCTTTTATAGAATGAACATATATGCGATGTCGCCAAAAGCGACACAAGATGTTTAGGTTTCTTAAGAAGATACAAGTAATTGTTTCCTCTTCTGATCTGGCTATCATCTACAAAACGTACATACGTCCTAAGCTTGAGTATAACTGTCATGTCTGGGCTGGTGCTTCAGTGACATACTTAAGTCTTCTGGACAGTATCCAAAAAAGAGCATTCAAGATGATTGGTGATCATACCATAGTCGAGTCACTTACATCGCTCGAACATCAGCGTAATGTCACATGCCTCACCCTACTTAACCGTTACTTCAACGGTATATGCTCTAGTGAAATAGCCAGTTGCATTCCTCCCCTTAAGATATTTCACCGAAAAACTCACGCCTCCAGGTATGCCCATCATTTCACCCTTGAGGCCAACTTTGAACGACAGTTATGTACAGAGAATCGTTCTTTAGCCGTATAACGCTAATGTGGAACTCGCTTCCACACTCTGTCTTCCCCAGCCATTGCAATATTCAAGAATTCAAAACCAATGTTCACCGACATCTCCTATTACATCCTCTATCCTTCCCCTTATACTTGCACTGTGCTCTTGGCACAGGGTAATGAAAAAAGCCCTTGAGTGCGCGTTGATTATAAAAAAAAAGTAAAATACTAGCCGTTGGTTTGGTGACGGGATCTGCTTTCAAAAACTGAGCTTGTATACCATCGACTTGTTTTTGAGGAGTTTTATCGCAGGTGGTATTTCAGACGCTGCTGGAGGTTCGATGTCAATACCTACCTCTATTAGGATCTGCGCATTTCGACTACTTCGGAGGCCAACTCAGCACTCTGCTCCCAATGGTCCTTCCATCTGCAACTCACATTCACATCCAGTACCGTACCGGATGGTTTGTGCTGCTTTTTTCCCAATAACTTCATTGGATATTCAGTGCAGTTCCCTTATGTTGTAAAGAATAAAACCCGTGCACGTCGCACTGAGAATATTGCTACTGTAGCCCAAAGTGTTGAAGAAAACCCAGGTTTGTCCATTCCTCGTCGTCGTTCTTTGCAATTGGACATTCCATAAACATCATTGCACCGTATGTTGCATAAAGATTTGGGTCTTAAAGCTTATAAGGTTCAGTTAACACAAGAACTCAAGCCGGTCGATCACCAACTCGTGACTTTGCTGATTGGATCCTTGAAATGCATGAAAATGAATCGGAATTCCATCGAAAAATCATCTTGACTGATGAGGCCCATTTCCACCTCGGTGACTACGTCAACAAGTAAAATTATCGAATCTGGGGCTTGAAAAAATCCAAGAGTTATTGTTGAGAAGCCCCTTCATCCGCAACATGTGACTGTTTGGTGCTGATTATGGTCCGGTAGTTTCAATGGACCTTACTTTTTCGAAAATGAGGATGAATCAACAGGAATGCGCTATCGAGAGATGATTAATGATTTTTTATGGCCGGAGTTGGATGGTATTAATATGGACAACGTTTACTTTCAACAAGACGGTGCTACGTGCCACACAAGCCAGTAAACTTTCGATCTCTTACGAGCAAAGTTTCCAGACCATGTTATCTCTCGAAGAGGTGATCCCGATTGGCCACCGAGATCTTGTGATTTAACACCTGCGACTTCTTCTTTTGGACCTAGCGATAGAATTCGTGAGGCTATCGGGGACATAGGGCAGCCACTTTGCGACTTTGTTATGGAAAATTTAATTATAAGGATATGATCTTGTAAGCATGGTCGTGGCTGATGTTGTTTTTAATTATTAACGGCATACCTACCTTCCTTCAAATATTATCACCTGACTATGCACCTGAAAAACAAACCCCTCTGTCATACTAAGCACAAGAAAGAAAGAATTACCTTAAGCGACCCAATCTAGGAATTTAAGTTACCATAGACTTTCTCCGTATTTCAATATTTTAACAATCTAAGTTTACACCGAAAATTTGTATAAAAGAAGGAATCCGAACGAGTTCGAAGTTGCCAGCTTGCCAATCTTCAATAGAAAGTACTCAGACAGAATATTTTACTTTTTCGCTAAAGTATTTTTTCGTTAGTGAACAAAATTGTTTCACAGCTTGTGATGTGCTTTTTGTTTTCCAGCCGAGGTTTATGTTCGTCGGATCGCCAAGATATTGGCTGAAGATAAACACTTAATATTCAATAAATGTGCCACAACTCTTTGGTAATCGAGTGCAGCTGGTTCATCGGGTTTACACTTCTCTATATACAAAAAGCGTGATGAGAAAACGATTTTCAGTAATTCTAAATAGTACAACAGCACTACAGCCGTACTAGTACGGCCCCTGGCGACACGCAAAACAGTCGTAAATAGCTCTGGTCGATCTACAGGTACTAGTGCGGCCCTGGTGGCACGTGAAACAGAAGAATTTATGGCCACTGGTAGCACTAAAACAGCAGGCAATAGCTCTGGTCGTTCTGCAAGAATTAGTACAGCCCTTGGTGACAAGTAAATAGCAGAATCAATCATCCCTAGTAGCATGACGTGTACAGAAGCTCCAAAGCAATAATGTTATATGAAGAACTACCGGGACCTGGTAGCACTGAAACAGCAAGAAATAGCTCTGGTCGTTCTGCAGGTACAAGTACTAGTACGGCTCCTGACGGCAAGCGAAACAGCAAATTTATGGTCCCTGGTAGCTCTGAATCAGCAAGCAACAACTCTGGTCGATCTGCAGCTTCAAGTAATGGCACGCGAATTACCTCAGAAAGATGACCTGCTCCGTCCATATTGCTGATCAAGTGCTCACGACCGAGACCGATGGACTCGCACAAATTATTCCTCCCAACGTGGTTTACTTTTCCACCACACTACACTATTTATTGACCACGTGAGTTCCTCCACGGCTGCTGTACAATATGTCTTCCCCACGCCGAACTGTGTTTTTGTATCAGTGAACTGTCTTACCTCGGCGGACTGTGTTTATGTGTGAGTGAACTCTTTCACTGTCTTTCATGGTTTTTCCTGTGCAAACTAAGTGTGAATTGAATTCCACAAACAGTAAAATTGTGTGTGACTAAAATATTGTGTTGGCTGTTTTTGTTGATAACAAATATAGGCGATGATGATGTTGGTCATATGTTTGTAAAAAAAAAAAAAATAGGTAAGCACTTAACACTTCGTTACAAACGTTTTGTTACTTCATGGATAACCTCGCTTGTGACCCATCCGGCCAAACCGGCCACTCTGTACAACACACTCATCATCCCAGTCCTGCTGTTTGGTGCGGAAGCATGGACCTTGACAAAATCGGATGAAAATGCCTTAGGCTGTTTCGAGAGGAAAGTTCTTCGGGTCATCCTTGGCCCCGTGTGTGTTGAAGGGGAATGGCGAAGAAGATATAACAGCGAACTTTACGGGTTGTACAACGACATGGACATAGCCAGAAGGGTCAAGGTCCAGAGACTCAGATGGCTCGGACATTTAGAGAAAATGGACACCAATGCTACGGCCCGGAAAGCCTTCGACACTATTCCCGAGGGAGGTAGGAGGAGAGGAAGTCCGCGACTCAGGTGGCGCACTCAACGCACTCCACAACGGACTGTAGCGCCACCTTAAGTAAGTAAGTAAGTAACCGACCACTCTTTGGATTCCTGACGGACAAGAGACAGAAGAAATGCGTAAAGCCAAGCCGCCTATAGTACCTTAAGTATTCGGATTGCTATTCAGTTCCGTCCATTCAACCTGTAATCCGTGACTTTAAAACATCTAAAAGAGCTACTATCGGTTCGACGATATTGACATCTTTGGAAGTAACCTACAAGCATGTATTTAAGTATTAACCTCATTTGTCCAGATCGGGCAGGTGACGAAGAACCTGGGGTTGCATGTAAATGAATGCAAGACCAAGTAAATAGTGAAACAAAAGTAAGTTAGAAGGAAAATATCTTATTAATTATCAAGGTTCAACAGTACAAGTTCAACGTAATACTTACTTACATAAGGTGGCGCTACAGCCCGTTGTGGACTTGGGCCTCAATCAACAGTCTCCGCCAGCTAGCTCGGTCCTTAGCTAATTGTCTCCAGTTTTGCACTCCACTTGACTTCCCTCGGGAATAGTCCATCGCGCTCTAAATGACCAAGCCATCTGAGTCTCTGGACCTTGACCCTTCTGGCAGGTCCATGTCGTTGTACAACCCGTAAAGTTTGCTATTATATCTTCTTGGCCATTCCCCTTCAATGCACACGGCGCCAAGGATGACCCGAAGAACTTTCCTCTCGAAACAGCCTAAGGCACTTTCATCCGATTTTGTCAAAGTCCAAGCTTCTGCACCGTACAGCAGGACTGGGATGATGAGTGTGTTGTACAGTTTTACCTTAGTTGCTCGAGAGAGGGCTTTTCCACTCAATTGCTTTATTAGCCCAAAGATCAACGTGATAAGTGCCTAAAATTACCTTGGATTAGTGTCAGGAGAAGCAGCCGATTACAACTCCCTCATGATCATGGTAAGAATTAAAATTGAATCCTTGCTTACATCCCATCTGAAAATATCCAAAGCAAAATTTCAAAACAAGAAAACAAAAGATCTGAACTTTTTGTTCGTCCCCTATAGAATTGCAAAGAATGAATCACCATTCACATGGCACATTCCCATTTGGTTGTTTTAAATTGAAGTTCAAGACTTCTATCGATTTTCATTCGATTGAATTGGTGCAAGCAAAAAGGTTTTTCGAACCGATTTCAGATTAGGTATCCTGCAGCAAACATTGGGCGTAAGTTTGGAAAAAACCATCGTCTCATGTGGAAATGGATTCCGCTTCAACAATCCCAGATCCGATGAGTGTGAAATTCCTAAGAGATTAATTAAATTTTTTTTCAATGCCATATCTACTTCGGAATTGTAAACTTGTGACAAATCTAATCATCTGTGTGTGGTCCTTTTGTGTGAAACGGTCCTTGTGTGCCCTTACGACAAGCATGAGCAATCTCAAATTGGTTTTTTTTTTTTATCAAAGGACACAATAAATGTTGATTTAATCTGATTACGCAATTAAATTAATCAGATTCCCAAAAAATCGTTTCATGACAACAAAGGACCCGATTTTTTGACACACGATAGCTAATAAGTGTCATACACTTGTGTCAGGTTGTCACAAGCGAAAAGGTGTCCTCTTTAAAAAAGCAAAAAATCAATTTAATTAAATTTGAATATTTTAAAGGAGAGCACACTTTCTTGTAAGGCATAGCTCCGGTGATGGAATTTCTAGGTGAGTGCTTTTTGTTGAGTGAAAAGCAAAGTGAAAAGAATGAGAATCCTTTGAATGCCAATACACACACACAAATAAGCAAACAGAACCAAAAACCATGGAAATGAAGTTACCGTACGATAAGGGTATGATTTATTTGCCGGAGGAACATTCCTGCGGAGCAATGAATTTAAAATAAATTAGGTGTGGAAGCTGAGCAAAATGGCAAAGAGGATTTCGAAAAAAGGATCCGTTTGATTAGGTATATATTAATGGTATTTATAAGTATTCGTGTTTAAGGAGAAAGTGGTTTGGTATAATGATGAGAAATCGCTTATACATCTGGTAAATGGTGCCCCAAGGTGATATAGAGTACGTACACTTTTCTCTAAGGGTTGGGTGTTCATTCTTCACTTCCAGCGAAATCCATTAGAATATTATCTTTCGCTTTTGATATGGATTACCTTTCTTCTGTTTACATTTTATGTTTGGACCGAAAATAGTGGAAGTGAAATTTTAAATCAACTAACCAATTCTTGGACATTTTTTTTTTTTGGATTGTGCCAGTCGATGGCCTTTTTTCTAACAACGTACAAAAGTCTAAAGGACAGAAACAGAAAACTGAAATACAGATAACTTGAGTTACCCTCCTTGGAAAGTTTTTGTTTAGTTAGTTAGTCAATGTTTATTTCATCAAGTCGAGATCTAGCTCATTAGATTACTTACAAATTTTACAAAATAACTTAAGACTAATAACAGTATACAAATCAATAAAATAAATAAACTTATTAACAGTAACATAACAATTTTACTTTTAATTATTAAATTTTAATTCGATTAAAAGAATGTTTTTAAAAGTATTTCTGTTAAGAGAATTGTAAAAAATCTAGTTCAACACAATATGAGATCGAGTTAGCCTGTCTTAAGCAACGTGAAATTGGTTCATTTTGACCATAGTTTTACTCGGTGTTGAGAACGAAAAAGGAATTGGTAGATTTTAATCTTAAAGAATAATTAGGACAATTAAGTCCAATTAAATCTAGCAAAAAAGGAGCAATAAATTTTATAGTTTAAAATATCTCTTATAAACATAATATCAAAATATTTTCGACGTAGTTCCAAACTAAGGATACCAAAAAGCAAACAACGAGTATTGTATGAAGGCGGACGATATTCCAACGTAGGAGATAAAATAAGTATCTGGTAACACGTCTTTGAATGTTTTCTATCCTTCTGCAATGAATGGCATAGAAGGATTCCAAATAATCGAAACAGTATTCAAGGATTGATCTCCGTAAGAAAAGTATAAACATTATAAAAGTAAAAGGATCTTTAAATTCTTTGGTAGTTTCTAGTTATTTAAACCTAACATAGAAGATGATTTGGCTATTATGTAGTCTACATGGTTGTTTAAAAGTAAATTTTGCATCAAAAATAACACCCAGATCTTTTTTTAATGCTATTTTATCAATTGGTATTTCATCCATACAATATTTAAAATTGACTGGTGACGAACGACGACACAAAGTAAGGCTTTGACATTTAGATACATTCAAATGTAACTTGTTGTTATTAACACCAAACAGAAAGATTTAGCAAATTATTTTGCAATTTTAAACAGTCTGATACATGATTGACAACACAAAACAGTTTTAAATCATCCGCAAACATCAAACAATGGAATACATCAAAACATCTGGGATATCATTTGCAAACAACAGGAACAAAATAGGTACAAGATGACTTCCTTGGGAACACCTGATGTAACCTCAATGCATCAGATAGGACATTATTAAGGCGAACGAATTGTGTTCGTCCACTGAGATAAGACTTGATCCATTGCAAAAAATTTGAGTGAAAGCCGCATCTTTTAAGTTTCCTTAGAAGAATATGATGATCAACCCTATCAAATGCCTTTGCAAAGTCTGTGTAGACAACATCATATTGAAAACCTTTCTCAAGAGAAGAGGAGAGTTTAAGTCAACAGGTGGATCCAGTTGTCTTGGAGATTATGGTAGGGTCGAAATTTTTATATTTTCTTGTACTTATATAAACTGCAAAAGCTTTCAAAACAATGTTGATTTTTCAGAGCAGACAAAGTTGATTGTGAGCTTGCCTTTTTTGAATGCGCACCGAGATAGCATTCACTGTCAATTTGCCTCTGAAGGCGATGGATGAAGGTGATCTCACACCCCAATTTCATCCAAATACAAGACTCAACCATGGGTCGAGGTAAGATCCCGGCCCACTAAAATACGTTCTTCTAGCTTGAGCGTCCTGGCTTACGCTTTTCTTCCAAATTTGATCTACATTCCGACGAAAGATGTCATGTCATCGAACGCGCCTAAGAGTTCAGAATGCTTTTGGTCTTTGATCCGTAAGTTTGTTGCACTATTAAACAGCAACAGTTTTGAAGTAATAGTATAAAGTTTTGGTCTTTAATGAGCCTGGAAAGACTAAGGTAGATTCTGTTGGATTTGAGCAGCCTCTCGTGTATTTTCTCTTCTTCTTTTATACTGTTATCTTGCTTTTACTGCTCCTGTGCGTTGATAGTTCTTCTTCTTCTGCCAATGTTATTTGACGGAGTAATCATGTAGATTTACATTGATATCATAGTTCTTCGCTCATTAATATAACGAACCACAGACACATAACAGCACTGGTGGCTGAGGCCGTGCGTCGTCGGCCCGTCGCGTCGGCCGGGATTCAATACAACAGATAGAGAGGCAGATAGACACAAAGAAGGAAATAACACATAACATAAACCTACGTGGCACAAAGGAGGAGACACAGATTTTTATTGTCTCATATCATCACCCAGGTGGCCTCAAACACCTGGCGAGTTTTGGCCGGATGAAGAAGGAGATTGAACCTGATTGTGAACTCTGAGTGCTTGGTTTCGATTCTGTATCCTTCAGAAGATTGCAGTGCCTCAGGCTTATTGAAAGCCTGTTAACTAAACTAATTTAAAAGATCCGGAAATATGTTTCCGATCGGAGACTTAACAGCAAATTTTTTAAGGAACCCCTATTCTTGTCAGCTGTTTTCTAACTTTTTCTCTTCTGGTTTTGTCAGAACACTTACTTACATATTTATGGTGGGGGTACAGTCCAAATCAGACCAGGGTTTCATCCAAAAAGCGTCTCCAGCAGCTCGGTCCCCTGCTAGCTGTCTCCAGATTCGCACGCAAAGTGGGTTCAGGTCCTCTATCACCTGTGTACTCTACCTGAGTAGTGGTCTTCCTCTTCTGCGACGTCCTTCCGGGTTGGATTCGAAGATTCTACGGGCCGGAGCATTACTTTCCATTAGCTCTACATGACCCAACCGTCTAAGTCGTTGAACCTTAATTTTTCTGGCTAGGTCAGTGTCGCTGAACAGCTCGTACAGTTCTTGATTGAATCTTCGTCTCCCTTCTCCATTTATGCAGACTGGACCAAAAATCACTCGAAGAATTTTGCTCTCGAAGCAGCCCAAAGCGTTTTCATCAGATGGACTTTTGAAAGATTGTGCCTCTGTCGTTGACGTTGAGGAGTTTTGCACAATCTTTTCAAGAATGATGTTCAAGAAATCTCATGCCAGCGCATCGCCTTGTCTTAAACCTATTTGACATCAAATGCATCCGTTAGGTTTTTTCCGACCATGATGGAACAGCGTGAGTTTTCCATTGTCATCCTACATAGACGGATGAGTTTTTTCTGGGATGCCAAAACTAGACATTGCTCCATATAATTGGTCTCTATAGACGCTGTCATACGCGGCCTTGAAATCGATGAAAAGGTGATAGGTATCGATTTGAATTCCTGGGTCTTCTCCAAGATCTGCCGTAGGGTGAATATCTGATCGATGTTGGACTTTCCGGTTCTGAAGCCACACTGATAGGGGCCTGTCAGGTTGTTGATGAAAGGCTTCAAGCGTTCACACAGTAGACGATGTTTGGGACACTTATACCTCTGTAATGGTCCACTTCAAGCGATATTTTTTCATGACCAAATCTTGCAGATGAGCTGGTGCATACTCCAAACCAAATCATTTCCAGCTGCTTTGCCCAGTTAGATATCGCTATCTTCACTTCGTCAATGTCGGGTGGGTGGAACTGGTGGTCTGCTCCACTTAAATTGAATGGTTTTGTATAGCTATGCTCGTCATCGCCATTATACAGCTTGGAAAAGTGGTCTTTCCACATCCTCAGTACTGACTGTGGTTCTACTACAATGTTCTCATGATGGTATCTGGCTTCGGTTCGGGGTGTCAGAACACTCTCGACTTAATTTGCATATCACGCACAAATAAGTAGTTGCTTTGTATTGTGCTTTTTGATTTGCTGGTCTGAGCTATCCTTGGATGACGGCTGTTGGTTGCCCTTCGTTGTGGTATGACAGATCCTTGGAAAAAATCAGTACGGTGGTGTGGTGATAGGGGAGAATCCCTGAATACTTAGAATATTAAGCTGCTGGGATTGGCAAGTACAACGCTTCTGGTGGCACAGATCGGCAGGTAAGATACCCCGGTTGGCACAAATCAGCAAGCACCAAAGCCTCTGGTGGCAATTAAAATGGACAAAATGACGTCAAGATCTAAACTCCTTTACCGTATACCTCTTTTGGGGGGAAGTTCCGATGATAAAATCGTCGGATAATATCAGGCTAACTTTGACCAAATTTGGTAGTAGCAGTATTAAATTCTAGTATGATAGTACTAGTCTACTTGTAATATTTTCCGAAGGGTGTGAGTTTATAAAGAAACTTCAATTAGTCTTTATGGAAAAGGTATGTGACTTTGTTAATCTTTACTAAGACCAACATTTTATAAAGGTTTTTCCAGTTTTCAGTCAATTTTCAATACCGTACAAAATGGATGATATTCCCAAAGATGTTTATATCCTTACCCCGTTAAAGGCCGTAGATCAGTTTCGTGTTGATCGTTCAGGGACCCTTTGGTGCTGAGATGACCTTAACTCAGTCCTGGTGTCCTGGTCCTGAAATTGTTAATTATTGTTTGCTTTGTATAAATGTTTTTATTATTGAAGTCTTACTTTTACAAATGCAATATCTTTATTAAGCTTGACCAAACAAAAAACTCTGGAGGATAAGGGGCAGACAAAACAATTATTTAAGTCTCTGTGGAGATACAAAAAATTATCTCATGTAAGGGATGCAAGTGGCAGGAAGAAAAAAAAACGACTCGAAGAAGCACAGTGAGTTTAAGGTTACTCTAGATACGGTGAGGCAAAGTTTTTGTTTTTAATTAACAAGCAACTGATACAAAATTTAAAGCCTATTGAAGTAAATGAATAAAGTTCTGGTTTTCGTTTTCAAATGACGGTAATGCCCTGATGGGAAATTATTTAATTATAATTATGGTATTCTATTATTTGCATTGCACCTGTAACTGACTATACAAAGCCTATAAGTTAAAATTATTTTATATTCTATTTCAAAACAAAGTTGTTGCGTCAATACCAGACCTAAGTGCATGATAATGACAGCATCCCTGCCAAGCTCGTTCGCTTGTGCAAAATGACGATGGAGAACTCACGCTGCTCCATCAAGGTTGGCAACGAGCTTACGGAATCTTTCGACGTCAAAAAAGTATTCAGACAAGGCGGTGAACTGTTCTGCGATTTCTTTAACATATAGATAGTGCAAAACTCCACCGTCAACACCAGATGTACTATCTTCCAAAAATCTGTTCAACTTCTCGGGAGGAATGAGAAGAACACAGCGTGAATGTGAATGGCGCCTTTGTTAGAATTGAGACAGAAGCGGCAAAAATGGAGCAAGCGGTAAATGAGGGAAAAACAAAGTATATGCTGTCTTCGAGGAAGGACACCCAATACCGGCTGCTGGCTCGGACAGAACGTCACAATAGACGCATACAACTTCGAGGTAGTACAGGAGTTTGTCTACTTAGGCTCCGCTATAAACACGGGCAATAACTAACACCAGCGCCGAGATCAGACGAAGAATAACTCTTGCTAATCGCTGTTTCTTTGGGCTAAGAAAGCAATTGAGTGGAAAAGCCCTCTCTCTCTAAGGTAAAATTGTACAACACACTCATCACATTGGCCTTGATCAAAATCGGATGAAAGTGCCTTAGTCTGTTTCGAGAGGAGAGTTCTTCGGGTCATCTTTGGCCCCGTGTGCATTGAAGGGGAATGGCGAAGAAGACAGAACAGCGAACTTTATGGACCTAGCCAGAAGGGTCAAGGTCCATAGACTCATTTAGAGCGGATGAACACCAATACTCCAGAGACTCATTTAGAGCGGATGGACACCAATGCTCCGGCCCGGAAAGCCTTCGACACTATTCCCGAGGGACGTTGGAAGTGAGGAAGACCGCGACTCAGGTGGCGCACTCAAGTAGAAGAGGACCTCAATCAACTTGGAGTGCAAAACTGGAGACAACTAGCTAAGGACCAAGCTAGCTGGCGAAGACTGTTGATTGAGGCCCAAGTCCACAACGGATTGTAGCGCCACCTTAAGTAAGTAAGTAAAATTACTACCTACCGAAATTAAGTTAATACATTTTTTTTTAATATTTTGTGTGAAGTTGGAGTTGAACCTGTCATTGTCGATTGGATCTTCACCATGTTAAATGGCAGAATTATCAACTCTCAAATAGGAGTTAGCACTATTGAGAAAACAGTAACAGGGAGGGATTTATCTCACCCCTGCTCTGGATCCTCGTAGTCAACAAAATTCTCACAAATTTTGAAGATCAGGGCATAAAAATTGTAGCATATGCAGATGACATAGTTGTTCTGGTATCAGGCAAGTTCCTTACCATCATCGAAAACATTATGGAAAACGCATTAAAGGATTTATCTTCTTGGGCAACTATAAGAACGGTCTCTGGGTCAACCCCACCAAGAAGTTCACGAAGAAACGAAAACTTTAGGGCTTCAACCCTCCTAAACTAAATGTTATTCCTCTAAAACTTTCTAAGGAAGCTAAATTTCTAGGAGTAATTCTTGACTCCAAGCTTACATGAAAGCGTAATACTGAGGAAAGAATGAAAAAAGCACAATGTGCATTTAGCACATGCAAAAGAACCTTCGGGGTACGTTAGGGTATGCGACCGCAAGTCATCAAGTGGATGGACACAGCGATTGTCAGTCCCATTCTTATCTATGGCTCGATTGTACGGTGGAAAGCGGTGGAAAAATCAAGCTATCTCAAGAACCTGAATAAGGTACAGAAACTAGCCTGTAAAGGAGTAAAAGGGGCTCAGAGATCCACACCACAAGCTGGGTTGGAAATGATCTTTGATCTCCCGGGTCTGGATGAGTTCATAAGGTGCACGGCAGCCAAAACTGCAATTCGCTTAAAAGAACTGAGTTTTTGGAAGCACAGCACTTATGAACACGGGTCAGTCTTACAAAGATACGACATGATTCCAGGACTGACGGAGACCACCGATTACATTCCCCCTCTACTAGATTTTGATAGGAAATTTTCTATTTGCATACCCGAAAGACAGGGTTGGGATCCTAATTTACTTATAAGTAAACAGGGTATCCCTTTCTGCACTGACGGCTCGAAAATAGAATCAGGAACAGGTGTTGGAGTGTTTTGCCAATCTCTCAACATCAGAGAGGCGTATAAACTCCTAGCTGATTGTAGTGTCTTTCAGGCCGAGATCGATGCCACTGAAGAAGCAGCTGAAATGGCACAACATGAAAAGAAAAGTTCCTCGGAGATTACTTTTTTCGTGGAGAGCCAGGCTGCTATCAAAGCAAATGACTCCGTCATTTCGGGAACAGGTTTGTTAGGGAACTGGATGATCTAGCACAGGTCTCAATGGCAAATATAAGGAAATTTATAGATAGCACAGGCTGGTTCGTTAATGAGCCGGTCTACGTTAATCGATAACTTTGAATAGCATCGATGCTAACTTTTATTTTTATCACAGGGGATCACAATGGACCAGTAGGCCCCCGTGTATGCAATAGTTTCACGCTGTGCACACCCCTTATCACCTAACCTAACCTAACTTTGTGTGACTCACAATTCTTTATGATAAATCCTTTTTAGGACTCAAAATTTTGAGCATTTATCAATATAATCAAATAGCAATCTTACTCATCAAATCTGTTGGCACTGAAGGAACAAATAAAGCAATAGAAACAAAAAACAACAATAAAGGATAAAACCAAATATCCTAAGATCCCTTTTGTGTCAATGATTTCATGAGTCTTAAATGATAGGTATTTAATTTTGCAAAGAATTTAATTAGGGTTCTGTTCGTTTGAATGATGCTATTAAATTTCGGATTTCATTTTGAGTTCCTTAATGGACAAAAGGGTTTCAATTTCTCAAATGAATGGTTTGATTTGATCCCATAGACAGTTTTATGGGTTTGCTGTTTAATATTTGATTGTGGTAATAAAAGATGATCTGTGTTATATAGATGCAATTTCATTTAAATAACTTACAATGTAAAGTTACTGTCAGACTATGGACTATTAAAGTTCCTTCGTTGGTGAAAGCATTTTGTATTCCTTCAGCATTTTTAAATTGCAAATACTCATGCATGGGTCACTGTGGCGTATACGTACCTAAAAAATACGTTTTTTGTGGCTGATATTTTTTTTTTGGTATGATGTTGAATTTGTGTTAATAAATGCACTTAACTTTAACAAGAAAACCTCCGAGGAAGAATCTTCAAACCGAGATTAAGGATGTCAGGACTATAGTTTCTGTCAGGATAAACGACTTCGTGAATACCTTATATGGGCTACTCAAATCTATGTCGAGTATCTGAGTTTTATAAGGAGTTTCCGTCATCCGACCTCTTGTGCCTCGGGTTATTCAAAAACCTTGCCTTCCCGGTTGGTGGCTCTTGTCGTTGGGCTAACGTCCCGGCTAAGAGAAGGAGCTTGTTATTAAATAGTAACAAGCATTGGATTTTCGATGCGGTACGTGAAATTTAAGAACTTTTGACATACCACAACCACAAGCTGACAAATAACAGGCATAAGTGGACATTATTGCCATCGAAGAAGAGCGATTTTTTTCATTCTCATTTTCATACATATTAAATATATGAAAATGAGAATGAAAAACTGCGAAATCTACTATACAAGTCAGAAAAACATTTTCGAGTTTAAAAGGTTTTAATCAACTCATCACGATAAGACTTATTTGTCATCATCTTAATTGTCTTAGGTGGTTTAAAGTCAGATTCGGGAAAGAGAATACTTTCGGGGACACCATTGGAAAGCACATTTTACCAGATTGTATGAGATTTAGGCTGTGCGATTCCACTGCTGGGCAAAATTTCATTTTTACAGCACCCCGAAATTGACTGAACATATTGATAATGATGAAAGACCCTCTTCCTTGGGTCCGAACGAAAGAAAAAAAAAATAACATATGCCGTGAGAAATACCAACGTTGGGCAGCTTTAATGGCAAGAGACCGCTATACGAATTTCCTCGCCTCTCAAAAGTATAAGGCCCTGACAGAGGCCTTAAAAGACGAAAATCAAAACATTGTAGTAAAGGGTCCGTCACCTTACTTCTTTTTCAACTAGTGCTTATTTCGTGAAAAGTAACATCTAGCTCATGTCTGATTTGACAGATAATTAGTTTAATCCTTTCGCTGAACAAATATGGTTATGTGTACGCTTGAACAACGCTCGGAAATATTGCGACATTACTTTGAAAATCATGGTAATGTTGCAGAATGTGTGCGAAAATTGCGTACGGATTTTGGAAGAAGAGAAGCACCTTCAGCTCCATATGTTCGTTATCTTGTGAAAAAAGTGAAAGAAACTGGCATCATCATCGATAAACCAAAGCGTGCAAGTGAGTGTGAAGCGCCATCAACATCAATTCACCGTCGTTCTCGACAGTTGAACATTTTGGAGACAACATTGAAACGAATTTAGCAAAAAGACTTTAGTATGACGCCATACAAAGTCGAATTGGTTCAGGAGTTGAAGCCAACTGACCATCCAATGCGTTTTCGCTTCGCTAAGTGCGCCTGCGATCGACTTAGAGAAGACCCCGATTTGGCCAAAAAAATCATCTTTATCAGATGAAGCTCATTTTGATCTTGGCGGGTATGTAAACAAACAAAATTGTCGCATTTGGGGGCACAGAAAACTCGCACGATACACCCAAAACGAGTCACTGTTTGGTGCTTGGAGGCATAATTGGTGCATTTTCTTCGAAAGTGAGCAGGGAGTGTGTGGCCTTTACAGTCAGTGGCGATCGTTATCGGTCCATGTTGAACAAATTTTAATTCACAAAAATTGAAGAGGAGGATATTGGCAACATTTGGTTTTAACAAGACGGCGCTACGTGCCACATCCTGTTCGCATCCTGTTTTTTGAAGATTGCATTATCAGCCGCAGAGCTGATTAATATTAAGAAAGAAAATTAACAAGAAGAAAATTTAATGAAAGTTAAAGAAAATTAAATGAATAACAATATGAAATTATTTAGACGTGGTAAATAAAAAAAAATTAATTAATTGAATTCGAAGTTGTTTCAATATCAGGGCCTCTGGTGTAGTATTTTTTTGAGAATGTCAGCGCTAGGCAACCTTTGCTCAATGAAATACTAAACAAGAGTGATTTGCTTTGAATCAAGCTCTGCCTTTTATATGATTTTTTGAAATAATTTTAAATCAATGAAATATATGTTTACAAACATAAATTATTTTAAAGTGATTAAACATGGAGTGATAATTTAGAATATTGAACATTTAAATGAGAATTGTATGAATTAACAGTAAATGGATATCTTATAATCTCCCCCTCTGGCGCTGAGATCGTCTCGATGATGCGACAGGATATGTGATAGATTTAGCTGGTCGTCCTCGTCGGCGAAGAGGCATTACTGGTTCTTCATTTAGCCTCGTTGCTGATTGTGTATATTTTGTGATTGCTGAAGAATGATAAGTTCCCAATGGAACTGTAAGGTCATCTTTAGAGGCAATTTGGTATGCTGTTGACCCAACTTTTTTGATTATTACATACGGTCCATCTCTTTTTGGCATAAACTTAGCTGATTGGTTTTTTGATGCTTTGCTAAGAAAATGGGAAGTTATTAGTATTTGGTCACCTATTTTGAAAACAGGTTGTGGTCGTCTTTGTTTGTCAACGTATTTTTTATTTGAATCTTGCATCTTCTCTGTTGCTTCTTTTGCATTCTTCATCACATCGGACATTTTAAGCAGGGTAGGTGTAATTTGCGGAATGAAGTTTTCAGATTCAGCAATGGTTCGTAAATCGTGATTTATATCATCAATGGTGCGAAGCTCACGACCAAACGTGAGATATGAGGCTGTATAGCCAGTACTTTGACATTTGGCTGTGTTTATAGCAAACCTTATGGACGGAAGATCATCTGCCCATGACGAGTGGTTAAGGCCTACCAATATGGCGAGTTGCGTCTTTAGGTCTCTATTCTTACGTTCAACAGGATTTGACTCGGGGTGGTAAACTGGAGTAAGAGTTTGCTGAATTCCTAGGCAGTGAGTTAATTGTTGCATAATTGCAGATAAAAACTGAGGACCATTGTCAGTATGCAAACGTCTTGGGATTCCATAACGCAGGAATACCTCATTGAGAAGGATAAATGCACACTTTTCAGCCGTTGCTTCTACTAATGGAAATATTTCAACCCATCGACTTGCGAGATCTTCAGCAATGAGAATCCATTGATATCCATCTTGGGTTGCAGGCAAAGGACCAAATAGATCTACAGAAAGTACTTCGAATCTTTGGTTGCTTGAAACAGTTTGGAGAAGTCCAGTTGGTTTCATGTTGCTTGGTTTATATCTAAGACAAGCGAGGCAATTGCCAATGTGTTTGGTGATGTCGTTTCTCATTCCAGGCCAATAATATCTTGAAGCAATTCTTGTAATGGTTCGGTCAACACCGTAGTGGCCAGCGGTAGCAGCATTGTGATATTCATGAAGAATAGTCTCTCGTTCTTTCGCTGGTATGACAAGTTGACCACTATCAGAGTCTGTTTCGGATGAATATCTGTACAGTATTCCATCATTAAGAAGATATCCACGGGATGTCCAACGAGTAACATTCTCATCATCGTTTTCAAATGATTCGATAATGGTTTTTAATTGGTCATCTTGGAGCTGTGCTTCTCGGATTTCTTTTGGTCTTCTAGTTGGCATGTCGATTTGGAAATTACAAATTTCGCATTTGTTATCTAAATGCTCTATGTTTTCGCAAGGAGGTCTTGATAACATATCTGCAACGATATTTGTCCTTCCTGGTGTATAATCGACCTTGAAATTATATGGTTGAAGTTGAAGTGCCCAACGAGCAAGTCTACCAGTTGGTGATTTAAGGCTCATAAGCCATTTTAGCGGTTGATGATCAGTTAAAAGTGTTACTTCGCCGCCTTCTATATATCCTCTGAATTTGTTGACAGCCCAAACTATACCTAGAGCTTCTTTTTCCGTGGTAGAATAATTTCGTTCGGCTGATGTTAAAAGTCTTGAAGCATATTCTATCGGATGCTCATCACATTTCTCCCCCTGGACTAGAACTGCCCCAATAGCGTAATTGCTGGCATCTGTTTTCAAAATGAAAGGTTGACCATCGCAGGCTTGTTTGAGAATAGGAGCACTTGTAAGCAGGGTTTTTAATGTATCAAATGAGGATTGTTCTTCTTTGCCCCATTTCCACAAGGCGTTCTTTTTAGTTAGGTCACTTAACGGTTTTGAAATTTTTGCAAAATTTTCGATGAATCGTCGGTACCAAGAACAGGTTTGTAAAAATGAAAGAACTTGCTTGACGTTTTTTGGCTCGGGACGTTTTTTGATGGCAGAAACTTTATCAGGATCGACTTCAATACCATGGTTGGTGAGGACATGTCCAAGGTA
Source organism: Sphaerophoria rueppellii (assembly GCA_920937365.1). Taxonomy (NCBI): domain Eukaryota; kingdom Metazoa; phylum Arthropoda; class Insecta; order Diptera; family Syrphidae; genus Sphaerophoria; species Sphaerophoria rueppellii. Next base: position 75,937,186 of record CAKKXW010000003.1, read on the forward strand.
TTTGACTACTGGACAGCAAAAACTCGACTTCCGTCTATTGACTTTTAATTTGAACAGCTTAAGCCGCTCAAAAACTAGGTGAAGGTCTTGAAGATGATTTTCATAGGTACTGGAACATATGATAATGTCATCTATGTATATCAATATCAACACATTAGTTAGTCCAATGCGGAATCTATCCATCATCCTTTGGAAAGTGGCTGGAGCGTTTCGTAGGCCGAATGGCATTCGTTTGAAACGAAACATTCCAAATGGTGTGATGAATGCTGTCTTGTCACAGTCTTCTTCAGCTATTTCGATTTGATAGTATCCAGATTGTAAATCCAGAGTACTTTTAAATGATGTGTTTGAAGTAGAATGAAGCAGGTCATCGATCCTTGGTAAAGGATATCTGTCTGGAATTGTGATGCTGTTCAATTGTCGGTAATCAATGCAAACGCGAACACCTCCGTCTTTTTTAGGAACTAGAACAACGGGAGCTGCCCAAGGAGATTCGCACTCTTCGATTATTTTTTGCTTTAGCATCTTATCTAATTCGATTTTAAGTTGTTCCCTTCTTGTTGGTGATAATCTATAAGGTGTCATAGCTATCGGGTTGTTGTTGTTCGTTTGGATTTTATGTGAAGCGAATGGCGTTGGTTCATCTAATGGATCAAACAGAGTCCTATATTGTGCGAGGAGATGGTTAAGCTTTTCTCGGTCAACTTCGTTTAACTCAACGGCTTCATCAGGACGGAGCTCGATGTCTATTGATAGAATTTCTGTGAAGAAGGAATCGGGATCAAAATCTTCTTGAGTACGCACCAAACTTGGAAACAGATTTTGTTCTACAGATTTGCGATCTGGACTAAGATCGGTGGTTCTCAAAGAGTCATCAAAAATCTTTTGAATGGAGTTGGGAGAGTAATCATTTTTCACGGATGATGTCATCAGTTTTCTTGTTGGCAAAATCTGCACAGACTGGATGTGAATTTTATTCGCAGGCATTGGTGAAATAGGTTCTAATGCTTCATACCAAGATAAAAATGCAGATTCTTGTCTCATTGTTTTTGGTGATGTTTCTTCACTTTGCTCTATGAGAGGACTGCCACGTTTCAATGATTTCTTGTATGTCTTTTGAGGTGACATGAACTCTGGTGTTTTAGCGATAGGTGAAATACATTTGAACTTGGTTGTAGTTTTAAAATTTTCATTCATAATATCTTGAAAGGGCTTGCGTATTACTTTTGTATGAGCTGTGTCGAAGAAATCAAAAGTTTTCTCTGGCTGATCGGCAAAATACCACATTCTTTGTCCTAGATCCAAGACAATTCCATTTTGCTCAAGAAAGTCAATTCCGATTAAAGTCCTGTTGTCAGTTGCTTTCGGAAGAATAATAAATTTAATTGGACGTAATCGATTGCCAATTATAATATTTGTGTTCGCAATATAAACTTCTTGTGTAGAAGCTCCTCCATCAGCAAGAGTTATGGTGGTATCAGCTTTTTGAAATTTAGAGCCGTTCCGGAGGAGATGCAAGAAAAGTTCTCTTCCAGCTACGCTTGTCCTGGCAGCAGTATCTATGTACGCTAAACCAGTTTCACTATGAGCTGTTATAGATATTGTTGGAAGATCTGTGCCCAATGATGTTTTTATGCAGTTGAACGATACCGTGGATGGCCCTTTTGGTAGATCCTTGCAAGTTGGACAGTTAGATCTGACGTATCCGGGCGCTTTGCAATTGTAGCAGTGAAGCTTGGATACAACTGTTTGGATAACATTCGGTTTCTTTGAAAGATCTTGTCTAGCCTTTTTTCTACATTCATTGATTGTATGGCCAGTATACTTGCAAAATTTACATTTTTTGGGTTTGATGTTGTCTAATGCTGCTGGTTCATGCACAGCTTCTTTTTCAAAGATTGAAAGTTCAACCACCCTTGCCTTGGATAAAAGTTCTTTAAAGGTAGTGATGCTTTCCCGGGGTACACCGTCTCTGATTTGAAGGCTGAGCAGACCATACACTAGATCAATCATCATTGGTTCTTTTGGGGCTGGCTCAGGAAGTTTTGCTAACAAGGCTCGTTTCTTGCAAATGAAGTCATCAGTTGATTCTTTGTGTTTCTGATTTGTTGCAAAAAGTTCCATGTAAATTCGATATGCAGGTGTACTTGGAGCGTATGCACTACGTAGCAATGATAACACATCGCTCCATTTTGTTGCTTCTTTTCGTACACCCTGCCACCAATTCACAGCATTATCTTCTAGCAGTAACGGAAAACCTTTAACGGCGTCTTCATCATCAATGCGTTCAATGTCCTTAAAGACATTTATTGTGGCAATGAAACCTTCCACCGCCTCTGTGTTTCGCTCTCCCTTAAACCTGGCCGTGCAGTTGGAAAAACTTCCTTTTCTGACCTGGTTTTGGTTTTGTTTTTGAATGGCTTCCATGAATTTCTTGAACTGAAAGCAGGGTTCGGACTTGAGAGATTGCAAATCGCAGTGAAATGATCTCAAAATCGCAGTAGATTCAATATTTTCGCAGTAGAATTGACTTTCAAGAGAAAAAGACGTTTTGTGTTAGATTTAAAATTTAGTTCTTTATTAGGTAAAATAACAAAACTTAAATAAATAAAGTCTGTATTCTTTGGTTTAATATCAAAACAATATTAAAATAATAATAATAATAAAAAAAAAAACAAGTGTGTTCACATTTATCACATTTTTCTAATCTTTTAAAGAAAAACCAAAATTTAACAATGTCCTCTTGATTTTTTTTTTCAGTCAAAATCTGTTTGTTCATTTCCCATTCTGATTTATATTTTTGGTTATATTTTGGTCGCTATTCCAGCTGTTGTAAATTTTCCAAGTCATCGTCCATTTCCAACGTCTCAATTTCTTCGGTCGGTTTTTCGGGAATTTTAATAATTTGTTAGAAAAAGGTGTTATTATAGGAAAAGTTTTTGTCTGTTTTACCCAGAGTATATCTAATAATGAATAGGGAAACTCTTTTGTAAATGTAGTTGGCACTACCACAATCACTAATTTTCGAAAAAAAAACACAACAAAAATGCCATTAGTGAAAATAGTCAAATCAATTCCTTATGTAAAACTGTGAAGAAATGACTACACGTTCATCACTGGTTTCTTTCCCTTTTCCCTAATAGATTTTTAAAGGCGGTCCGACTTGAATATATTTTTTGTTACTTTCAAATAAATTTCTAATGGAAAACTGCCTGCGCAAAAAGAAATGACTACACGTACATTACTTGCTTCTTTCCCTTTTTCTCTAATAGATTTTCAAAGGCGGGTCCGACTTGATTGTCATAAATTGTGAAAAAATATTCGATAAAATAAGAACCAGGTGTGTCTGTCAAAAAAAACTTATTTTGTTTCCCTTTCCTTCTTACAAGTTTCTCATTGGCTTCTATTTCTTATATCTGTGTGAAAATATGTGTGAAACAACAGATGTTTTTTACTGAGTTTCCCTACTCATTATTAGATATACTCTGGTTTTACCTACCTTTGTGACAATCTTGTTGAGATTGATCTGGACTTTCTTGGTTCGTATTTAATGAAATTTGTTTAATTCACTAAACTTACTAAACTAACGGAGCACTGAACTAAGGACAGAGGGATGCGAGGGACGATTAAGATAAAGACAGTACTATGAACAAACGGCGACGACCGGATTTGTTTTAATTTAGTTTTTTTTTCTGAGGGAAAAGCTATTGCTTGATCGATTTGTTTCGTACACTGATCATTTATAACAAGATTGGAAACCTACCTACGTTTTACCCTCCAAATACCTCAAAACTTATTTTTTTTTTTATTTTTTTCATACACACATCCTCTTGCAGCAAACTTGCTTTTTATTATGTAGGCAATTGTATCATTTATTACAATAAAACGCATACTCTTACAGCTAACCTGCTCCTCTTAGTTTGTATTACATGCATACTCTTACACAGGCTTGCCAGATTGGGCTATTTATCGGAAATTGGGCTATCTTTTTCCAAAATTGCCGACAACAATTTTGGTATGACAGCCCAATCCTAATTGGGCTATAAATAGCCCAAATCTAATCTTGGGCGATATTTTTTCATTCAAATAAATCATATGTATAAATAAATCACTTTTCTCTCTCTAAACATACCCTTAAAGTAGTCCGACATTCGCTATTTAAGTCCGACTGTATGCCTTAATGAAAATAATCCAAATTTGAAGGATATGTCCATGGAGATAATTCCAAAAACAAAAAAACTGTGGCAAATATTCAAAGTTTGGAAGAACAGTGGAATAAGCTCCCTCTATTTGATTGGAGTCCGTATTTTCGCTCCAAATATCTAACGAATTACCAATGTAATGACAATGATCATTAGGATGACAGTGACGTGACGATGATTCTGATGAGGATATTGCCCTTATAGACTGATTTTCAATAATTAAATATTTGTGTTTAATGTGATAATTTTACTAACTCTTCTTAATTAAATGAACTTATTTATTTTGTTTTTCTTTGTTTTTTTTTTTTTTTTAATAAAAACATACTTTTGGTTGTTCTTAAAATTAAAATAAATTGTGTTGTTATCAGAAATGATTTTTTTAATTGGTATTGGGCTACTATTTGGGCTATTTTTTCTTACAGCTTACCTGCTCCCTTAGCTTGTAGGCAAATGTCATTTTGACAGCAAGCTTTCCCATCTATAACTGATCAGTGGTTTCGTATTGATGCGCACGTGAGTGTGAGATGGTAAAAAGAAACGAGGAGAAGGAACAGAAACAACACGGTGCAGCAACAAAACAAGCCGACAACACATTCACACTAGCTATCTTAAGTAAAAGTTTGCATGAAAGAGACACATATATATTTTATATGTTTGACAGTTTGTTTTACTTTATTTTCTTTGAGGAGGGAATTTATTCTGTGAACAGTGATGTTATTTAAACAAAATTTTCAAAAATCGCAGTAGATGGCAAGAAAAACGCAGTGACGCAGTAGATTTGAAAATTTGCCAAAAAGTGCAGTAGATCTACTGCGATTGCAGTGAAGTCCGAACGCTGACTGAAAGTCCTGAATTGTGCCATTTTTATTGACTTCAGGCTGTATTTGAGAATTTGAAACTGATCCACTAGTTGGGCGCCAATTGTAAGACGAGATTTCGTCTTGATGTTCGTGGGTGTGACTACACACTATTGTGTAGTATCAGTTATCAAATTATGTCACAATGTTGACAATCGCAACTTTGTTTATTTGTACTGAGGCGCTTATACTGTCCGAAGACCGTAGTAAACGTTGATCAGAACAAACGAACAAAGGTATTAAAAAAAAACAACAACAACAATACGAAAAAAGAGGAAAAAGAAAAGAAAAAATGAAACGTTATATGTATTTTAACAAAACGTGAAACAATTTTATTTAATATTAAGAAAGAAAATTAACAAGAAGAAAATTTAATGAAAGATAAAGAAAATTAAATGAATAACAATATGAAATTATTTAGACGTGGTAAATAAAAAAAAATTAATTAATTGAATTCGAAGTTGTTTCAATATCAGGGCCTCTGGTGTAGTATTTTTTGAGAATGTCAGCGCTAGGCAAACCTTTGCTCAATGAAATACTAAACAAGAGTGATTGCTTTGAATCAAGCTCCTGCTTTAATATAATTTTTTGAAATAATTTTAAATCAATGAAATATATGTTTACAAACATAAATTATTTTAAAGTGATTAAACATGGAGTGATAATTTAGAATATTGAACATTTAAATGAGAATTGTATGAATTAACAGTAAATGGATATCTTATAAAATGACTTTAGTATGACGCCATACAAAGTCGAATTGGTTCAGGAGTTGAAGCCAACTGACCATCCAATGCGTTTTCGCTTCGCTAAGTGGGCCTGCGATCGACTTAGAGAAGACCCCAATTTGGCCAAAAAAATCATCTTATCAGATGAAGCTCATTTTGATCTTGGCGGGTATGTAAACAAACAAAATTGTCGCATTTGGGGGCACAGAAAACTCGCACGATACACCCAAAACGAGTCACTGTTTGGTGCTTGGAGGCATAATTGGTGCATTTTCTTCGAAAGTGAGCAGGGAGTGTGTGGCCTTTACAGTGGCGATCGTTATCGGTCCATGTTGAACAAATTTCAATTTACAAAAATTGAAGAGGAGGATATTGGCAACATTTGGTTTAAACATGACGGCGCTATGTGCCACACAGCCAAAGCTACACTCAATGTCTTGCATCCTGTTTTTGAAGATTGCATTATCAGCCGCAGAGCTGATGTTGTTTGGCCACCTCGGTGGTGCGATTAGACTATTATTTGTGAGGTGCCGTAGAAGATAAGCTTACATCAACAAGCCAGAGACAATACAAATTTTTAAGGACAATATTCGTGAAGCCATTGGTTAAATACAGCTGCACACAATCGATAATGTGCTTAAAAATTGGACCGATCGTGTAGGCTACTGCATGGTCTGCCGAGTCAGCCATTTGAATTAAATTATTTTCCATTATTAACCGGAAACATTGTACTTTCAAATAAAGAAGATATTTGGCAGACCCCTTAGAAAAGCAGTCGATGTTGTCTGAGCTGCGCCAACTACAGAAGTATAAGTCTTCTTATCATCAGCTCTAAGATCTCTTATGTCGCCGTATGTGTGAATCAATAAACATAATAATGATTATTTATTTCCCTGTTGGTGTGAGGAGATTAGACTTGGGAAAAACCTGAAAAGTCAGATTTCGGAGAGGAAGCCAGCTAGAAATAGTTTAGTTTAGTTTAGTTTAGAAATACCAGACTATAAAGGGAATGAAGGAATAATTTCACGTAAGAGAAACTGCTGGTGTTGATGCAGAATTGGAGAATTTTTCCTATTCTACTTTGCTATTTTTGCTCCTGAATGTATGAAACTCACAACTCACAAGTCCAAATACAAAAAAAAAAAAGTAACAGCAATACTGAAATCGCTCTTTAAAGCAAACCTCTATTCAAAACCCTGATTACCCTAGTCCTGCTTTATAGTGCAAAAGCATTGACTCCAAGAAACCAATGCTGCATATCGTAAACTAAATTCGATAGGAATTGGAATCGCGGCCAACCACGGTAAAGATAAATAAATAAATAGAGTGGCGCACCAGCTCTTGAAGAGCCAAGGCGTAAGTGGCTTACTATTATCAACGATTCTCTAGGTGCGAGTGATGAATTGAGGGGATCTACAATTTAACGCCGATTCAGAACGGCAAAGTTGAGAAGCACTTTTTCATGACAGATAAGACAGATTATACTCTTGGAAGTTTTGTCAGTTCTTCGCAAGAGGCAGTGCCCGTGAAAGATGAAATAAAAACTATGGGCACGAGTAGGACTCGAACCCACGTCGTTCTGCTTAGAAGCCAACGCGCCTAACCACTTAGCTACGCGGATACTTCACAGATAATAATATCAAATATTCAGTGAAGCAGAATAAACAAAACTGAGTTCCTTTAAGCGCAATACTCTCTGCGACGCAATACTAAGCCCAAATATACCTAAGAACCACGTTGACAACGATACTCGAAGCCTTTTGGTGTAACACTAGATGTTATATTGCAGTCAGAATAAACACAAAAACTAAGTGGGATATTCCTACGCTCTCAAATTTTTAAACCATTGAAACAGAATCAACCAAACACTCAATTCTATAAACTACTTAAAGACAACCGGACCACATAAGCCGCAAAAACGCAGACAAAGAAGTAAATCAATATTTCTTCCAGAACTTTGTTTCACGTGCCTGAATTCTTAAGGTTCTGTATCGGAAATAGAACCACACCGCATCGTACAAAATCCAAACATGAGCTTCACCCTTGACATTAAACGAATAGAAAAACAAACATTTCTTTTTCCTTTTACACATTTATTTTCGGTTCAATTTCATAGAAATTACCTCTCTTTGGTTCTCATTCTACTTACCACAATTTTGTTCACAGTAACCTGAAACAAATTTAAAGGGGCTTCTTTAAAGGTAATAAAAAACTCCCCTTTCCACCAAAGAACCACCTTAAAAGGGTTTAATTCAGCAGATCCATTTTTACAAAGAAAACACAACACAAACAAATGAAAAAAACAAAACAAAATAAATCCACCCATTTTCATGTCAAACTGGACTTGACTTTTTGATATCAAAATGAATTTCATCCTTGCTGAGGCACAATTTTTTTTTACCCATCAGGAAAAAAAAATCATTTCTGATGGTTTTGTTTTTAATATTTTTTTTTTCTAATTTTTTTCCTGACACTTTTTGCGGTGGCGTTGTTTGTTGGTGTTTCGGAACTTTGAACCATATCCATTGCCCCCAGTGTAAGGAGCAGAATAGGGTGGGTCTGGCCGATTGTAATTCTTTTCTACTGTCAGCCATCACGTCTCACAAATCTGTTAATTTTTGTTTTATGTGTGTCAGCGCCAGACGGTCTGTTTTTGCATAATAATAATGGCATTCCGTGGTATGCCGGATTGCCATCAGTCAGCTTTGTGTCTTTCAAGGATTTTCTTTTAATGGAACACTGATCAAGAGTATTAAATATAATATGCTCTCAGATGTATGTCTTTCAGAAGTCTTCCATTCAAGACTAATACCTGGTCTGGATGGTTGCGGCGAACGTTGAACCCGCCCATTTCAGGCTTTTGGGCATCAGGACCATAATCGCCAAAGTACACTTACAAACATAATTTTGTGCTTTTAATTTGTTCCTTTGAAAACCTTCTGTTACTTATCAGCTTATCAGAATTTCCAAATGAAAAGATAAAATTCAACGTGAGCAGAGATATCATGGGAAAAGGTTGAAAGGGACAATTACATCCACCAACACACACCATCCTGATATTAAAGTAAAGAAAGGACAAGATATTACACACAGGAAAAACAAATACAAAAGTTTATGGCCTGCACATGATTTCGAAAGCCACCTACAGGCAACACAATAAAAATGTCCTTTGCACAGTATATTTTTCTAATTACATAATGTTATGTTAACAGAGAGAGAGAGTAAGGCAACCTGCAGAGCATTTGGCAGAGAGCAACATGTTGTTTTGGTTAATTAATTCGGTCATTTGTGGAGTTTAATTTTCTTTGATAATTTTTATTTGTTTATTTATTTATGTGTTTGCTTGGTGCTTGGAAATTGCAAAAAGTCAAGAAACGTAAAGTTTGTTTGCCGTTCAAAGGCTTTAAGAGTTGTGGGAACATTAGAGACAAAGAACTGAATAGAGTCTTTAAAAAGCTTGTCGTTCTGAAGTTAATTTAATGAGTATACAGGATGCACATTTTTCTTTTGTGAAAAGTTAATGAGATTGTGGATAAGGATAATATGAAGTTCCTAAGGTTACCAGCGATTGCCAACTTCTTTAACCCATTTAAATACGTTTTATCGAGGTGTCCAAAGTAGGCCTCCCAGGCGTTGCACCCGTAAACCTCCTCAATTGACTGAAATGTCTAGGCGATAGCGAACGTATGCCGGTATGTTATCATGGTTGGATAGCCCTTTCTTTTTAACCTTTCAACAGTCCAGGTCAGGCCAGGGCCTTACCCAACAAACTTCTCCAGCTAGTTCGGTTCCCAGCTAGCTGTCTCCAGTTTCGCACGCCAGGTTGGTTCAGGTCCTCTACCACCTGAGTCGCGGTCTTCCTCTTCTGCGACGTCCTTCCGGGTTGGATTCGAAGACTCTTCGAGCCGGATCATTATTTTCCATTCGCTCAACATGACCTAAGTCGTTGGACCTTAACTTTTCTGGCTAGGTCAGTGTCGCTGTACAGCTCGTACAGTTCTTGGTTGAATCTTCGTCTCCATTCTCCATTAACGCAGACAGGACCAAAAATCACTCGAAGAATTTTTCTCTCAAAGCAGCCCAAAGCGTTTTCATCAGATGTTGTCATGGTCCATGTCTCTGCACCATACATGAGGAATGGGATCTTGAGAGTTTTGTAGAGTGTCAATTAAGTTGCTCGGGAGAGGCCTTCTTAAAGTAATCAATGTGAATCCTAGACAAGGGTGGCCATCATCTCTCCGTCTATCCCTTAGTCTCGCTTACACAGCGTTAAATACTGGACACTGCTTTTAAGTGGTCTCACAAATTGGTTTGATGTACGGAGTAAGAGAACCGTGGCACCCATATCGGGGTGTTGGCTTTCACGGTCCAATATCATACAGGAAGTCAATCGTTGGTCAACCATTACGTTCGCGGATTATTGTCACAATGAAATCCGCACTAACCATTTTGGGGGCAACTGTACGTTGCTCATCAACGTAAAAACTTGTTAAACCAATTTTTGACAATCGCAATCGAAGCAGAATAGTCGCCGTATGCAGTATCCGAATGCTCTTGGGTTTATTGAGCGATTGAGCAAATAAGAATCGAATCATTGACCGATATTGCTCTTTTTACATGGCACCGCACCAAAGACCGAGTATTGTTAGGAAGTTTGAAGTCGAAAGACTACAAGTGCAGGATACCACCAGAACTTTTGCTGACCACCACCAACACCACCAATCCCGAATGTAGAAGATCGGTAGATGCACTGTCAACCGGCCATCAGAAGTGTCGTAAATGATGTGCTGGGTTTTACCAGGCGACCAAACTGAAATCTCTACTCCGACGAAGAATGTAGGTGAGTGCAAGTAGCTAAGAACGAGACCTTTAAATCCATGCGGCCGGCAAGGACCAGAATAGCTGAAAGAGGAGCACTTGAGATCTACATCCAAAGAAGGAGCGAGGAACACCAAATTTGAGACGAAAAAAGAGACAGAATGAAAAAAGGAGCGGTGGAGTCTATCGAGGGATTTTACGGCAGGGGTACCATTAGAAGAATCTATAAAGGATATCAGGCTTAAATAGAAGCCTGTTCTGATGAAAACGGGAATATACGAGGCGAGGAGATACACGAATAGCTGAAGATTTGGAAGTACTACTCTTCCAAACTGCTAAACGATATGGTCTGCCATTCCATTTTTCCTGGACGATGATAGCCAAAATATCTGTCCTTACGACCTACAAGATCTATAAACTGTGATTTCAAGACTTAAATCGCATAAGGCTGCTGGTGCAGACCGCAGATAGCCTACCAGCTGAACTGTTTAAAGCAGCTGGAGATGATCTGGGTACACTGAAAAAAAAATGGTACATAATATCAATGTTTGCCTTGCATTGAGTTGTTTTACATTGGGACAATGTAATAAACATTGCGGCAATGTACCATACATTGGAACAATGTACAAAAATTATTCGGTTTCAATGTACCGTACATTCTTTCAATGTAATGGGGTACATTGAGATATTCCCATACTAAAATTTGAGGAAATCGACGCAATTGGAATTTCAATGTACTTTTTCGGTAGTTGATGTACGATATACATAACGATTTCAAAAGATCGTACATTGACTCAATGTTCTTACATTAAAATCAATGTAATAAGTACATTGTTCAAACGAACTTTGTTTTTTCACTGTCTCAATGTAGAGACACATTGTGATAATGTACAATGTACATTGTGCGAATGTATTTAATACATTCGACCAATGTATTGATTACATTGCGCCAATGTACAATTAAATAAAATTTAAATTTGAACTTTCGCAAGTTAACTTGGATATTTGTACATTGACTCAATGTATCTACATTGAAATCAATGTAATAAATACATTATTCAAAAGAACTTTTTTTAAAACTGTCTCAATGTAGAACCACATTGCTATAATGTACAATGTACATTGTGCCAATGTATTTAGTACCTTTGACCAATGTATTGATTACATTGGCCAATGTACATTAATTAAAATCAAAATTTGAACTTTCGCAAATTGAACTTAGAAATTTGAACGTTGACTCAATGTATCTACATTAAAATCAATGTAATAAGTACATTGTTCAAAAGAACTTTTTTTAACACTGTCTCAATGTAGAGACACATTGCGATAATGTACAATGTACATTGTGCCAATGTATTTAGTACCTTTGACCAATGTATTGATTACATTGTGCCAATGTACTATTAATTAAAATCAAAATTTGAACTTTCGCAAATTGAACTTAGAAATTTGAACGTTGACTCAATGTATCTACATTAAAATCAATGTAATAAGTACATTGTTCAAAAGAACTTTTTTTAACACTGTCTCAATGTAGAGACACATTGCGATAATGTACAATGTACATTGTGCCAATGTATTTAGTACCTTTGACCAATGTATTGATTACATTGTGCCAATGTACTATTAATTAAAATCAAAATTTGAACTTTCGCAAATTGAACTTAGAAATTTGAACGTTGACTCAATGTATCTACATTAAAATCAATGTAATAAGTACATTGTTCAAAAGAACTTTTTTTAACACTGTCTCAATGTAGAGACACATTGCGATAATGTAAAATGTACATTGCGCCAATGTATTTAGTACCTTTGACCAATGTATTGATTACATTGTGCCAATGTACAATTAATTAAAATCAAAATTTGAACTTTCCAAATTGAACTTGGAAATTTGAACGTTGACTCAATGTATATTTACATTAAAATCAATGTAACAAGTACATTGTTGAAATTAACTTTTTTTTAAATTTTCTAAATACAGAGACACATTGTACTCAACGAACCAAGTACATTAGATCAATGTACATAGTACATTGGCTTAATGTAAAGTACATAATATTAAAACTTATTCTATTTTTATTTTTTTTATGTTGTTTATGTACGATATACATTGGATCAATCAACTTTGTACATTGGCTCAATGTCGAAGCTTAGTTAGGCTGATATGAAACTTATTCTTGAAGTTCAATATAGGCATTAATGGGACAGTTTACTTAGATGAAAAAGTAATTAAGAACCTCCTTAACATTAAATTTGACATTGTATATAATACTTAAATTTTAGTGCAGACATGGCTTTACATAAGCATATATTTTTTTAGAATTAAACGGGTTTTACCGCCAAAAACGATGCACAGTACATTCGACCAATGTACGAATACATTATCTACATGTAAAAGTACATTTAGCCAATATATAGTACATTGCCTGCACTGTGGGTTGTTTTAATGCTACGTTACACTGAGCCTGAAATTAGATCATTTGGTATTTGCACCTAATTTCACTTATTATGTTTTTTATTTGATGTTGAAATTTTTTTCAGTATTAGGTTTTCCAGATAATGGGCTTATAGCAAACAGAAAAAATATCTCAGTTATCGAGCTCAGCGAATTTTTCGTCCACAAATCAGTCAGTGGAGTAAGCAGAAATTAGTTATTTTGCAAAATTGTCAGCTGATACATCCCGTTGTAGTTGTACATAATGTACATGCACGTTGGTTCAAAATCAAATTCCATAAAACTGATGATTTAAGGAAAAACATTAAGTTTATTGAATAACAGTTGCGCCATCTGTCAAATGTTGGTCGTACCAATTCGTGGACGCATGCAAAAGTACTTTGCACGGTAAAATACAGCCTATATTGCTCCTGAACATTGTAGTTTTCTATTAGTGAAGCAATTTTTCTAATCGGATTAGTACATATTTCTGAAAATTAATATTTATAAGGCAAAGGAGCGTTTGGTGGGTCAGCTAGAAATACAATATAGTCTATGGTTTTTTCTCACACTAACTAAAAAGTTTTTTGCACTATTGTTGAAATTATTGCAGAAATTATCATAATTGTCATTATATTATAAGTGTCTTAGATTTTTGATTGCCATTGCTGAGCGGATTTCGCTGAAAACCTAATCAGCTCTTACCAACACAATACCGCGTCGGATGAGACCAATTTGATGACAGTACGATTAGTGGTTCGCGAGTAAATCATGCTGAAAAAACGTAACGCACATACGAACAAATACACACGCACAGTCATCACCATAAAAACGCTTAATTCGGATTCTAGTGACCTCGAAACATGGATATGTACATATATGCAAAAATTGGAGATTCACAAAATCGGCCCCATTACAATAACTTCATCTGGGAGGTTAATAAAATAATTGTTGAGTTGAGAATTTTACTTGATTAGTGGCATAATGTGCGTTTCAAATAGAATTGAAACCTAGTAAATACTCAATTTTAAACAAAATCATATGAGTTTTGTTCCATTTTTCAACATTTGCCGACAAATCATTCGGCTGCCAAAATACATTTACAAGGCGATAGTTAGAACGACCAACACATTTCGTCGTGTCGTTCCATTCTAATCATTACATACTTCAAATTTGACATTTATTGTAATTTGATTTATTTTGCCAATGGAAAACCCCATAAATACTTTTCTGTAAAATTATAGTCTGGACCAATTTTACCGAACGTAGGCACATAAGTATTTATGGGGTTTTCCAAAGCCTAAAAAATTTATCTGGGTTTGGTTTCACATCGAACGAATTAGTAATGCTTTTTTTTTTCTCTTTGCTGTATAGCAACAGCTGATTCGAACCGCTCCGAATGCGAGCACTGAATACACATCGAACACGGTGGAAGTGCACCGGGACGAAAAAAGAGCGACATCGAACAGCTCACTGCGAAATCAGAGCTTTGTTGTATATACACCTTAGAGTAATTGCAGCGTCGAGAATTGACGACAGCGACGCGTGTATTAACAACCAGAACTATTTATGTCGGTACTATACCCATGAATAACTGCCAGCGACAACGACGGGTAAAGTTTACAATATAAAATTCTCGACGATGCAAATACTATAAAGTGTATATACAAAGATCAGAGCGACCCAGAGCCAGAGCGCACATCGAACAAACCTATTATAATGTGTAAGATAAAAAAAGTAGGTACATTGAGACAATGTAATCTTACATTATATTAAAAAATAGACGCTGCAAATTCCGTTATCTATAATGCACTTAAATGTAAATATTACATTGACCCAATGTATACTACATTAGAATACTTCCTTGTTCTAATGGAAAACTACATCAAGATAATGTACAAAACATCAATCACCAAAAGTAATGTACATTCAAATTTCATTCAATGTAGTTCTACATTGACTTAATGTACCCTACATTTGATGGATGTTGTTTACATTGGCTGAATGTACTCTACATTGAAGATCGGCAGCTGCACGCTAACGCTGTCCCGTTACGTTTTTGTTCCATTTGGTTTTGGCTTTACTTTTACTCATTCATTTCGTGGACTTTACTTGCGACGTGTGTGTCATTTAGTGGTTTTACTCGGATAAAAAATAAAATTATAAAGTGGAAAAAAATATATTTAAAATAAAATATTCAACAAAATAAGCGGCAGCATCTAAAATTATACAAAGGAGTTTTAATATTTTAACAAAACAACAAGGTAAGTTCATTATTTATGTAGTTACATATATATGTAGGTATTTCACATGTGAAAATGGGGTTATTATCTTGTTGGAAGTGCTCCAAAGCGTTATATATTTCAACGAAAACTATAAATGTAAGTTCCTTTATTTGTAATTTTTATGTTTTATCCGAAAAATACAATTAAATTGAAAACATTTCACATATATTTTTACACACATATAAAAATGTTGCAATCATTTTGACTTAACCCTTCTAACTAGGACGTATGTATGAAGGAACTTACATTTGTCGATTTCGTTGAATTATCAAACGCTTTGGTTGGAATATAGCTCACATTGTTCCATTGTTATCTTTTTTTATAATAAAATATTTCCCAAGATTGTTTAATAGATGCGATTCATAATATCTGCATCCAAAGGCCGCAATATTGCAAATGCAAATATTCTCTGTGCCAAATAAAAAAGACATTTTATAAGTTGGGATCAGTAAGGTTATGGGATGTTTTTGGATAGGGAATATTTACCCAGTCGTTGACGAGCCCTTCAGCGGTGAAGCCCCCGCATAAACCTTCTGTTTGCTATAAAAAGCTGTTTTCAGAATGAAAACATAACCTCATTGATCCCAACTTATAAATGCGCCCCTTTAAAATAGTAATTAAGGCCTTTATTATGAATAGCGAATCGAACGTTCGACTCAAAGCGATTTCGGAAAATTAGGAAAAACGAACTTCGTTGTTTGCATAGAGCAACATCTCCATTTGCCAAACTTTTGTCTTTTAAAGTGACCATTATAATGTGTGTCACAAAATAAAAAAAAAAAACGTTCACTTGGAGTCGAACGTTCGATTCGCTATTCATAATTAGGGCCTACAACAAACAATTTGCAAATTCAAACCTTGCAGTTTTACATATTGAGCAGACGATATATACTATCTTATTTACTTACTTACTACTCATCCGGCTTGTAATCCAACATCGAATCATACAGCTTTGTATAGATAACTCAATTATTATTCTTTAACTTCGATTCTTCTGTAGACTGACAATAGGGGTAACATTTTCAACATTTGCAAAAAAAAAAAAACTTTTCTGATACTCAGTTTGTCTCTTTGTTTGCCGCATATAAAATCATATGCAAAATATTTAAATATTATTGCATATCTATACTGAAAGAATTTAGCAATTTAATTTTTTCGCATTTTGATAAAAGAATGACATTTCCATAGTTGATACTATTTCATATTGAAGTATTTTTGATAAAAAGAAGCACTTTAAGTTCCACATGGATGGGTAGATAGTTTCAAATTGTGAAAATTTTACTAAGGCTCGAAATCATCAATTTTTTGTCACCATAGGAATACTACAGAAACGGCAAAAGAGGAAGAATTTATAATAAGGATAACAACATCAGAACTGGACTAAACAAAGCCCTTGGAAGAATTCCAAATCCTCCTAAACATAAACGATTCGAAAATACATCAAGGCGAAGAAAATTGTTCGGTAAGGAGTTTTTAAAAACATACATATTTACAAAAATCTTATTTTATTCGAATTTATATATCAGTTCCAGAAAGTTATGCAGATGATTGCATCAGATCACTCAAGTTTGACAGTTTGTCGGCTGAACAATTTGATAACTATTGGATGGCATGTGTGCAGCATAGATTGCATACTTTTCAAAATGCAAATTCATCTTCGGAAATTTTGGAACAATGGGAAACTTATAAAGGTCCTCTTGGCCACAGATTGGTAAGTAAAATGTGTAATTTCTTATTTATTATAAAATTTTTGTATTAGTACTACATAAATCATAAAATGATGGTAATTTATTAACTTTTGATGATTGCTGGTTTTGTAAGTCACGAAATCATGGAAAATTATAAAAAAATTTCTAAGTCCTAAAATCATGAACATTTTTCTAGGTCCCGAAAATATATGAAAAATTTTCCAAGTCCCAAAAGCAATATCTACAGCTGTTCGTATTTGCAATTGCATTGCATGTTCTTCAATATCTAAATCATAAGTTCATGAACATTTTTGTAAGTCCCAAAATTATGAAATTATAGGGCCAACAATTCTCCTTAAGACTTTTCTCTCGAACGTGGCTAAGAGATCGGAGTGTCTTTTTTCTTTTAAATTCAGATACTAGAAACGTAATAATCTTACATTGCCTCCACGGAGGCAATGTAAGACCAAAGGAGAAGGTAAAAGAAGTACCCTTAAGTACACAATTAAAGACTTGCAGGAAGCATTCCTGTTCATAGTGTCAAATTCCAATTTAAAAGTCTTATTAGAGCAAATTACATCTGTTTTAAAACATTTCATCTTTTCAATTTACACTATCCCGTTACATGTTCTTCTTTTTGGGCTTTTGTTCAGTTGCTCTTTTATAAAATTACACCAAAATCTTCAAATCCTAAAATTCAAATTCTAACAGATTTCCTTGAGAAAAAAGAAAAAAAGTAAAATGTTGTAAATTATAATTTTTTTTTACGGCAGTATAGCAGGCTCTGTTAAAATATTTAACAGTTGCTTCTTCAAAAGTCACATAACATAAAAATCAAGCTATTGTGATTTATTTTGCATTCACTCCCTTCGATCTTACTTTTTTGTATTATTGATATTGTCGAGTATCTTTACCAATATTAAGAAGAAGGTATTTTGTTAATTTTTTTAGATTAATATGGACTTTGAGACGATGTTTCATTCAACATATTCCTTACTGGACAACTTCAACCAATATTTTCCACATATTCTGGAATTTCTAAATATGGAGAAGAACGTCAAGGAAAGGGGAATTAAAATGCTGTAAGAATCATTAAGTTTAGAGGATTTCAATGAAAGTAAGTTTTTTAGAAATCCTCATAGAAATAAAATAGAAAAATAAAATATTTTTTATAATGAAACATAAATATTTAAAGTTTTTTTTAAGTATAAGCTGCGTTTATATTATAATAATATGCGTATTATTTTGTTCGTTGTCATATTTGTTGGGCATGCATACTAGTATTTACTCAAACACATGCTGTTAGAGTTATACCTGAACAGAATTCTGACAATTTTAAACTATTTACCTTGAATTAATTGTTTTTAACAATAGTTTTCTATAACTAAGAATAACTTTTTTTTTCTTTTAAATTCAGATACTAGAAACGTAATTATCTTACATTGCCTCCACGGATATTTGATCCCGAACCAAAAAGCCGTAGTAAAGGAGAAAACGGGTAAAAGAAGTACCCTTAAGTACACAATTAAAGACTCGCAAGAAGCATTCCTGTTCATAGCGCAATCTACACAGGAAGTAGAGGATCATATTTTACACTTGAAGCAGAGGTCGGAAGCAATACAGCCATTCATAATTGCTGTGGGTGAGGGAATCAAACATTGTAAAGATTCTTACGTTTATTTTGACGGTGTCAAATTCCAATTTAAAAGTCTTATTAGAGCAGTTGACATCTGTTTTAAAACATTTCATCTTTTCAATTTACACTATCCCGTTGCATGTTCTTCTTTTTGGACATTTTTTCAGTTATTCTTTTATAAAATTACACCAAAATCTTCAAATCCTAAAATTCAAATTATAACAGATTTCCTTGAGAAAAGAAAAAAGTAAAATGTTGTAAGTTATCTTTAGAAATAAGGTAAAGAATAAATAAATTATATTATATATAAAATAACCAATAAACAATTTCAATACAAAACTAACCGTTTCTTTTCATTGTATTGAGGCATTTAAAAAAATTTCAGCTCACGAGGATATTACAAATTGAAGAAGTTAAAGGACCTTGAGTAAGTATGAAGAAATGGATGGATGGATGTACTGAGTGCATTCTATAAATGTACCAAGCACATTCTATAAATGTACCAGGTACATTGGATAAATATACAAAGTACATTGCGTAAATGTACCACGTTCATTGGCTTAATGTACAAAGTACATTCTATAAATGTACGAAGTACATTGAATAAATGTACAAAGTACATTGGATAAATGTACAAAGTACATTGGATAATTGTACAAAGTACATTGGATAAATGAACAAAGTACATTGGATAAATGTACAAAGTACATTGGATAAATGTACAAAGTACATTCTATAAATGTACAAAGTACATTGGATAAATGTACAAAGTACATTGGATAAATGTACGAGGTACATTGGATAAATGTACAAAGTACATTGAATTAATGTAAGAAATACATTGGATAAATGTACGAAGTACATTGGATAAATGAACGAAGTACATTGGATAAATGTACAATGTACATTGAATTAATGTAAAAAGTACATTAGATCAATGTACAAAGTACATTATGGCACTGCACCAAGTACATTAGGACAATGTACCTACTACACTGGTTCAATGTACCTAGTTCATTGGCTTAATGTATAGTACATAATTAAAACTTTTTTTGTTTTGTGTTTTATGTACAAAATACATTGGATCAATCAACTTTGTACATTGGATCAATGTACTTTACATAAATTCATTGAAAAAACAATGAAGCTTTCAAAGGGAGCTTTTTCAAAATTTAATGTACTTGGTACATAATTCCAATGTATCATACATTGACTTAATGTCTTAGGTGCATTGAAATCCAAACATAAGCATAATGTACTTTTTACATTGTCACAATGTATTGATTATTACTGAATGTAAGCTTACATCAAATAATGTACTGGAATACATTGCCCCAATGTACTTCAGCATCGGCTGAAAAATAATGTAAAAAACATTGAGACAGTGTAGTTTTA
>CAKKXW010000003.1:75957731-76061047 GCA_920937365.1 Sphaerophoria rueppellii
CCTGTACAAGACCTTAATCATCCCAGTCCAAGAGAGGATGAGAACCCTCTGGGTTGCTTTGAGAGACAGATTCTTCAAGTTAAGTTTGGTCTATATGCGCAACCGGAGGAAGCAGCTTGCGAGGGTCGAAGTATCAAGCTGGCTGGAAAGGCTTTTTGTTGAAGCTGAGATCCATCCTGAATTGTGAGCGCCGACGTAAGTCAGTATATAAACAAGTCATCATGACAGCGTCGAGCAGTACATGCATAAGAGAAAACACTTGCACGTCAACGAAATGCAAAATGTGTCAAGAACACCGCCACTATTCGTGAAAGTGCGCAGTTTGCTCACAAGAATTTGGCCCGTTCGTAGCCCACAACATGGGTTATTTTGCTTCGTGATTTGGGGGTGCACCCACACAAATTCCAACGGGCCCAGGAGCTGAAACCAAAAGACGAAATGCATCGTCGTTTGTTTGCTTTTGGGGTTTTGGACCAGGAAGTTGATCTCAATTTTGGTAGAAAAGTCATCTCCGGCGATCAGGCCTGTTTTGGATGAATGGGTATATGAATAAGCAAAATTGCCGTCAACAGCGTCCAGATATGGACACTGATGACATAATTATGGAGTCAAGAGGATTTTTTTTTATAATCTGCACCCACTAACGGTTATTTCTTATACCCTTTTTAAGCCAGAGACCCAGTGAGTGCATTAGGAAGAAAGGAAGGGGTAGTTAAGGAGTGAATGAATCAGTTATGTCTCTATCACCGATCATTCTTTCAGCTCTTATTTGTATACCAAGACGCTAAAGTAAGTTACTGGAGCACCAGCCCAAGATGGGAATTGTAATCAAGCTTTGGACGGATATAAGTCTTGTAGATAATAGCCAGATCAGAAGGGTAGAAACATTTCTTGCACCGTCTTAAGAAATCCAAACGTCTCGCGGCATTTTTGGCGACATTGCGTATGTAGTAGGTCCATAAGAAGTGGTCAGTGATGCACATACCGAGAATCACGAGATGTTCGGTCTCATTGATGCAAGTGCCACTCATGGACAGTGGCAAGGGGGGTATATCTCGCTTCAACGCTCAAGATAGCATTGGGTCTTCGAAGCATTAAACTTTACGCGGTTTTTATTTCCCATTGTACAATGCTGTTTAAGTCAGAGTTCAATGAGCTTATCATATTTTGCCGTTGCAGTTCCACATCCGAAGAGGAAGGATGTGAGTCTGAAAACGAATATGAAAAGCTTAGGGTACTATCGTCAGCGAAACAATTTATTAGAATAGATGTAACAGACAAGAGATCATTAATGAAAACGAGAAAGAGGGTCGGAGACAAAACGGAGCCCAGGGGCACACCAATATTTATATTGTGGGTTTCAGACTTGAACCCGTGCAATACAACTTGCATTGAACGGTTCGAAAGAAAGTTTCTAATCCAACGAAGAAGGGATTCATTGATACCGAAGGCACACGATAAACGAGCAAGATGCCAGACTTTATCAAATGGCTTTGAAATATCAAGTGCAACAATCTTACTTTCTCCAAAACGATGTAAAGATTTGTTCCACTGTTCGGTGAAATAAACCAGCAGATCACCAGTTGTTGCTGCGAAAACCGTACTGCCGGTCATCAAGAAGCTTTCGGTTTTCGAGATATTTCTTGAGATGATAGTTTATCGCCTTTTTTGGGATTCGCTAAACCACGACCAATGCCGTTTTACAACTGCTCGAAACGACCCCAGAAGAATAGGATAGATGGAATAGCTTACGCAAGGGTTTTGTCAGCGTGGAAGAACACCTCTTCAGAACAATACCGGAAATACCATACGGACTAACAGATGTATATATAGATCTTTTAGTAGGTCCTTCCGCCACAGCACGAGTACGAAAGAAGATTTATCCCATGGAATCATTGACGCGCTCAAGAATTGGGAAAGTTAAGACACTCTATGGAAGCGAAGAGCTGGCGGTGAACTGCCTAGCAAAAAGGTAAACTCTCGCGAGAGAGCTAACAACTGAAGTGTCATTGTCAACGACAAAAAAAGAAAAAGAATTCTTCATATTCTTAACAAATGACCAAAAATTCTTACTGCCTTTGGGGCATTGCAGTATTTTTGCCTTAATTTTTTGTCAACGGATATGGGCATTTATTTCCGAAGCAGCAACAGGCCTCGAAAACGGATGAATACACTGCTGACGACCCAAGCAAATGTTCAAAGGACAAAAAATTTCGGATATGCACGTGGAATGTTAGGTCCCTTAATAGACCGCGTGCTACCGAACAATTAGCGGAGACCCTCAACTGCTACAAAACAGACATTACCGCTATGCAGGAAATGCGATGGGATGCACTGGGCAACCGGAGGATGAGGAACTGCGAAATTTACTATGGTGATTGTTGCCGAGAGCAACAACAGCGGATTCGTCGTGCGAAACAGACTCAGGCAAAAAGCCTTGAGCTTCAAATGTGTAAGCGAACGCATCACGACAATCAGACAACATTAGCCTAATATGCCCCCACAGAAGAGAAAAAGGACGACACCAAAAACGAATTCTACCAGCTCCTTGACAAAACGTATAAGCAATGTCCTACCTATGGCATTAAAATAATGGTTCTCGGCAATTTTAACGCAAAGCTGGGAAAAGAGTACATAGAACGGATAATAACGGATCGATTTTGCTGCGAGGCGAAATGTTATGGTAAAAAGCATCTATTTTCGACATTTCAACAGCCATTACGGTACATGGAGATCTAATGATCAATCAACCGTCAACCGCTGGCATTTGTCCAGCATTTAAGATCTTCGAACTTTCCGAGAAGCTAACATCGACTCGGACCACTACCTCGTCGTAGCCAAGTGCTACGAATATCCCGACAACGGCCAAAACAAGGAAATGCTGCAAGAAAATTTGACGTCAGACGGTTACAATAGCAAGTGATCGCCAGATCCTTCTCTGATCGAGACCAGTGGCAACATTGCCAGAAAGCAGTTAGGGATGCTGCCTCTAATGTGCTTGGTTTCGCACAGCCACCAAAACGAATCCCCTGGTTTTACGAAGAATGCCAGCAGGCCCATGCAGCCAAGCAGGAGGTAAACAAAGCGATGCTGCATAGAAGGAAAAGAGCTGCTCGTGAGCTCTACGAGCGAAAGAGGAGAGAGGAATGCCAGCTTCTCATGAGAAAAAAGAGAGAGTATGAGAAGCGTCAGATCGAGGATGTTGATAGAGTAGGGTTGCCAGATATGTTTTGATGAAACTAGTACTTGAGATTCAAAATCCCGGACTTTCCCGGACAAATGGGGACTGAAAAAAGAGTACACACTGAGGACAGAATAAACACACAAAAATTGCACATAAATGTTTGGGTTCCTGAACCGTTTTTTTTTTTTAATTTGTAAGGACCACTGATCTCTATAATACACTGGATAGCGTATCCATACAGAAAAAGTGACCCCATTTGAAGATTGTTATAAAGTCGAAAAGGAAAAAAATTCGTATAACAGTATAACAAAAATAAACGACAAAGAATTCCTTATCTCTATATTACTGATCTCTGTATCGGTGCAAAAAACAGTGTAGTTTGTTTTCATTTATAGGCGTTTTTCTTTTTTTAGTTCGGAACATTGTATATAGAGAATTAATATTAAGGTTTTTTTTTCATGTTAATAATTGTATTAATAAATTAAATAATCGACTTTTATTAATTACAAAACTGATATTCTCTTCCATAACAACTTGTTTCCTTCACCATTTAAATTATTCGAAACATTTCTATTCATTGTTCAGACTCTGTTCAGATGTAAAAAAGAAAAACGCCTTATATTTTTGCTTTTTTTTTGTTTGTTTGACGTCAAAAAGTCGAAAAGGGACATTGACTGTCATCTTCAAATGGAGTCAAAAAACTGTTATACTTTGTAGGTAATACACTATCCAGTGTAATATAGAGATCAGTGGTAAGGACCCATTATCAAATCGAGGGTAAACTTTGAACCTCGGACTAACAAAAAAAAACAAATTTACTCTGCAAGAAACGTAGATTTTTTCCCTTCGTAATAAAATATGTGATTGGGGTAAGACGTAAGACAAGTTCGCCTTACAATTAGGTCTATTCCTATAGAAGTAGATATGTACCTAAAGAAATTCCTTTAAAGTTTTAACTAAAGAGTTCTTTCGTTGAACCGTGGATTTGAATTGACCCTCGATTTTACAGCTGCGCAATGCATACGGAATGCAAACATTTTAAGGTCTGTTCTTTTACTTCCTAAAACTCCCAAAAACTCAATAAATTTCCCAAATTCTCACACTTTTATGTACTTTTACTAAAGTGTTTTGTAAGTTCTGTCACTTTTGAAGGAAAACAATATTTCTTCCGATCTTACACGCAAATCTTTCTTGCGGGAGATTTTATGAGTTCTGTCAAACCATTAGAATTACGATGTGAGATTTTATATTTTAGGAGAATTGCAAAATTGCATCCCCATTCCTCGATATTTAACAGTTATTAAAAGTGAAAGAACGGACCTAATGATGAATCTTTAAGTTTCGAACTTTTATCAAAACTACATTTAACTTCTGTTTATCAATTGCTGTAAAGGGGGAATCACAAATTAAAAACATAACAAACAAGCTTATTCCCATTTATTCATACACGAAGTGACATAAAAATATAATTTGCGGTATCCGGAGAATAAAATGTACGTCAGTTTCGGATCTCCTTTTATCTCTGATTTTTGTTGTTTTGTTTTTTTTTTTTGACATAAATGACAGCACAAAAGGTGTGTTCGATTACTAATTTCGTATCTTAAGTATTAGACCTGTTCGTTCACTTTATTTAGTACGGTTCGTTTTTTGAATAACTTTAAGTTTTAGTAGAATAAAAGTATATGGTTACTCAATGCATAAAAAGAGTACAAACCCGGACAATTAACAAAAACTATCCCGGACGTCCCCCGCAGAGTGAAAAAAGAGTACATGTCCGGGAAAACCCGGACGGATGGAAACCCTATGATAGAGCCAACAGCAAGAATGAAGTTCGGAGGTTTTATCGAAAGGTTAAACAGCTGACTCAAGGTCTTCGAGCAAGAACCGATGCCTGCAGAGATAAACAAGGGTACATCATAGTAGAATCGCAGTCAATGCTCTCACATAAAGTGAAACCTTAATGATTGATATCTCATATGCAACTTGTTATCCGCCCTATACGTGGAAAACACTCTATATGCGATTTTTCAATCTCATATAGAGTTTGGTCTCTCGACCAAACCTACAAGCTTGTTGGTATAATATTCGTGAATCACGCTGTATGATGCAGGTACATATTATGAACTACATAATAAGTATAGACACAAGAAAGCCTTAATCTAAAAACAAAAGATTTATTTCTTAGTCCATTATTGACCCCTAAACCTTCATATTATCACTTTTGCAAAACAAGAAACCAATAAATTATTTTTCATTAACTACAATTTATTCCAATTCTTAAAATAGAAATCCGCAAAACAAAACTTTATATCTTTTATTACCTCAACTTTATTCCTTTCTTTGTTTTCCAGGTCGGACAATGTTTGCGAATAACAACTTCTACATTCTACTTGGCATTGTTTGCTGTTTACAGCAACTCAATGTGAATGCCTATCCAACAATAAATATCCGTCGACTATTTGGTAAGTTTTCGAAAACCCGATTGCAATGCTTTTCCAACTTTGTATTCCAATGGAATCGTTTCCTCAAATTCGATGCATATTTTCATCGCATTCTCATGGCTAGTTGTGAATGAAAATCCAAATCACTTTAAATGGACACGTCCCTTGTGAGAACGACTTCGTTCTATCAAAGGAACGTGCCTTAAACACTTTACAACGACTCTGTAAAGCAGCTCCCCAAGTGGTAACAAATAAAAGAAGAAATTTCTAAAATACCACCATCAGAGACTTTTGCAGTAGAATGGCTTTTAAAAGAAATCTATCACTACTTGGAAGCACAATGTCCTTCTTTTTGTGTTGTGTTGTTGTGCTTCTCTTTGAGTACTGAGAACTGCATGGCACGTAGACGAACTTTGGCTTGCATGTGAAAAGCAAAAAGTCAAGGAAAGACCAACAAAAAACGAAAGAAACGGATACGTCGTAATTGTTAAATCAATAGCTTGCTGGCGCCCTACCAAGTTTTCTTGTCGTATATCCAAGCAGTTGCGGTTTGAATTTATTTGGCGCCCCATGTGAGGTCATTTGTGATAGTTTAAAGGAACTTAAGAAATCGCGTTCGGGTGAAACTCTGTAGCAGCTCACAAAATCGACCCAATCCTGTGCTATTCAGCAAAACTTAAATTGTGAAAAGTTTGTCTTCTTTGTATCGAAAAATTCCTTGTTTGTGGGCAAAAGAAAAAAGCGTCAAGTAGTTTTAAAGAAACTTTTCTTCAAATATATGTGGCGCTTAGGAAAACGCCAAAAGAATTAATTTTAACGTCGTGTCGCGTCGTAGGTGGTGATCAATATTTATGTAAATGCTCGCTGTCTGCCCCACTGCGAGACTTTCAATAACTAGCAACAATTTTGTTATGCAATGGATATGTTTTGGGGAAATTCTGTTTGTGTCATTTTCTTCAAGTAAATGGAAGCCATGTCTTTTCTCAAGAAGTTCTCATCGTGCTAAGTAAAACCCAAGGCAAGACAGAAGTCTCATAAATCACACCCCACACACACGATGTGTTGTGTCGGTTTTTGCTGAATCCTTGCGTTCGTCCTTGTAAATGTATGGAATGGGATTACTTTGGAAAACATATAAGCAATTCAATGATATTTTTTGCTCATTTTTCCACATTGTCAACGAGAATTGAAGAGAGAATCTTCAGTAAAATGGGGTAACAGCAAGCACAAGGATATCAAGGACATTCCTCGAGAGAGATCAATGCATATGCATTTATGTTGAAGATTGGATCTTTGTAAGGAATTCAATGCATTAATGTAAGATACATTGATACACGAGAAGACATGAGCACGTATCTATCTATTTTTGGATTAAAATAATTACAGATATGCATACCTAATGGAAATGTTAACTCATAAATAATAATAATAAATTAGGCAAAGTGTTTACATAATATGTGCGAGGAAAGTATTGTTGTGTTTAATGTAGCAGCGTCCTGTGTGAACATGGGATTTAAGTTGAATCAATTAAATTAATTGAAAACGATTGTTCGTCGTGATAATAAATAGATTGTACTTTGAGATTATGGCTTTGGGTATGTAGTACAATGTTCTTCAGTTGGGTTTAAGAATTGAAATACTTCAAAGTATAAGTATTCGAAAAAAGGACAAGAATAATTCGTAGCAAAGTTTATGCTGCTTTTAAAAGATGTTTAAGCAATGACGAATGATGTCGAAAACTTTAATGCTTTTCCAGTACTCGTCTCGTGTAGAGTCGGTCCGTACATGTGCCGTAGCTTACTGCATCTTTTCGCCAACGACGGCGACGCTGATTCCTCTTCGCCATCCTGCGTTTTTTACACTTGGTTGCCAGCCTCTGCAATAGTTGACTTTCAATGCAATTATGTACTTCCTTTAAGTAGTGTATGTCCGTTTGACGGCGGCTTCGACTTTCGTGGTCTGTCAGGTACATTTGTCAAACAATAATCGGCTTTTCGCTGGTCTTGTTATAGTGCAGTCAGTGAACACATTTCGTTACTTGTATTTGCGGATTTCAAAGATTGAGGTTAGGAGCGGAAATGCAATGTGTCCATATTTGAACAGTTCAATTCTCTGCTCTTGTTTATTGTCTTCAAAAGAATTAAGAGTTGTTTGTTGATAAGAAAAAAACAAAAAAAAAAAGACTTCTCAACTATAGGCTTAAATAAGTCGCATTAATACTGTCGCCTTCACGGCACTGCTTAAGACTTTAAGAGCAATCCAAAAAAGTTTCTGAGCCGTTCCATAACACTCAAGGATACAGATCAAAGATCACTGAACAGTCAAAACAGTCGACAAAGATAGCAAAAATTAACCCATCAACCGCAAGAGTGATGGCCACCATTTTCTGGGGTTCACAAGATGTGATCTACATCCACTACTTGGAGGAGGTAAAGCTGTCATAGGACTTTTCTATGTTGATTTTTTGGGCCGGTTTAACGCCGAATTGAAGAAAAACGGTCTCACTACTTGGAGAAGTAGAAATGCTCTTTATCCATGCTAACACACAGACTCATCGTCTGCAAGGGGGATCGATGAGAAAATAGAGAAAACATGTTTTTCTGACGGGTTAAAACAATTCAACTGAAGTTGGTATTTTATCGGAGAACAATAAACGGTTGCCGGTTTATTTGACTTACTAAGACATTGTAATTCTAGAATTGGTTGCAGGAATTCGTTCAATGTCGCAGTTTTTTCTATTCTATAGGAATCTCTTAAGGTATTCAAGTTTCCTTATTCTTTAACTCTATTTTTACTTACGGTGACGTGAAATATCGCCAAACGAAATAAGGCCGAATTCGAAAGATTTGGCATTATTTCGTTTTTAAAAACGAAATAACGCCAAATTCTCAATTTGGCATTATTTCGATTAAGAAAATGAAATAATACCAATTTGGCAGTATTTCAATTTGAAGTTATGCAGAATTAGGTCGGAAGTCAGAAGTCCTACTTATGTGGGTTACTATTATGGGTCAGTAGTCCTAAATTTATTTTCTCTTCCATCGGGACTTTGGTCCCATATGAAAAAAGAAGTGTTTTATGACAATCTATTACTTTATTTGTACTCGTCACTAGGAAACAAAAAATGTCCATTGTTAAAATAAAACAAAAAACGTGTATAAACATAACTACAAAATATATATGTATTTAAAAAGGTCTTATAGATCCAAAGGACCATATAAATGGTCTATACTATACTATTTGTCAACAAAATTGACAGATCAATTCATTTTTCAAGGCTGGTGTCGTTTCCTTTATTTTGGAAAAGGAACCACCACGTACCTTTGTAACGCAAGCTAGAGCCTGGTGAGCAAGTGCCGCATTGCAATGATTCATTTTGAGCATATTTTTCACTTTCGTCTAAGGATGATGACGATCTGGAACATACGAAATCGATTTGGTTTGGTTGGGAGCGAAGCAAGCGAAAAAAATTTTGCCCAAAAAAGAGAATCAATTTGGGGTGTGAAAATAAAAAAATTCGCGCGAATTTTTTTTATTTTCACACCCCAAATTGATTCTCTTTTTTGGGCAAAATTTTTTCCGCACGCTTCGCTCGCTAGTAATTAGGTACTGTACCAGCTACATGTTTTGGTTGAAGCTACAAATCCTTTTTTGAAATAATATTTTAAGACCTATGAGACTGAGTTTAAGTTTAGTATTGCAAAGATAGTACTTACATCTGCATCCACTTGATGCAAGAAAACTGAACATCCCATTAATACAAAAATGTCTTTCTGATATAGCTGTTAATGTAATTGAAACAGCTCGGTTATTTAAGGTGACGAAAAGATGCTATAAGATGAAACTGGGTTCAAGTACAGTTAGCTTGTAAAATGCTCTACTTTAACCGAACACCACAGTTCAGAAGAACGTTTGCATTGGGAAGAGTTTCCTTTAGGTCACATAGACTTAGAACTGTCCACTCAATTTATTGTTTTACAAAATGTTTTAAGCTTATAACGAAGGTCAGAAACGCCGATTTTTTTTTCTGGACAGGTCCCAAATAATTATTGCGCGAAAAAATAAATAATTATATTTAGCTTGTAAAATTATGTTCATATTCAATAAATTGGTTGAATTTATCACATATTTTGATTGAATTATAATAAGTTACTAACATTCCTCGTAAAAACCTGTATAGTTCAATTTCATACTGGGAAATAATTCCATCAAAAAATTGTGCAGTTATTTCCCT
The DNA here is from genome assembly GCA_920937365.1 of Sphaerophoria rueppellii. Taxonomy (NCBI): domain Eukaryota; kingdom Metazoa; phylum Arthropoda; class Insecta; order Diptera; family Syrphidae; genus Sphaerophoria; species Sphaerophoria rueppellii. The sequence continues at coordinate 75,967,591 of CAKKXW010000003.1, forward strand.
CGCAGTGGAAATGTATTCCACTTTAAAAAGTGGAGCAGATTCCCGTGAAGTTATTTCCCTGCACCGATTTCGAATATTAAAATATTCGGGGTTCCTTCCATTATATTTTTGGCCTTATTTCTTTTATAAATTGAAATAAAGCCAAATTTGAAATTTGGCGTTATTTCATTTGGCGTTATTTCACGTCACCTTTACTTACTAATGCTGGCGCTACAGTCTAGGTTGATTGAAAAAAAAAACTGAGAAAGAAACCTACGTCGACTTGAAAAAAGCATATGGCAAAAGTAATATGGGTGAAAGCACGTGTTTCCAATGGCACACGGAGTATTTGGAAGGCCGAGAGAGCTGCGAGCTGAAGGGTGGTCCCGGCAGGAATGGTGTACACTAACACGGTTCCAGAAGACCGGACAGTTAATGCCGACTATTACATTTCCGTTTTAAAGCAAATGATGAAAGACCACATCCCTAAGAAGCGTTCAGAGCTCGTTGGAAATGGGAAACTGCACCAAGACAACGCCAGGCCACACGTCGCGGTTAAGGTTCAAGACTTCATGACCAGAAAAAATATGGAAACGGTACCGCACCCGCCCTATAGCCCCAACCGGGCTCCAAACAACTTCATCTTGTACTCCACAGCCCAAAAGGACATCAAACTGAGGCACCTATCTTCAAAGGGCCTTGAACATGTCTTCAAAAAGTGGCAGAGGCGCATGAACAGGTGTATAGCTTTGAATGGAGATTATCTTGAACGTGATCAGTCCGCCGATGAATAATATTGTATAATAAAAGTTTTATGACGTCAAACCGCTCGAAAAACTTTTCTCTTAAAGCAGTCCAAAGCGTTTTCATCGGATGTTGTCAGTGTCCATGTTTCTGCACCATGCATTAGGACTTTAGTTTCTCGGGAGAGAACTTTACTACTCAATTGCCTTCTAAATCCAAAGAAGTAGCGATTGGAAAGAGTGATCGTTCGTTTGATTACAGCGCTGGTGTTGTTGTCTGAGTATATCGCGGATCCTAGATAGACGAAGTCCTTAACTACCTCGATGTTAAATCTGTCCTTTCTTCGACAGCATTAATTTGGTCTTGCCCTCGTTAACCGCTAGACCCATCTTCCTGGCCTCCGTCTCAAGGCTCATAAACGCTCCACTGACATCACGCTATGTTCTTCCAATTATGTCAATGTTGTCTGCGTATCCTAGTAGCTGGACGGACTTTTGAAATATTGTGCCTCTGGTGTTGACATTGGAGCTTGCACAAGCTTTTCAAGAATGATGTTGAAGAAATCGCATGACAACTTATCGCCTTGTCTAAAGCCTTTTTTGACATCAAAAGCGTCCGTTAGGTTTTTTCCGACCATGATGGAACAGCGTGAATTTTCCATTGTCATCGACGGATTAGTTTTTCTGGAATGCCAAAACTATACATTGCTCTATATAGTTGGTCTCTATAGACGCTGTCATACGCGGCCTTGAAATCGATGAAAAGGTGGGGTAGGTATCGATTTGAAGTTCCTAGGTCTTCTCCAAGATCTGCCGTAGGGTGAATATTTGATCGATGGTGGACTTTCCGGGTCTGAAGCCACTTTGATAAGGACCTACCAGGTTGTTGACGAAGGGCACAGCACGGCAGGTTAAAGAGACTTATACCTCTGTAGTTGGTGCAGTTCAGTTCAGTTTGATGATCGGGCATACGATGCTGAGGTTCCGTTCATCGGGCATGCTTTCCTCCGACCAAATTTTGCAGATGAGGTGGTGTATGCTCCTAACCAAATCATCTCCATCTGCTTTGTACAGTTTTGCAGCAAGCCCGTCTGCTCCAGCGGCTTTGTTCGACTTTAGTTTAGATATCGCTATCTTCACCTCGTCCATGTCGGGTGGGTGGAATTGTTGGCCTTCTGCACCCAAATTGAATGGTTCTGTATTGCTGACGGAGTTGTGACCGTCATCGCCATTACATAGCTTTTAAAAGTGGTCTTTCTATATCCACAGCACTGACTGCTACTCTACTACGATGTTCCCATGATGGTCTCTACAGGCTCGGTTCGGGGGGGTGTATAAGCCCTGGAGGTTTGTTTCATCTTATTGTAAAACTTTTGAACCTTGTTCCTGTCATGACAAATTTATTGATCATTTAATATTTTTGTCTAAACACTTTTAACTTGAGAAAGTATTACTTTCTATTGGCAACACTCTCAGTGTTAGTTTTTATCGAAATAAATTCCCAGCCGTCCCAGACAGAACTTAATCGCTATTCTTATGTATATTTATAGTTTATCAATTATTTAATATAAGATTTGTTTTCAAAATTAAAGGTCACAAATACACCAACAAAAATCTAACCAAATAATATTTAATTAGTCTGCCAATTTGCGAGTCATATAGTTATCATAACGTTAAATCCACATTGGATGGAAATAAATTCTAGTTTTTGTTTTATACTCCACTAATCTCCTCTCATTGGCAACGAAAAAATGTGGTCACACGTTCTACTTTAAAACAGCATTAATTTTCAAAACATATATAATTATATTTTAATCAGCGATGATCAATCAAAACTAAAATCGAAAAATTAATTGATAACACGTCAATTACCAGGGCTTAAAAATTTGTAGGCGGAACAAAAAAATAATGATATGGCATTTTTCAAATAATCTGTGTGTAGAAAAAGCGTCGATAAAAAAAATTTGGTTTGGTGAATTCGGGTTGATTTTGTAACGAGGATGAGGTTAAAAAATTCCCATAACTGTTATAAAATATTTGAAACATTATTATAACATTAAAAAAGAGATTTATAAATAAAGCAAATATTAATACATTTTACAATACGTTTTAAGATTGTAAAAGCGTTTTTAAGATAAACAATTCATCCATCAAGCGATAAATCGCCGCGCCGGCCGGCCGCCGGACGTGTTACTCCTTTCTTATATTCGCAAACACTCACCGGAGACTTCTACGCTTAATTTTTGTGATAACACCTACTTCGCGGTATCAATGTAGTGTTTTCCAGGCAGAAGTAATGGCGATTAAAGAGGCACTATCTTGGCTCAAAGAAAACGTTATATCTTGCAAAATATACTCGGACAGCCAAGCCGCTCTCAAATCTCTCGCGTCTGTCTCCAAAAACTCTCAAATAGTCCACGATTGTCGATCATCTCTGAATGAGATGACGGAACAGATTAATATTGACTTCATTTGGGTGCCGGGCCACAGAGACATTCCGGGAAATTGCAAAGCTGATGAGCTCGCCAAAAACGGAACACATCTGCCTAATGTTAGACAAAAACATAACATAGGAACACCACTTGCTACATGCAAATATCTTCTCAAACAATATACTCTAGAATCAGCAAATGCTAGATGGTCATAGGGTACCACCTGCCCAGCAACCAAACAAATATGGAAAAGCATAGACCTGAAACGGTCAAAAGGTATGATTTCGCTGAGCAGACAAAATATAAGCTCTAAAAGTGGAGCTATAACAGGACACTAAACTAAAGGTTTTTAGTCAATTAAAGCACATCTGGTCTCATAAGCCGGATTATTTGAATAACTAGCAGTTGTCCGCGAAATCGTGCGCCTCTACCTCATCCACCGGCCAGAGGTGCGTCTTCGACTTGTGCATCATGCCAACATGGGAATATTATTGCGCAGTTATTGTAAAACAGTGGACTCTCTCTAAATCGAAATTGTTCTTAACTACATGTACATATGTATAATTTTCCCCGTTTTAGCTACACTTTTCGCTGATGCTTTGCTGTTATTATTCGTAACTTATTAGCTTAGCGTTGTATAGCTTAAACCCTTCCTGGATAAATGGACTATTCAACACAAAAAGAAGTGTTCAATTTTATTAAGCAGTTTGCTAGGATAAGCGCGTTCAAGCACTCAGAAAAATGAATAATTAGTTACTGTTTTTTAAACATTATCCACTGATTTCTATTGTTATAGCCTAAGTCCTTCCATAATTAATGAACTATTCAACATAAAAAGCATTGTTCGATTTGATTTAGTAGTTCCTGAGATCAGCACGTTCAAGCAGAACAGAAGCATTGAAAAATGAATACTTTTTTGCCATTTTTTCCACATTTTTCACTGACGCTTGGCTCCTATTGGTCGCAGCGTGATACTATATAGCTTCTAGCTTTCTACAGTAAATGGACCATTCAAAATTAAAAAAAATCAATTTAATTTAGCAGTTGCTGAGATAAGCGCAGTAAAACGCTGAAAAATTATCATTTTTTGCAGTTTTTTCAACATTTTCCACTGAATCTTTGCTCCTATTGATCACAGCTTAATGTAAAGTAGCCTAAAGCCTTCCTCGATTAATGGACTCTCCAACACAAAAAGAATTATACCATTCAAACTAGTTGTTCCAGAGATTACCGCGTTCAAACGAACAAACTCTTCAATCTTCAGCTTTATATATTAGTACTAGCAAAATCCCTGCCCGCTTCGCAGGGCTTCGGCCCACAAAGGTTCGGAAATTGGAGATTGGCAGGATGAAGAATACGGTAATCGATGGATAGGCAGAAATGAACAATATTCTTAGAAAAAACATGACCGTATTTCCTAATCTGATGAATAATCTATTCGTTTTTCAATTATTTTACATAATTTTTTAGTTAATTTACCCATTAAACATATCTTCCCCAAATTTAGCTCCCTGAGAGAGGTAAGGTAATTAGGATTTTGACAGCAAGCCAGGCATAGGCATAAGTATGCTTTTAACCCTCTTCAGGATTGCACAATGTTATAAATTTTCTTAAAACTAACAATTATTGGGATATTATAAAGTGCTGCAATAAAAATATTGACAAAAAAACCTAAATTCGATGTTCTAAGCTGTTTTAGATTTTCCCAAGTATTATAAAATGTATGGGTTTTTGTTTATCAATGAGATTTTATTTGCTAATTTTTTTGTTCATAAGGTAAAAATAAGAAAACTATATGTTCTTTACGCATTATTTGAAAACAAAAAAGAAATATCTTAAAGTCAACACTTTGCTCGGGCGAGAAAAATTGAACACCACTTAAATACAAAGTAAGCCTTTTTTTAATCGTCAAAAAGTGATAAAAAAGTAACTTTGTCTTAGAAGGATTATTTTATAAGAATATGACCAAGAATCACATCCCAAAGTATATGGCAGTCAAATTACAGGATACAGGATGTATAGTTGACCATGAGGAAAAACAGAAATTTCTAAATCAAATCCACATATTGATTGACCATGCGTCTTATTTATTTTTCAGTGAATTCACGTCGAACAGGAAACTAAAGACGTACATATGCCATTGACTTCTTCACGGCTAGTCTTATAGTACTGTAAGGTTTAAGTTGATTGATGTCCCGAAACATAGTAATGCTCATACCATCAGAGTTAAAAAATGTGGAGGCAGTCCTGGTACATAAATCTAAATGCATAAATGCAAAAAATTAAAAAACTCCGTCTCGTTGTAAAATTTACTACATCGTTTTCTTTTAATTGTGTCAAACCACTCAAACGACTTGTGGGCAAAAAACTATCCATTTATTTGTCTAGTTCAAAATAAATTGTTGCATCGATTTTAGAAAGACTTTAATCTCTACCAGCTATTATTGCACTTCAACTCAATGCTTCAATGCTTGGAAAGACATCTTGAATCAACTCATTCCGTGGATTTGCATTGCAATAAAAATAGTTTCGAAGTGAAATTCGGCCTTCAGAATCAAATGAAATTATTCCATTTATAATGTCCAATAGTGTCCGTGACTTAGTGGTTTGTTGCGTTGGCTGCTAAGCAGAACGTCGTGGGTTCGAGACCTACTCGTGCCCAAAGTTTTTATTTCATCTCTCACGGGCACTACCTCTTGCGGAGAACTGACAAAACTTCCAAGAGTATCAAGCTGTCATGAAAAAGTGCTTCTCAACTTTGCCGTTCGGAATCGGCGTTAAATTGTAGTTGCCCTAAATTCTTCACACGCACCCAGAGAATTATTGATGAGAGTAAGCCACTTAGGCCTTGGCTCTTCAAGATCTGTCGCGCCACTCTCTCTTTAATGTCCAATAATTGGCCAATGTAAATTTCCTGAAATAGAAGTTTTTAAACGACTCCATTCGACATCGACAAAGTTTGTACTCAGCAACAAAAAGATTCAGAGCTCCAAATTCTTCAAGTTGCTGTTAAAGGCTTCAAGTAACTTTTTGTGCCCCATTGTGCTCTTATCCCACACAAATATTCGGCCATTACCAACTTTTTTGAAATAATGTAATGTCAGTTTTATGTCTTATAATGTGCTCACAACTCCAGAAGAAGAAAGAGTCAATTCTTTTTTTAATTTCAGATCATATTGATGCTTAAGTTAATGATAACAAAAATGATTTCCCCATTCCACCGGGTGCATCACAAAAATATATACCACCACTCAGACTGATCACACCTTGCATATCTAATGGTGTCATACACATAGGTACTTTTGTTGATCGTTTAACTTCGGCTCAATATTTTCCGCAAATATTCTGAATCCAATGCAATTTTATTATTGTCCTTAACGTAGTATTGTTATCGAGCAACCAATTCAATTGTGGCAATGCTTTATTCGCAAAACGAATTTTTCTTAAGCAACTGGCACATTTCAATTTGAAAGCATTCAATTCCCCATCAGATTGCCATTTACAATGACTATTGACTCAAAGCTAAATAATGTCTGTTTGTGGCTTAAATTTGAGCACACCATGTTTTTCATTCAGACAATAACTATACGTGGAATACCTCCAGTTCGTAAGTGTTGATTAAATTTTATTAATGACACATTCCATTAACATTCAAAACGTTATAAAAAACGTTTATAAAATAAATACATACATATTTTCATACTCTAGAAATTTCATATATCAAAACAACGTTTGCCGGGTCAGCTAGTTCAAATATATTTTCCTAGGTTCACTGACATTTATTTTTGTCGAAGAAAAATTATATTTTTCAAATATTTTTTTTCTTCACTGACATTTTTTTTTTGATTATTGGAAAAAAAAATATTTGACAAAATTTTCAAACTAAATTGAGTGTTCGTATATTGATCAGTTTTTTTTTTTGCTGTGCGAAATACAAAATTTTTAACATTTTCTAACAATTGAATCATTTGTGATTTGAAAAGTATGCATTTTATTTTTGTTAAACGTTCTACCCTAAAACCTCTTGCAATTAGAGAAAAAATTAGGAAAATCGGTCAACCAGTGTGCCCGGTTAGTGAACGAACACAAAAATTAGGCTGTTCTTTTATATATATAGATAGGAATAGATAGAGTAAAACCATACTAAGTGATGGGCCGCAGGTATAACACAGTTCCTGTGTTGGCAAGCCATTGGTAGTAATATGCTGCTTGCTGTAAGTCTATAGAACTATCTGATAGTGTGAAAAAAAATTACTCTGTAGACTTCTTTGTCGATTTTCACTAAGGTCTTCTGGCACTTTATCCTGTTCCTATAAGTGCAGTAAATGAATATAACTTTAAGTTATTATTATAAGTTGGTGAAGAGATGGCCCTTCATGTTCAGCCGATAAACCACCGGAACCTGCGGTTTTCTGTCCTTTAGCCCTTCAAATTTTTCTATGCTTGGTGGCTGCATTTAAAAATGGTGGAGTCATCATATTTTCCGTGCGCTTGCCATTAAGCAAGTATGTACATTAAAGTGAACTTCCAAAGGCTCCGGAATGTCTTAGAAGTCGGTGATAACCTTTCTCTGTCCCCCCTTTTTGAAGAAACATATTTAGTCTTGTTTTGACCGATTTATTTGAACTTCTTGACTTGGTGCGGTCCTCGCCTTCTTGTCGCTCAGAATACTCCTGCATTAGATGGAGTTGACATTATCTTCGAGGTGTGGATTTCCTCTCTTCTTTTTTGAGTGTTTCAATGTGCAAGGGAATCTTGTACGGATACCTTCAACGTCTTCAATTTGATAAAGGAACATCGTACCAAAAAGCTGCAACAGAATCGATGATCATATCTTGATATGAGTGTATTGCAATCAAGCTCTATACACGTAGTCTATTTTTCTTCCTTTCTATCCACCCAGATGAAAACGTACCGTTCGCCTGACCCTGATTGATAGTCCCAATATTTCAATGCTGACATTTCTATGATTGTATGATTGTGTATACGTTTTAAATTATCAGGATCCGTATTCAGTAATTTCTTACGTCAAATTAATATAGAAAGTGATATGTAGGTTTTAATTTTAAAATTAATTAGCTCAAAATTGTTCGAGCGCTATGCCCACAGTTTTGCGGCAAGCCTTAGCATTTCATTAAGACAACAACTAGGGATGCTTCATTGAATTGTTTTGCAATAATAATGATGTGGTTCACTGTAAATAACAATGTGAAACACACTCACTCACATAAAGGATATTAATTTATGAAAGTAAAATCCACATTGTATGGTTCAGTTTGTCGTAAAAAACAATAATTTTGGTTTAAATTTAAATCAGTGTTATATTAATTGGCCCTAAAGAGTAAAAACAACACAAGGCAATGTTATAAAATAATAAAGTCTCCCTTGGGGGAATTTCACTAGACATAAGTAAAAAGCTGTTATTCCCCTCAATTAATTCGGTTATTTTTGTTTCCTTTATTCTTTTCCCTTTACACATACAACAAGTTCTTAAGATGACAAATAAACGAAAACCTTCCCAGCGAGGAGTATGAAATAAAGCAAATCCCCTTTGCAAATAAAGAACGTAAGGAATTTGTAAATGAATTATAACTTGTAACGAATTATATTGACAGCAACACTGCTTTGATGGAATTAATTGATATTGTCACGCGATACTTTAAGGATTAATAATAGTCTGCCTTGAAAGTCACACTTCATAGGAAGTAACATAAAAAAAAAAACAAAGCAGGCGTGAGATACCTACTTTTTGGGGTTCAACTCACTGTACATTATATATTTGTAGTGGCCTTTGATTTTGGGTCAAGGTTATCAAACACAAGAAAGTCAAAAACAAATTGTTCATTCATTTTTAAAAGTGAACACATGATTTCGATGTCTTTGGGGTTGGCCCGGTTTAACAAAATATAATTAACATTTCTGTTGTTATTTCTGTAAGACAGAAAATTTGTGAATGAAGAGTTCTTTCCTCTGTACAAGGTACAATATCCGGCATACCACAAGGTTCGATACTCGGACCCATCGTTTTTAATACATTTGTATCTGATATTCCTCATACTAGGGATGGTACAGCTTACAGCCGTTTTTGTTCAGGATTTTTTATCGTAATCTTGATGGATACGGTACCATTTTTTTTTTTTTTTATTCAACTTAAAACTACTTATTACTAGACAAAGAATTCAAACTAGCTTATTATCTAAGATCTTATATTTTACTTTCTGGCCCCAACGGGCGCTCTAAGGAATTCATGATTTTCTTAAAAGTAATGTCTTTCGGCCTATGAACTAGATATTCTTTTTTATCTTCAATATTTGTTATTTGTTAGAAAAATTACAAAAACTAACACTATATAATTTTACATATTTTCCTTACATTTAAAAATAACTAAAACTACCTATTCTAGCTAACAACTACTTACGAACTGGAACAACCACAGCAGCAAATCTCTATCATTTTTATTTTATTTTTTGTATATATTTTGTTTTTCTTTTTATTTATTTATTTATTTTTTTACTATAATTTACTGTTTTTTTATTCTTTCATATTTTGTATTTACCATTTGTTGTCTTTGTCAGTGTGTGTGCCACCATGCCTACTCTACTTAAACCTAAACCCAAAACCCTTAAACTAAAACAAGTATGTAAGCTGGCCAAGGATAAAAAACCCCACCCGACTACTCATTGTCATGTGCTGACTGAAGCCACCAGTGCTCCTGCTTTACCCTATCGAATCGGTCCCGTTCGGACACAGCCCTACTGAACCGAAGGAGCTCTGCTCCGTCTTGTGCGAGGACGTCTCGACTGTAAAGGAGCCACCGATCGACGGTTCTTCGCCTGACGTGGTAGATTAGCGGCACCGCCAATCTGTCCTGTATCAGACCGCATCTATCTAAAAAGAGGAATGCCTCTGGTGGAATGAAGCCGCTCAAGCGTGCACTATCAAAATATTCGTCGTTCGGATAGAACGCCCCAAAGATCAAATTATTCGTCGAAGTCATAGCTCTCGCAATGTGACCCCGAACAAGTTTTATCACGAAATTGTCAATTCTGTTAATCCGAGCCTCGTTGTATAGGACCTCGTTAGAATAGTAATGTACATAAGAAGATTCCGGTGTCCGATACAAACCGAGACAGCGCCGAAGACACTGCCTCTCGAACAACCAAATCTTCTGCATTTGAGATGGCGCAACGTTGAACCACAGTGGACAGCCATAAACGAGCATCGGCCGTATGAGGGCCTTGTAGCAAATTACCTTCACTCTGGGGTCAAGCCGGCTGCTGTAAGACAGCCGTTTCGTCAGAGCGAAGACTCCTCTGGCCTTAGTCAGAGCAGCATCTATATGTCTGTCGAAATACAGATACTGGTCCAACCAAATACCGCGGTACTTCACTTCACTTTTGCTCGTTAATCGCTGTCCGTGAGGCCCAACGATGACCATCTTGCGCCAATTTTTGCGCGTATCCCTCGTGGCCCCAGTCAGCGAGGTCTGGAACAGAATTGTTTCGCATTTCTGGACATTTATTTTCACTTTCCAGTCATCGCAATATCGCTGAATCTTCTCAAAATCACGTTGCAAGAGAATTCTAATGGATACGGTACCATCTGTGATCTTTTGATGTTTATTATTTGGTAAACTTAGCCAATCCATTAATCACTCTCAGTCTATACCCCGTTGTCGCTTTTTTACGGACTCTAAGGTCTCATATGACTTTTTAAATGCTAGCCTTCTATATGTAATTTGGTATTATGGAATGCGATATCTCAAATATCTTTTATTCATATCGTATTGACGAGGCTATTGCCCAGAATTCTTGGATGGTCAAATTGAAAAAAAAATAATGAAACATTATGTTGCTGGCACGGTGCTTTGCTTCTAGTTTCCAAAAATATTTTTACCGGCACCGGCCTCAAAGTAAGAGCACTTTCAGAGTTTTAACCTTAAGTCTAAATAGGTAAATTCATGGAATGGACTGTTACATAAAAAGTAGGCCATTCGTGCATATTATTCATGCAAATTGTCTTAAAGAATTTGCAGACTCTAACCACGTTTAAAATGTCTTAATTAAACCACAAAGAGTGTCTGTAGGTTTATCTGTTGATAGTGATGCATAATATGCTTTTTCTCTTTATGTTTGGAGACAACTATTCAAACGAACAATCCTGAAAGACAAAGAAATGACTTTATTTACACAAAATTGAAAATTTCATTATTTCGCATGCATACAATACATACTTTCCACCAAAAAACAAATATTGCTACCCAAACGGAAATGTCCATAAATTTGCCTCTGACGTTTGTGGGAACATGCAATCAAATTTATGGATTGTTGTTCATAATACAGCAGCGCTTTTGTCAACTGGCAGACAAAGTTTGTGTGTTTCCAAAATATTGGCACAGGTAATTATCATTTCCAATCATTTCTGGAATTTTGTGTTTGAAGTTTTGAATAAATCAATAAATAGAGAAGTGGTTGTTGTCTTTCAAATCCAAAAATTTCGAGTTGCTGAGTGCAGAAGTTGAAAATGAGGCTACACGCACAATTGAGTTCTTGCATCGAAATATTATAAAGGGTCCGCCATCTAACGTTTTTTTTTCAACACTAATGCTTATTTCGTGAATGGTAACAAATAGCTTATGTCTTAGTTTTATCCTTCCGCTGAACGAATATTGTTGTGTATACGCTTAAACAACGCGGGGAAATATTGCGACATTACTTTGAAAATCATGGTAATATTGCAGAATGTGTGCGAAAATTGCATACCGCCAGCTCCGAATGTTTGTTATCTTGTGAAAAAAGTTAAAGTAACTGGCAGTCTCATCGATAAACCAAAGCGTGAAAAGTCAAAAGCAGTGCGTACACCCGAGAATATTGCTGCTGGAGCAGAAAGTGTGCGTGAAGCACCATCAAATCAATTCACCGTGTCGTTCTCAACAATTGAACATTTCGGCGACATCATTGAGAAGAATTTTGCATAAGGACCTTGGAATGGCGCCATACAGAGTCCAATTGGTTCAGGAGTTGAAGCGAACTAACCATCCAATGCGTTTTCGCTTCGATAAGTGGACCTGCGATCGACTTAGAGAAGATGCCTATTTTACCAAGAAAGTCATCTCTTCAGATGAAACTCATTTTAATCTTGGCGGGTATGTAAAGAAACAAAATTGTCGCAATTGGGGAACAGAATACCCGCACGCATACATTGAAAAGCCGATACACCAAAAACGAGTCACTTTTTGGTGCGGATTTCGGTCCAGAGGCATAATTGGTTAATTTTTCTTCGAAAATGAGCAAGGAGTTGCCGTTACAGTCAATGACGATCGTTATCAGGCCATGTTGAACGAATTTTTGTTCACAAAAAGCTATACACTCAATGTTTTGCGCCCTGTTTTTGAAGATCGCACTATCAACCGCAGAGTTGATGTCATTCGTCCACCTCAGAGCTGCGATTTGACACCGTTGAACTATTATTTGTTTGGGTGCCGTAAAAGATTAGTGTTACACCGACAAGCCCAAGACAATAGGTGGTTTAAAAGACAATATTTGTAAAGCGATTGGTTAATTGGTCCTGTCTGCATTAATGGAAAATTGGTGACGAAGATTCAACCAAGAACTGTACTGACCAATCCAGAAAAGTTAAGACTTAGATGGTTAGAACATTTAAGACCGAATGGAAAACAATACTCCGGCCCGTAAAGTCTTCGACTCCAACCACGATGGACGTTGCAGAAGAAGAAGACTGCGGCTCAGGTGGAGCACACAGATGGTAGAGGACCTGAACCAACTTGGCATGTGAAACTGGAGACGGCTAGCTAGAGACTGAGCCGGCTGGAGACGTTTGTTTGATGTGGCCCTGGTTCGACCTGGGCTGTAGCGCCAATGCTTACTTACTTACTTATGGTAAGTAAGTAAGCATTGGTGAAATACAACTGCACTTAATCGATAATGTGCTTAAAAATTGGACTGATCGTGTAGGTTACTGCATGGCCAGCCGAGGCAGCCATTTGAATGAAATTATTTTTCGTCATTAACTGGAAAAATTGTACTTTCTAATGAAAAAAGAAATTTGAGAAAATATTCAGTAATTTTTTCTTATAGCATTTTCAAAAAAAAGAAGTTATTTGGCGGACTCTTTGTATATATGTTTGTATATTTTCACTTAATTAAATGAAATAGTGACATTTTGATGATAAACAACTTTTTGCCAAAATTTTAATAATAATTGAATGAACTTTCTCTAAGTGGGTGCTTATTTGTCAATACTTGTTTCTTGGAGGTTATGTTTACACCGAAAGGTCAATGTTCTTCTTATAGACTTTAACTTTTATAAGATTCTATTTTTCATCATCAATTTTTGATGACATTAAGTTGGTTAAAGGTCAAAACTTTTATATCACCAAGAATCAATTTGCGCTCATACGTTTTTTTGTTAGTGGAATGATACATTTATAATTGTTTTTGTTTTGTTTTAACAGTTCATTTTGAAATGTTTGTCCATGCTGTTAATAAGTCAACAGCATCTTCTTTAAGAGAATTATTTGGAATCGAGTTCAATCTGTAATTATAATTTGTTTTCAAACAAATTCTTTTTAGAGTAATTTATTATTAAATCCTTGCTCTCTTTTCTTTTAGCAAACAAAGAACAGAAAAAATTATGCAATTACACTAAAAATCCCTCCTATCTCTAATTAGTAAAATTTCTGGGCATGCCTGCTAGGATATCACAAGAAAGAGAGACTCAGTTCAGTGTTACGGTAGTAAAAACAAGTACATAACTCAATCCTTTAGCTCCGATCAGAGTAGGATTTGTTTTTGGAATTGAGGTCTTCAGGTCCTTGATGGTTTGACTGAACTCGATTCAATTAAAAAAGCTAGAGTTGATAATATTCCACCATCTTTGCTATCTAATTGCGCCTCGTCTCTTTATAATGCTTTAAAAATCATTTTCAATCAATCTTTACAAACTGGTGTCTTTATTGATGATTGGAATTTTTAAAATTTTTAAAATTGGCCTAAATCACCTCGATAAGAATTACAGACCAATATCAAAATTATCTGCGGTGCCAAAATTACTCGAAAAGTTGGTTACCCAAAGGCTATTCTTTTCAGTCAAGGAATTCATATCTACAAAGCAACATGGGTTTGTTAGTGGTCGCTCAACTTCGACGAACTTGTGCCTTTTTGCTCAATTCTGTTTTAAATCTATGGAAAATGGTAAGCAAGTCGATGTCTTGTACACAGACTTTGTAAAGGCTTTTGACAAGGTTCATCATGGACTATTGCTCCAAAAACTTTGGAAATTGGGCTTGAATGCTAGTTTCTTGAATTGGTTGAATTCCTTCTTGTCGAATCGGAAACAGGTCGTTCAAATTGAAGGTTTTTCATATCGAACTTTATTAAGTTATTAAGGTTGATTCAGGTCTTCCCCAAGGAAGGTCACCTTGGACCAATTCTGTTCAATTTATTTATAAATGATATTACGCAAGTTCTCAATTCTGCGAAGTGTTTGATGTTTGCTGACGACGTTTTTTTTTTTATAATAAGCACACACTAAAGGGGTTTTTTGTGCCCTTTTCATGCCAGAGACACAGTGAGTGCATTAGGAAGGAGGAAAGGGGTAGGAAAGGAGGTGCCGGTGTACATTGGTTTTAAATTCCTGGACATTGCAATAATTTGGAAAGACAGAGTGTGGAAGGGAGTTCCATATTCGCGTAGTACGGCTAAAGAACGATTCTCTATACTTAAAGGCAGGTCCGAAGTTGGGCTCCAGGGTAAACTAATGGGCATTCCTTGAAGAGCGAGTATTACGGGCGAATTGTTTAAGGGGAGGAATACAACTGGCTATTTTTCCAGAGCACTTATCGTAGAAGTAACGAAAGAACAGAGAGAGACACGAAACGTTACGGCGGCGGTGGTCTAACCATGTGAATGAGATGGTTATGTCTCTATCATCAATAGCTCTTTTTTGTATACCGTCCTAGAGGCTTAAATATGTAGCTGGAGCTCCAGTCCACAGATGAGAATTGTACTCAAGCTTTGGACAGATATAAGTCTTATAGATAATAGCCAGATCAGACGGGGAGAAAAATTTCTTGCACCGTCTTAAGAAACATAAAGATCTTGCGGCATTTTTGGCGACATCGCGTATGTGTTCGGTCCACAAGAGGTGGTCAGTGATGCACATACCGAGAATCTCGAGATGTTCGGTCTCATTGATGCAAGTGCCACTCATGGACAGTGGCAAGGGGGGTGTGTCTCGCTTCAACGATACAAGACAGCATTGAGTTTTCGAAGCATTAAACCCTACGCGATTTTTTATACCCCATTGTACAATGCTGTTTAAGTCAGAGTTAAATGAGCTTATCATATTTCGCCGTTTGAGTTCACATCCGAAGAGGAAGGATGTGAGTCTGAGAAGGTATATGAAAAGCTAAGGGTACTATCGTCAGCGAAACAATGAATTGGATTAGAAGTTACAGGCAAGAGATCATTAATGAAAATGAGGAAGAGGGTCGGAGACAAAACGGAGCCCTGGGGCACACCAGCATATGTATTGTGGATTTCAGACTTGAATCCGTCCAATACGACTTGTATTAAACGGTTCGAAGGAATGTTTCTAATCCAACGAAGAAGGGATTCATCGATAATGAAAGCACGCATTTTCGATAAAAGAGCAAAAACGATGTAAAGATTTGTTCCACTGTTCGGTGAGATAAACCATCAGATCACCAGTGGACCTGTTGCTACGAAAGCCGTGCTGCCGGTCATTAAGAAGCTTCCGGTCTTCGAGATATTTCTTGAGCTGATAGTATATCAGCGTTTCCATGATCTTAGAAAGAAGGGACGTAAGTGCAATCGGACGATAATTGGAGGGAGAAGACGATTCGCCTTTTTTTGGAATAGGCTGGACAAATGCTGTTGTTCACCTCCTCGGAACGAGCCTAGAAGAATAGCATGGATGGAAAAGCTTACGCAAGGGTTTTGCCAGCGTGGAAGAACATCTCTTCAGAATAATAGCGGGACCATCCGGACCAGCGGATTTATGTATGTTGAGATCCTTTAGGACTCTCAGCACAGCACGAGTTCGGAAGAGGATTTGTCCCATGGAATCATTGACGCGCTCAAGAACTGGAGGAGTCATGACACTCTCTGGCAGCGAAGAGTTGGTGGCGACCTGCCTAGCAAAAAGGTTCGCTTTCGCGAGCGAGCTAACAACTGGAGTGTCATTGTCAACGAGCTTAGGGACCGAGGAAGAAGAAGAATTCTTCATATTTTTTTACAAATGACCAAAAATTCTTACTGCCTTTGGGACATTGCAATATTTTTTTTTTGCCTTAATGTTTGGTCATGTAAAAATTTGGTCCGCTGAATATGGGCAATGCAGGCCTTCCTGGCTTGTTTAAAATTGTTCTGGTTTTCCTCAGTTTTGTTGGCTCTAAAACACCGGAACTTTACTTTTTTTCCCCTGATAACCTCTTTACAACTTGAATCAAACCATTCATTTTCCTTTTGTTTGATGCTTTTAGCCCTATTCGGGATAAAAGTTTTCATTCCCAAAATAATCATGTTAGTAATCATATCTACGCTGGAGTCTACGTCACTATCAAGGAAGCATAGTGACCAGTTAAAGATCTGGAAGAAGTTATTGAGGCCGTCCCAGTTGGCTTTCGCGTATTGCCACACGATTCTCTTCGGAGCTCTTTCTCTAACTGGATTAGCTTGACACGAGAAATTTGCAGATATAATACTATGGTCTGATCTGCCTAGAGGCGTTAATACACTGATAGTGTATTTATCAGGGTCAGACGTAAGAAACAAGTCAAGTGTATTTTCCGCTTGGCCATTAATGTCCGATATTCGAGTGGGCTCGGTGACAAGCTTAGTAAGGTGGTTAGGTTAAACTCAGCAAAGATCTCAGCACACATTCCTTCGTTAAATTATAAAGTGAAATATATTCGGATCGCGACTGTTTAAATTTCCAAAACGATATTGATTTGTTCCTTGACTGGTGCAAATACAACCACCTGGAACTAAATATTGCTAAATGCAAGATTTTTAGTGCCCATAGAACTTTATCGCCGATAATCTTTATTTATAAGTTTGGAAATGAATCACTCGCAAGAGTCAAAGAACGTTAAAGAGTTATATTCGACTCAAAACTTTCTTTTTCGGCTCACATTGATTTTATTGCATCAAAGGCAAATTCTATGTTAGGTTTCCTAAAGATGTGTACACACTAAAGGCAATTTTCATGTCATTGGTATTACCCATATTAGAGTATTGTTGTGTCGTTTGGTCACCATTTTATGACAACGCTATTAAGAGAATAGAAAAAAATACAAAGAAGGTTCACGCGTTTTGCATTCAATAATCAGAGATGGTCCGCAGAGTTACCTGATTATTTCTCAAGATGTGCGTAACTAGATTTGAAAACCTTGGAGAGTCACAGACAAGCTCAATGTGTACTCTTTTTCAAATATATATAAAGTTCTCATATTAAATCTGAAGAACTTCTAATGTTAGTTTCTTTTTACGTTCCGGAAAGAATACTAAGAATAAGAAATGATGTGCTCTATGTTCCCAATCATCGAACAAATTATGGTCTTAATAGCCCAATAACTCGTTCTATTTTGTTGTACAACTCTACTTCATGTGAAAACGGTCTTTCATTGAGTAGGGATAGTTTTAAGACTACTATTCTCAGGCAGTCTCTTTCTGCTTTTATCTGAATTTTCGACAGCATTTGCCATTCCTTATATAAACTTTGTTGAGATTGAAGCAATCTTCTTTGGCTGATACTCTCTCCCATAGGACTTTCCGCCCGTAAAATCTACAGTTTCCTCAACGCCTCCTTGAAGTATTTGCCAAAGCTCCAAACTGCTTCCTTTGCTTTGCTTACATTCCACTCAGTAAATAATTTCAAATATTTCGTCTTTATTTCGAGAGTAATTTCAATCAAACGAAAATACAAATGTTTACTTTTTTACGTTTCACTTATTTTATTTGGAATCTTATGCTTTAATTTTCTGTTTTTTATTTCCAGATTCAGCCATTGAAGGCAGATACAAAAAAAGTGACATCACTTTCCCACAGGTAAGTTAATAATTCATTTCGCGGCATTCAGAAATCCATTCTGATGGTAAAATAAATCTCTGTTTATTAAGGCAAGTAACAGAAATACACTTTGAAGAATTAGAAAGCAGCCTTTTATGTCAACAAATTTTATGGAAAGTTCCTTACTTTGTCAATTAGTAAACACAATCATGGATAAGCAAAACGCTATCTTACATAGCAACATGCTTTTCTTTGTTCATGTATCTGTCTTATGGTAATTTTGCGCGGTTGAATGCTTTCCCGGAATTCAATCGATGTTAACCGAAATTACTTAAACTACCCATTGTATTATTCTGGCTGGTTTAACATAGCGATACAGAGAAAATCGATGGAAAGTGCCTCTAGGGGAAAACTATAGTCTAAGAAAGTAAACTGCTTGTTTTGTCTAAGTCGAAGGCAATGATGAAAGAAGAATTTCGCCGAAACAGTGCAATTTAGAGGACATCACTATGGAGATATAAAGTGAGAACATAATTTTAGTGCTTCTATATTTAAAGTTAAGATTTGATCTTGAAGGAAAGCCTTAACCTGTCTATCTCATTTTTATTTCCACTTAACGGACTATAATCTGTATATGAAATAAGAATTTAATTTGTTTCCATTGTTATCTTAACCAAGCACACTCAAGACATTTTTTTGTTCATGGGTTAACCAAATCAGTAGTTTCTAGAAAGAGTAAAAAAATGATGACTTCAGGCCTTCATAAGAAGTTTTTTTGCGTACAAAATTCTTACATTGCAATTTATAACCATATTTATATTAATGCACTTATCAATGTGAAACAATAACGTCTTTGAAAAATGGGTTTTTTCAGCCAACGATAAATATGCCAATCAAGTTTGACGTTGATAACGAAATTTGGTTATTTTTTTGGTTAGTTGGAAGGATTATTTGGAGATTAATGCTCCGTTTGCGTATGAAAGCCAAGCGGAAATGAACGAAACAAGTTTTTTGAGTGGTATTTTGATTCAATATCGTTAAGAAGCTGCATGAAAAAAATTAGGTTAGTTTTGTAGTGTTCAAGTCAGCTCTTCTTTCTATGATTTCACATTGACATTACAGTTAATAAATATCATAACCATGAATAAAAGTCAAACGGCTAACTGTCATTTTAATTTATTGTTGGATGTCGAAATGTGGTAAGAACTGAGCAATTGGTTTGGAAATAGCTTTGAGCTACTATTTTATTAAAAGGCCCTTTTTAAATCCTTGGAGTAGCTGATACTAGAAACCTTTCTTAATCAGTCCTGAAGACCTCAATTGAACCAGTCCGATTTTTATACTATTCATTGTTTAATCTATGGGCATAAGATAGGCCGAAGAACTTAACTTTTCAAAGTTCATTCGCTATACATACGACTTGGATGATGAGGAAAACAGCACCATACAGCAGGACTGGGATTATGAGGGTTTGTCCAGTTTTATTCTAGTTGCTCGAGAGAGGGCTTTTCTACTCAATTACTTTCTTAGCCCAAAGAAACATTGACTAGCAAGAACTATTCTTCCCTTCATTTTTGCCGCTTCTTTCTCAAATCTCACGCTGTGTTCTTCCCATAGTGGAACAGATTTTTAGAAGATAGTGGTGTTGACGGTATAGTTTTGCACTATCTTCTCAAGAATGATGTTGAAGAAATCGCACGACAGTGATTCCCTATGTCTGAGTCCTTTTTTGACGTCGAAAGATTCCATAAGCCCGTTGCCAACCTTGATGAAGCAGCGTGAGTTTTCCATCGTCATTTTGCACAAGCGAACGAGTTTGGCAGGTATGCAAAAGCTAGACATAGCTTTATACAGTTTGTCTCCTTAGATGCTGTCATACGTGGCCTTAAAATCGATGAAAAGGTGGTTGCTATTGATTTGGAGTTCAAAGGTCGATGGCTGACTTTCCTGGTCTAAAGTTACGAGGATCTCCTTTTTTCATGGTCGGGCAAACAATGCTGAGGTCCCTTTCATCGGGCATGCATTCCTCTGACCCTATCATACAGAAGATTTGGTGGATGTATCTACCTCTTCGCCTGCTGCTTTGAACAGTTCACGAGCTAGACCATCTGCTCCAGAGGCCTTGTAGCATTTAAGCCGTGATATTGTCGTTTTCACTTCTTCTAGGTGGAGTTCAGGGAATTGTTGGCTATCATCGTGTCCGATGAAAGGCTTCTGACTGACGACGGGATTTTGTTAGTCGTCGCCGTTATACAGTCTACAGAAGTGGTCTTTCCAAATCCCCAGTATTGACTGCGATTCTACTATGATGTTCCCTTTTTTATGCCTACAGACATCGGT
Source organism: Sphaerophoria rueppellii (assembly GCA_920937365.1). Classification (NCBI taxonomy): domain Eukaryota; kingdom Metazoa; phylum Arthropoda; class Insecta; order Diptera; family Syrphidae; genus Sphaerophoria; species Sphaerophoria rueppellii. The sequence goes on from CAKKXW010000003.1 coordinate 75,988,138, forward strand.
TCTTGCTCCATAACCTTGAGCCAGCTGTTTTACCTTCCGATAAAACCTCCGAATTTCATTCCTGCTGTTTGCTCTCTCAACATCCTCGATCTGACGCTTCTCATGCTCTCTCTTTTTTCTCCTAAGAAGCCGGCGTTCCTCTCTCCTCTTTTGCTCGTAGAGCTCACGAGCAGTTCTTGTCCTTCTATGCAGCGCCGCCTTGTGTGCATCCTGTTTGGCTGCATGTGTCTGCCTGCATTATTCGTCAAACCAGGGGGTTCGTTTAGGTGGCCGGTGAAACCTAGCACATTGCCACTGGTCTTCGATACTTAATGTTGGCGGCATATTACTCCTTAAGAGGTTACATAAAACTCGATCAGAGAACGATCTGGTGATATCTCGCAATTGTAGCCATCCGGCGTCAAATTTTCTTGCAGCATTTCCTTGTTTTGGCCAAAGTTGGGTCAAAGAGTCAAAGCACTGTCTTGGCTACGACGCACGAGGAAATGATCCGAGCTGTTGTTGGCTCCTCGGAAAGTTAGAACATCTAGAATGCTGGACAAGTGCCTTCCGCTGGTCGTTATGTAATCAATCTGGTTGACGGTTGATTGATCTCCATGTACCTTTATGGATGTTGAGATGTGAGAACCAGGTGCTTGCTACCACAAAATTTCTTCCGGTAGCAAAATCGATCGCGCGAACATATTAGGCTAATGTTGCCGAACCAACCCTTGATTCCGATAGCCGTGATGTGTTCGCTTACATATTTGAAGCTCTAGATTTTTTGCTTGAGTCTGCTTCCCGCAACGAATCTGTATCCAAAAAGTCGTTCTTGTTGCTGCCGTCCCGGATAGCGGTAATGTCTGCTTTGTAGCAGTTGAAGATCTCCGCTTATTGTGCGGCAGCACGCGGTCTATCAAGTGACCTAAAACTCCACGTGCATATTCGAAATTCGTTGTCCTTTTTTCATCAGTATATCCGTCTGTTTCCGAGGCCTTTTGTTGATTCTCAACTAACTGCTTTTCTACGTAGTCGGGAAGTCACCCCATTGTACAACCCCCAACCTGGAGTACCAGGTACTTGATTGAGGCGGAAAAACCGCTTCTTTTACTCTGGCCTTCAAATAAGTCGAAGTAGCCCGTAAAGGTGTTCACTAAGTAGTTCGGCCTGACTGGAACTGAAGACGCAACCGTTGATGAAAAAAAAAACATCCCCCGTTGGGAGTGCCTTGGTTGGAACACTCCTTCGTTGTGGGGTTATTAGTAGTAACAGCCTACTCAGCTTCGACCTATCGACTATGGGAGGCCCTTCTGCGGAAACAAGTTTCGTTATCGCATAGCTCTAAGTTTTATAGAAGTATTTACCGTAAGCCGCTCCGCCACGTCAAGACTTACCGTATGGAGGGCATCATCTCTGTCAGGCTGTGAAAAAATCTGCCGACGGTGTCTCAACCAAGTCTTTCCCTCTCCGGCTTTAACGACAGCAAACTCTAGCTAGAATAATTTACCAACGTGCGCGGCCACCAAACTCAATAGGCCATCACTTAACTTAGCTCCATAATAGTCGTCTTCACGGGACACGGGCCTTATAGACGGTGCGACACGCAATACGACTTGGTGTGGCATCAAGAGACAGGATCTGTATTGACGAAAAAGACACTCACATTCTTTGCACATGCCATGTTCTTTTTAAAAGACGCAAGCTTCACCTGGAAGAATATTTCTATGATAATCCCAGTCAACTAGCTAACAAGGACATTAAATATCTTCTTCGCCAGATGAAGTACGACTAGTACGAAGTAATTCGCTAGATTCATATCACATGGGCCTTTTCTTCTGGAGTGTGCTAACCCTTGGCGGAAGTGAAGGTCCATGAAGGTGAGCAATTTGCGGACGTTTTAAAGATTAGGACTTTGGTGTCAACTTGGCAAAAATATCATTGAAGACCTTCTGTCTAAGAACACTGTCGAATAAAATATATGTTCTTTTTTGTTTGACAGTCTTTGTTCTCTTCATCATTGTTTTATACTCTGACGGTTTAGCTATGAATGCGTAACTCGTCAAGATCTGTAATTTGTTCGAAAATAGAATTTAAATCTTAATTGAAGGAAAGAGAAAAAAAATACAAATCGAACCAAAAATTGATTCTTCATTCTCATCAAACTGTGCAGCATTCTTAGAAACGACAAAAAATGTAATGCCACCCAGAGCTGTCAATATCAGGATTAATTTTTGAGGGGTCTTAAGCATCCTTCAAAGTGAACAACTTAAAACCAAGAAAAGGTTCTTCCAAAAGAATAAATTCTACTTACTTACATCAAAAAGACATTCGTTTGATTTCTTCCTTCATTTGAGGCAAATGTCACACAAGCTCAAGATGTAAAATTTGATTTGCATTTTATTCCGTCAATTCAGAGTGTCATATTGCTTTTTCGTGGAACTAAGGCAACAACATTATGATGGCTGAGCAATAAATGTAAATAAGGAACGAACTGATTTTATTGACATTTTTGACGTGTCCTTTATTTCATATTTATGTTTATGGTGTTCCCTCTCGGATATATGTCAAGTGTTCTATTAAATTTTATAGCGGAACAATAAGCTGTGATTTTGTGATGGATAAAAAGTCCCAAAGAGTAAATTAATAAGAGCTTAAGCATGCGAAATTTCGGTTTCATATTTAAGACAAAGTCGAAGTGGGAATACATATATTTTCCGAACATCTCATTTGATTAAAAACAAAAGTCATCTACCCTGTTCCATCACTTAGGCATATGCATTTAATTAAACATAATCGAATTGTTGTGACAAAGAATTAAATTTTCGTGGGCACTGTGGCGTATGTGGAACATTTTTTTCGATTAAATTGTGTACGTGCGTTTTATTGCTTTAAAAAGGGTTTCTTATGTTTTCATTTCATTGTGGGGTTAAACAAATTACAGAAACACGTGTGCAATTTCGATGTAAATAGCGGAAACCTACGTGCCCAGTTACGTGCTTATTTGTTGTCAAATACTTTTGTGGTAGAGGACTGTGTTTGATGGAATTGGATATGGAAAGTTTGGGCTATTTTCGTAATGTTAACAAATTTAAAAAGAAATGTTATTTAATGAATTGTTTCGTAGTTCTATTTGCGAAGTGTCGACAAGCCTGAAAAGAAATGTTGATACCTTAAATTGGCTTGAAGAATTGATAATTTTCGGTCTTACTATTCTCATTAGTTTATTCGAGATACCAAATTTTCTAAAGGTTAATGAAGTTAAAGTTAAAGTACGTTGGGTTGTAAAGTTCTAGAAATTTTTAAATTGACTGTCCCTTTTTTAAAAAAGGGAGCATGAGAAGCGCGAGGAGATAGAGGGATGTCACAACAGGAACGAGGTTCGAAAGTTCTACAAAAAGGTGAAACAAACCTCCAGGGCTTATACACCCCGAACTGAAGCCTGTAGAGTCCATCATGGGAACATCGTAGTAGAACCGCGGTCAGTGCTAAGGATATGGAAAGACCACTTTTCCAAAATTAATAATGGCGATGACGACCAAAACTCCGCTAGCAATACAGAACCATTCAATTTGGGTGCAGAAGACCAATAATTCCACCCACCCGACATGGACGAAGTTAAGATAGCGATATCTAAACTTAAGTCGAACAAAAACGCTGAAGAAGACGGTCTAGCCGCCGAACTGTACAAAGCAGCTGGAGATGCACCATGCACCATGCTCATCTGCAAAATTTGGTCGGAGGAAAGCATGCCCGATGAATGGAACCTCAGTATCGTATGCCCGATCCTTAAAAAAGGAGATCCCCTGAACTGCACCAACTACAGAGATATGCGATGCGTTGTCAAGCGATTTCTTCAACGTCATTCTTGAAAAGATTGTGCAAAGCTCCATTGTCAATACCAGAAGCACAATCTTTCAAAAGTCCGTCCAGCTACTAGGATACGCAGACGACATTGACATAATTGGAAGTACACAGCGTGATGTCAGTGGAGCGTTTGTGAGCCTTGAGACGGAGGCCAAGAAGATGGGTCTAGCGATTAACGAGGGCAAGACCAAGTTAATGCTGTCAACAAGAATGGAAAACCAATACCGACGTCTTGGAGCAAACTTCAACATAGACAGATTTAACTTCGAGGTAGTTAAGGACTTTGTCTACCTGGGATCCGCTATCAACTCAGAGAACAATACCAGCGCTGAAATCAAACGAAGAATCACTCTTGTCAATCGCTGCTTCTTTGGACTTAGAAAAGTAGTAAAGCCCTCTCCCGAGCAACTAAAGTGACACTCTATAAAACCCTCATCACCCCGGTCCTCATGTATGGTGCAGAGGCATGGATTATGACAACATCAGATAAAAACTCTTCGAGTGGTTTTTGGTCCTGTCTGCGTTAATGGAGAATGGAGACGAAGACGAAACAGAGACTTTGACCTAGCGAGAAAAGTTAAGGTCCAACGACTAAGATGGTTGGGTCATGTTGAGCGAATGGAAAGAGTCGAAGAGTCTTCGAATCCACTCCGGAAGGACGTCGCAGAAGAGGAAGACCGTGACTCCGGCACACAGGTGGTAGAGGACCTGAACCAACTTGGCGTGCGAAACTGGAGACAGCTAGCCAGTGACCGAGCTGGCTGGAGAAGTTTGTTGAGTGAGGCCCTCGTCCGACCTGGACTGTAGCGCCACCATAAGTAAGTAAGTAAGTCTTGGGTTTTGCTAGGTTTTGTACCTAGAACAACCATCACAAGCGGTTCCCTAGTGCTAGGTTCCATCGACTGGAGGATGGACTGTACTGGGTGGACATGGACAATAACAATGTCTTGGTCTGAGATTGTACATTGATTGGGATGGTTTATTTTTCTTATTCTGGATTAATATTAAACCCAGAATTTTAATGTAAAACGTGTAATCCAAAAAAATACGTCTAAGCCACCTCACAAAGTCTTCCCTAATTATCATCGATTTTCTTGGGATTACTTTTGGTTTTCTTCTTTACCTCCTCAACGGAAAAGATTCCAAAACTTCTTACCCTTGAAAAGTTTGGTTTTCACTCATTGACTTTAAGCCTAAGACAATCCTTCTTCAGGGTTTTTATTTATCGCAGGAAAGTGGCTTGCTAATTCATTGCAGAGCTTACCTAACCCAAAATGATATCCAAAAGTTTTTCAAATTCAACTTAACTCGAAGTGGCTCGCCATAAATAATTTCTCATATTTCCATTTCAAACCCGCCTCCAATGGCAAAGCCCTTAGCCGTGAGCATACTCCTGTCCATCCACTCAACAGAGATAAACAATGAAACGCGCCTGCTACCGCTATTGTTTATTTAATTAAAAAACAAAGTCTTAGATAACAGTTAACTGGAAACCGAAAGCCAATATACTTCCTTCCCTCTTCGTTTTCCCTGCAAACAAAAATCTAAAAGCTCTACAAAATTGCAGAGACATTTATTTTTCACCACACAACGCCACAAGTCAAAATTTGCATAACCCTAATGGCTGGACATGACACCATAACGGTTTTTTTAAATTCGTTCTTCATGGTTGTTTTTTTCAGGTCTGCAGAAAGGCAACCGAAAAAAAATGTATGCAGAGGAAAATGACACAAAAATCGATGCAATAAATGATGTGACTGTACTTCGTGGTACGAATAGTGGCGTGTTTGGCCTTGGGTTTGACACTTAAAAAAGAAAATAGACTGTGACTCTGAGGCACACCAGAGAGTTCCCTTTCAATAATGCCCATGCCGAAAGAAAATTCACTGATTTTAGAATGGAATTATTGCTCTTAGAATTACAAAACATAAAAGTATAAAACAAGGTCTTTTTGTAGTGATGAAACAATTAAAAATTCTGATTGACACCATATTGGAAAATCAGCTAACCGATTAACAATGTTAAGAAATGTCTCTTTCACAACCTTCCTAATGTTCAATAGCTTTAAGTTTTCACCACGTGATAATTGCCAATCGAATCGGGGTTGTGCCTTGTACCTTCAGATATGCAATGAGAACGAGAAGTACATACCCGAACGAATCAATAAAAATCTCATTTCCATGCCAATAAGAGTCCATTTATAAATGTCTCATAGTCGAATGTTTTAGGAAAATTATTGGACCGGAAGCAATTACAGTTCCATTTCCTTTGGAATTATTATTAGGAATGAAAAAAATGGACAATAGAAACTGGCAACACTCTCTGAACTCTGATACACCAATGTTAAGCTTACTTCTTTTCCCTGGACCTCACTTGAAAAGATAGTTAGTTACTAGGCATTAGTGAGAAGTCCCTTATAGGTCTAACTGAAACTAGATTCTTAAACTTTTGGTAGGTATTGATTACGGCGGTTATCGTGGTAATTAGCATTGGCACCGTGTGACAAAATTTTTTATCTTTTGTGATAATAAGACCCATGTGGCAACACATGTTAACAACACGTCACTTCTTAAGGACCTGATGTTCTTGTGACCAAAGGTTCAATGTATGTGCTTTGACATTGTTACAACATTCTCAAGCAAACAAATGAGAAATGGAAGCATCTTGACACTTGTACTACGACGCACTTAAGTAAACACTTTGGACGCACAAAAAATTAAATGGGACGCTATATGGAATTTGAAATTCCATTGGCATATGATAGCATCACTGATCATCTCTTGTGGAACCATTACATATGCAATCAGGCCAAAAATTCTGCAAGAAATGTTTTTCCCCGTCTGATCTGGCTACTACGACTTAATCTTAAATCGGTACAACTCCCATCTCTGAACTGGTACTCCAATCACATATTTGAGCCTCTAAGAACGACATCTCAACTCATTTACATCGTTAGAGCCCCGTTTTAACATTTACTTTTTATTTTTGCACCTAAATCCAACCATCGACCAAATTTCCCTGGATACTGGAAAAAACCTATGAACTCTAAATTGATACCCACACCTTGTCATCGATTCTATCACTTAGAAGCACTATCTTCCAAAAGTCTTCTCAACTACTCGCGTACGACGATGATATTGATATAATGGGAGGTTATAGGTTAAGCAGTGAGGTTTAGCAGTAAATGAGGAAAAAAAGAAGTATATACTGTCTGAGGAAGGTCACCAAATACCGACGGACGGCTCGAACAGAATATCAAAATAGACGCATACAACTTCGAAGTAGTAGAATAGCTTGCCTACGTAGGCTCCGCTATTCACACGGGCAATTACACCAGCGCTGAGAAAGCAATTGAGTAGAAAAGCCCTCCTCGAGCAACTAACGTAAGACTATATAACACCCTCATCATCCCAGTCCTGCTGAACCCTGACAAAATCGGATGAATGTGCCTTAGGCTGTTTCGAGAAGAAAGTTCTTCGGGGCATCTTTGGCCACATGCACATTTATGGGGAATGGAGAAAAAGATACAACAACTAACTTTAGGGGTTGTACAAAGACATCTACCTAGCTAGAAGAGTCAGAACCAGAGACTCAGATGGCTCGGTCATTTATAGCGGATGGACACCAATGCTCTGGCGTGGAAAGTTTTGGACACTATTCTGGACGTAGAAGGAGAGGAAGACCGCTATTCAGAAGACGCACACAAGTGGTATAGAGGACCTCAATCAATTTGGTATGCAAATTTGGAGACAGCTAGCCAGGAACCGAGCTGGTAATCGGAGACTGTTGATTGAGGCCCAAGTCCACAACGGACTGATCGCCACCTTAAGTAAGTAAGTAAGCAACTAATTTTATTTTATATTCATACATTGCGTAGTTTGAGTGATCCAGGCGTGCATATTATTGCTTTGTAGGAACCGATGCTCAGTTCTTTTCTTTTACTCTAAAAGCAACGAGAGTTCTGCATTAAGGAGCAGCGGAATATATCGAACTGGTTAGTTACCCTTGTCCTTCTGGAAATCTAGTTGCGGTCCTGGTAGTTGAGACATATGCGATTACATTCACCAAAACATACCCATAGCAAAGTCAAAGCCTGTAACCGACACTGGATTCGGTGTAGTCGAATCAAAGATGCCTTCCTTGCTTAAGATGGGGGATCGGGTCAAAATTCTGGCTTCAAAATTCTGCTTTTCAGAATTCTGCTTTTTTAACGAAAATTCTGCTTTTCAAAATTCTGTTTTTTTTTTGTCTGGTTTACAAAATTCTGTTTTTCAAAATTCTGCTTTTCAAAACTCTGCTTTTCAAAATTCTGGTAATTTATATTAAAAAAAGAATTCTGCTAATTCTGCTTTTTTTTAATAGTATTGTTGATAACCGTGGTTGGTAAAAGAAATGTTTCGAGGATAAAATATTTTATTGAACAATATATTATGTAAACGAACTTAACAAATCAGAGAATAAACTTAGAATGAAAAATATCTATGACAATATTAAAAACAAATTGAAAAAGCTTATAGATAAAAATAAGTTGTGAAAGTGAAAAGTAGTTTAAGTTAAAGTATTTTTACATATAACTAACAAGTATATTTATTAACGGAAAAGTCAATTTAACGTGGTTTTTGTTTCAATTTTAACAAAAAAAAAAAAAAAAATTTCGTCTTTTAATAATTATAAACAATAACTGAAAATAGAGCAAAAATAACAACAACAAAAACAAAATGTAAACAAAAAATAATAACAACAATTAAAAAACGAAAAGCAAATTACGTTAAAGTGTAGAGATTAATATTCTTAGCAATACGCTCTAGATAACCTACATGGCTGAGATCTGTTCTCTTTTTAATTATTCTCTCGCTTATTCAAGCGAGAGCATAATTTTACAAAATTCTGGAAATAATAAAAATAAGGTTTGGAAAATGTTAAAAAGCGCGCGCTTTTTAACATTTTCCAAACCTTATTTTTATTATTTCCAGAATTTTGTAAAACAGAATTTTGAAAAACAGAATTTTGAAAAGCAGAATTTTGAAAAACAGAATTCTGAAAAGCAGAATTTTGAAAGCAGAATTTTGAAAAGCAGAATTTTGAAAGCAGAATTTTGACAAAAGAATTTTGACCCCGGCAGAATTTTGACCCCAACCCTTAAGATGGTATTCAATTTTTTTAACTTAAATTTTATTTTATTTGTGTTGAATACAGTTTCGTTAAAAATATTACTCCCTCATTTGCCAAAACTCGTTATTCATCACTTAACCGTCCGTGCAGTTAAAAATAGATTCTTATACCAACCAACCGACTGCGACTGTTGGCGTTGAGAAATTCAAATTCAAATTTTTAATTAATTCAAATTCATTTCATTTGCTTCCTTACAATTAAAAAAAAAATAGAGTGGTGCGACAGCTCTTGAAGAGTCAAGGCCTAAGTGGCTTACTCACATCAACAAGTCTCTTGATGCGTGTGAAGAATTGAGGGGACCTACAATTTTACGCCGATTCCGAACGGCAAAGTTAAGAAGTTTTGTCAGTTCTTTGCAAGAGGCAGTACCCGTTAAAGAACCCACTACGATCTGCTTAGCAGCCAACGCACCTTACCACAAAGCTACGGACACTACAACCCCCATTGTATAGTTACACAAAAAATCACAAGAAACGCTGTAAGACAAACTGTTGTACTTAAGTCAACCGCCTATCAGCTTTTTAACCGGAACCTTTTGGGGAAACCCTTGTAATTTTGCATGTCCGAAACCTACTTCATCTTAGTGTTTCGCCGACTAGGCAAGGCTTTTCCATGATCTTTATTGTTCCATTTCGGAAAGCTAATCACTCTATTCTTCTTCAAAGAGTACCACGAACAGGATCCCGTCACTCGGAAACTACTCACCGCTTATTGTCTAGATTTGTGCTTTGTGTGACAGAAAGTAAAACCACCTTGTTTTTTTTTCGAGATCAACTTTCTCGAAGTGCTCTCTTCTGAGAAAGACTAAGCTCGGGTACTGATCACGATTTACAGAAAATAAATTGCTTTTTGGCTCTTACTTGTTTCTTCCTTTGATCCATTTCTTCTAAGTGTATCAAGGACAGAGGCCGCTGTCTCCCACGACCCACCACCGATCATTCTCTTGTCTTTTGCTAGAGACAGTATTGATATTGAATTGAATTAGATGATAAGCGACCGTATATGACCTACCTAAAAGGTTGGTTATTCTTTGGAGTTTTATTTGCTTTCTTTGGAATTGCTCCTGGACACCCACGAGCTACAGCCTACCTCAGTCTTTAGTAAAAAAGCGACACAGAGCTCGTGGAATATGTATTCCGTATTGTTTTCATGCTTGTACTCAGTTTGATCCGACGTGAGCTTTGAACTATATTTCGGCGATCATTTACCCAACTGGAATGCAAGCAGACCTTCATGTTTCTAGAACGAACCATAAAATATGTTCAGTTCACTTATTCAGTTTTAATAAGTGGAACGGAGCTGGAGTAGCCACCGTCGATTCTATTTAGGAATGCTCCATAGCATTATTCTATAAAAAGAGATTACCTTGTTAGACACACCTATATTCTTCATGTTTTTTGTTTCCCAAAAAACCGCTGCGACCATCCATTTTAATGTTTCCTGTCTTTACTTTGAACGTGTGTAAAATTTAGTTAAAATAACCTTCAAGTATTGACATGTGCTACTGACTATGCCATTAAAACCTCTTATTGACAAGAAATAATTTTTTTTTCCTTACCGAATACCGAGGAAAAAGAAAAATTACCTTCCCTTCCTATGTAAAATGAAATTCAGCCAACTTTTTGTTGGAAACACCCTCATGTCACCTTATATTGCTTTTTCGTATTCACCGGTGGAAGTGACCTTGAAGTGAAATGCCCTAGTTGTGGCAATTTCAGATCTGGCATTGTGTAATCCCATTGGCAGGTTATTATTTGCAACACTCCAGGCTCTACAAAACACTGAAAAATGTAAGTTGAGGTCTTCGTTATTTTCTTATTTTATGGTTCAACTTGAGACGTGATGGAATCATGATGATGTTCGGATGATAGAAACAAGGTTGAAATGGCAGACATATTCTGAGGGGTACTAATAGTTTTACATTTTCTAAGAGTCGGTTTTTGAATTGTGCGGTAGCTTCAATTTGGGGCATTAGTAAAGGATATGATTCATTCCCCTTGTGTAACATTTTTGAGATTCAAGTGGTTATAGTCACACCTTAAGAAGATTGGTCGTGTGTATCGGAGTGAAACTAATTGCAAGAGGGAAGAAGTTACTCATTCAGCTTGTGGGTTTTTCAAACTTGAACTATTTATAACGTGTAATTTTCAAAGTGCTCTTTAAGCACTTGGTTCAAATAACGAAATTGCTTTCTTTGAAGACATAAATGGGTTTCGGTTTTCAATGACTCAAATGTTTAATGTGCATACATGAAGGGTGGCGCTATGAAATGCATATTTTTGACATTATGAGAGAAATTCATTTGCGTACTTATTTCGGGGCTATCTGCAAAATCTGAAATGACAATGGAATGTTCTTAGAAGAGGCGTGTGTAGGATCATCCTAATCTACTTTGGTTAAGAAAACAATTGCAATTTCTTGAAACTGGTTAAAAAAGGTATTTGGCAATTGGGTAGCCATTGGTTTGGCAATAAAAACAACTTGATTGTAAACAACAGAATTCGATAACATTGTTCGTAATTATGGGACAAAGTTCAGAATTATTCATGTGGGGTGCCATAATCGCATTGCCAAATTCCATGTGCGTACTGTTGAAATCGGCAGGCTTTGTGCGTTTGATTAATTTACCAGTCAGTGCAGCGGTTAGCATATAAGGTTTCGTAATCGTTCAATAAACTATTTTGATAATCTTTCCAACGCATAAACATCCTGTCTAATAGTACGTGTGTACTCGCATGCATGATTTTCACACAACCAAGTAATTTATAGTGCAATTAACAATAACTAAGAATCATTTAGATGCTTGTGAAATAATTGAAATCGTAAATATTAGAAATCGATATCGTTGTTCCAGAGTACAAGAGCAAAGTTTAAATTTCATTTGGCGTGCGCTTTTGCACTAAAATAGCAGGCATGTGTGAAATATAATACACACTTTTGCTTTTAAGATTTACCATTGTGACCAAATTATGGTTATAGCTAGTTCATATGAACATCGTAGAATTGAATTTAATAAAATTGAAAAACTACCTAAATTCTTTACAGAATTTCTCGGCAATTCGTTAATGCATATTTTACACATTTTAGTACAAGAAACCAGTTATGACAAGGTTTCTTGGAAAATTTTGAGGAAAAAGTATAGGCACGACTCTTCACCAACTTTTTGGTACGTTGAAACGAAGTTTTCAGCGGAAGATGATGGTATCGGTAGCTTCAATAGGGTCAGTGATTCGCAGCATCTAGTGCCCATGAGTTATGATAAGATAAGATTCGAACCCACGCCTTCAAGTTATCACCAGGTACAGTATATATTTGTAACGCAAAGTCATATTTAACAGACTGAGAGTAAATGAAGAACAACGCCAATGGGACACATCAATCATTTATATACCTGATACATTCTCATTCATTCCAACGCGCCGTGGTTTTGGCGCTACATTTCGTTGTTGACTTGGGCCTTAACCAGCAGTGACCACTAGCCAGCTGGGTCCCTAGCTAACTGCCTCCAATTTTTGAAGTCCTCTTCTTCTTCATCCCTCGGGAAAGGTAACGAAGGCTTTCCGGGCCGGAGCATTGGTGTCCATCCGCTCTATATGAACAAACCATCTGAGTCCTTGAACCTTGACTCTTCTGGCTAGGTCCGTGTCACTGTATAACCCGTTAAGCTTGCTCTTGAGTCTTCTTAATCATCAATTCACACATACGTAACCCAAAGAAATTTGTTTGGACATTCTTGGGACCACGAGACCCAAGTAACAATTTAACTTCTATAAGGCTTAAGCTAAGCTATTTCTTGATTTGTATCTTGCTTGTATAAAACCTTACACAAGTATGTTTGGCGCAAGTTATGCAAGCCATTGTTTCCTTAATTATGACGAGGCCTTATAACAATTAATTTAAAGAAGCAATAGCTTCTGGGATGAAATCTCTACAAGGTCTTATAACAATTAATTTAAAGAAGCAATAGCTTCTCAAAGGGTATATAAATAAGGCGTTACATCAATTTATTTAAACAAGCAATAGTTCCTCATATGTTTTCTCAAAAAGGTTAATGTAAGGTTTTACGGAAGTTATTCCAACAAAACAAGGAAAAATTAAATTTATGAATTTATTTTTGTTTTTTCACTATCGATTTCGAACATCAAGAATGCTGGACAAGTGCCTTCCGTCCATCGCAATAGCATCAATCTGGTTGACATTTGATTGATCGGGAGATATCCACGTTCCTTTATAGATTTTGAGATGTGGGTACTACCTGCTTGCTACCACAGATTTTAGAATCGCAGCAATATCGATCAACCTGAATCCGTTGTGCGAAGTTTCGTCGCCGTGCGTTTCGATTCCACAAAATATGTTCTCTTTTCCCGCCTTGCGCTGAAATCCGAAGACAACTTTAATGGCAAAGCTAGAAAACTGAAGAAGATTAAGAATTTTTGCTCAAATCTGTTTCCAACGATGAATCCTCATCCTAAAAGCCGTTTTTGTTGCTCTCGGTAACAATTTCCATAGTAAAACCTTGTCAAGGTCGGAACAAAGTTACTACACGACTTGAAGGGAGCTGTTAGCCATCGTTAAAGCAATGAAGCATTTCAAGCACTATCTAACGGATCGTTCATTTGTTATACGGATCGATCACGTGTCACTACGCTGCCTGGCTTTAATGAACCTGAAGGTCAAATAGCTCGTTGGATAGAATCTTTGCAAGAATTTGACGTCCTCTCTCGACGGACTTGTGCTGAAAAGTACAAAAATGTGAGAACCTAGAAAAAAAAGCACCCACTTAGGTGGGTCAAAACTTCATAAATCGATTATGAACTTATAACCCACGTAAGTGAGTCAAAAGTCAGCAAAAAAAAAAGCGCCATAAGTTCTTGGAAAACAAATTTTAATAGATATGACAAAAATTAATAATTTTTTTTTCTTTCATGAACTATGTAGACTAAAAAAAAACAATAATTTATGAACCTATTTTGATACGAAATAGAATTATGACAAAATATTTCGCTTTCTTTGTCACAATATGCTTGCAAGAAAGGCACAAAATTATTTTTTTTTATTGCTGTTTGAACTGCTCGTTGAATATTAATTTTTTTCTTTTTGATGGTCAAACAAAAAATGTCCACACTTTTCTGTTATCGACCCTTTTAGTTGGTAAAAGTAATCTATTTAATTTTGAAAAAATAAAACGTTCTTCTGCACAATGGGATGTCAAAGTACGGTGGGAGTAGGGCATCCTATAAGCACAAGAATGCGAAGCGAGCGGAAAAAATTTTGCCCAAAAGAGAATCAATTTGGGGTGTGAAAATAAAAAAATTCGTGGGTCGAAAAGTTCTTTACGGACTTATGTCTTACGAACTTATGACACTGCGACCTTTTTGATCAGTTTAACCACGGTAAGCAATGATTTGCATAGGCACAATCGAGTTGAAATAATGGCTATCTTCATAGGACCCACTGCCAACTTCTACCGATAAAAGCATTGCATCCACACTTTAAAGCTTATTTGGCAATGTGATCTACCTAAGCGGTACTTTATTATACATTGGAACAAAAATTCGATGACAAGCTTGAAGCGCGGAAGCAAGTCCTAGTACCATCTCGATTAATGTTCATGTTTTAAAAGAAATGCACGATAGCCCTTCGAGCGAAAGAGAAGATATTCAAAAGCAATTTTGACTTGTTCCTTACCTCTGACCCTGATAAAAAACTATCAATGTCTTAACTCCTCTAGGCAGGTCAGACCATAGTATTATATCTGCAAATTTCTCTTGTCAAACTAATCCAGTTAGAGGAAGATCTCTGAAGAGATTCGTATGGCAATACGAGAAAGCCAATTGGAGCGGTCTCAACAACTTCTTCCAGACCTTTTACTAGTCACTATGCTTCCTCGATAGTGACGTAGACTTTGGACATTTGTAAAAATTATGAAGAATTCTTCTTCTTCCTTGATCCCTACGCTCGTTGATAATGACACTCCAGTTGTTAGCTCTGTCGTCAAAGCTTACCTTTTTGCTAGGCAGTTCGCTGCAAACTCTTCGCTGCCAGAGAGTGTCATGATTCTTCCAATTCCACACTCGCACTGTGGCGAGGGTCTTTTAAGATCTCAATATACATAAAACCCCGCTATTATTCTGAAGAGGTATTCTTCCACGCTGGCAAAACCCTTGCGTAAGCTTTTTCATCTATCTTATTCTTCTGAGTTCGTTCCAAGCAGTTGGAAAACAGCATTTGTCCAGCCAATTCCAAAAAAGGGTGAATCTTCTTCTCCCTCCAATTATCGTCCGATTGCGCTTACGTCCCTTCTTTCTAAGGTCATGGAAACGCTGATAAACTATCACCTCAATAAATATCTCGAAGACCGAAAGCTTCTTAATGACCGGCAGTACGTATCGATGAATCCCTTCTTCGTTGGATTAGAAACATTCTTTCGAACCGTTCTATACAAGTTGTATTGGACGGATTCAAGTCTGAAACCCACAAAATAAATGCTGGTTTTGTCTCGGACCCTCTTTCTCATTTTCATTGATGATCTCCTGTCTGTTACTTCTAATCCAATAAATTGTTTCGCTGATGATAGCACCGTTAGCTTTTCGTATTCGCTTCCAGACTTACATCCCTCCCCTTCGCATGTGGAACTGCAACGGCAAAATATGATGAGCTCATTAAACTCTGACTTACACAGCATTGTACAATGGGGAATACAAAATCATGTAGAGACTCAATGCTGTCTTGTATCGTTAATGCGAGATATACCTCCCCGGCCATTGTCCATGAGTGGCACTTGCATCAATGAGACCGAACATCTCGAGATTCTCGGTATGTGCATTACTGACCACCTTTTATGGAATGAACACATATGCGATGCCGCCAAAAATGCCACAAGATGTTAAGATTTCTAAGACGATGCAAGAAATTTTGTTCCCCATACATACATCCTAAGCTTGAGTATAACTCTCATGTCTGGGCTGGTGCTCCAGCGAAATACTTAAGTATTATGGACAGTATCAAAAAGAGCATTCAAGATGATTGGTGATCATACCATCGTTGAGTCATTTACATCGCTCGAATATCGGCGTAATGATACATGCCTCACCCTATTTTACCGTTACTTCAACGGCAAATGCTCTGTTGCTCCAGTTGCATTCCTCCCCTTAAGCTATACCACGGTAATACCCGCGCCTCCAGGAATGCTATCACATTCGAGATTAGATTGCTGGCAATTTTCGTATGCGATATATGTCGCGTAAAATGACGTCAAATGGTATGAAATGTGATGAGATGGGCCGGGCAGAAGGAGAATGAAAAACTGCGATATAGCATGTCAACGAGCGCCTCACGACAATCAGCATAAAGAATAAATTCGCAAATATAAGCCTATATATGCTCACGCCCCAAATGAAGAAAAAGATGGCGACACCAAAGATAAGTTTTACGAGCACATCGACAGGACATACGAACAATGCCCTATTTTCGACGTTAAAATCGTCTTAGGAGATTTCAACGCCAAACTAGGAAGAGAGGACATTTTTGTGGAACAGTCGGAAAACAGCCTGCACGAAAAAACCTCCGATAACGGATTCAAGCTAATCAATTTTGCAGCGGGGCGAAACATTATAGAAGCAAGTACGCATTTCCCACATTTCAGTATCCACAAGGGGATGTGGAGGTCTACAGACCAATCAACTGTCAACCAGATTGGTTATATTGCAATCGACGCAAGACACTTCAAGCATTATTGATGTCCGATCCTTCCGTGGGGCCAACATCGACTTGGACCACTACCTCGTTGTAGCCAAGGTAGTGCAGCAGATATCTCGACCAAATCCAAAAACAGGGAGGGTTAAAAGAAAGTATAACGTCGGACGGCTACAATCGCAAGAGATCGCCAGATCCTTTTCCAATCGAGAGTCAAGTAACCTCATGAGAAGTCCACTACGAGTATTGAAAACCAGTTGCAGAATTGCCAGGAGGCCAGGAAGAATATCTAAGCTTAAAAATAAGAAAGCCGCGGGAGCAGACGGCATCACTGCCGAACGATGACATATGTAAGAAGCATGTAGCAACTCATCTGCAGAATATGGTCGGATGAGAGCATGCACGATGAATGGAACCTCAGCATTGATTGCCCGGAGACCCTCTAAATTGCACCAACTACAGATGCATGAGCCTCCTTAACATCACCTAAAGATCTTTTCTGCAGTGCTATGTGAATGTCTAAAGCCGTTTGTTAACAAACTGATAGGTCCATATCAGTGTGGCCTTAGACCAGGAAAGTCCACCATCGATCAAATACATCGACATCTAACATCTTTTTATCGATTTTAAGGCCGCGTATAACAGCATCTATAGAGAAGAACTATATAAAGACATTTCAGTTTAAGCATCCGTGCAAAACACATTCGTCTGAGCAGGATGAAATGGAGAGCTGAGAACTCGCTCCATTAAAGTCGGTAACGACCTCATCGACGCCTTCGATATCAAAAAAGTCATGCACTTTCTTCCAGTATGATACTGGAACGAATTCTGCAAAACTCCCACGTCAATACTAGAGGCACTATCTTCCGTACACTGATGACATTGATATCATTGGGAGAACGCAGCGTGATGTCAACAGTGCTTTTGCGAGTATACAGACAGAGGCTGAAAAAAAATGGGTTTAGCGGTCAATGAGGGCAAAAAAAAGTATATAATGTCAAAAACGGATGAGTACACCCTAGGCCGGTTCGAAAGAAAAGTAATACGGATGATATAGAGAGACGACGCACGCAGTAGAGGAAGATCAAGGCTCAGGATGAGCGCGCGAGTTCAAGATGACCTCAACCAACTCGGCGTGCGAAACTGGATACAGTAAGCTATAGGGATCGAGCTGGCTGGAGAGGTTTGTTGGTTCACCTCGGACTGTAGCACCACCTTAAGTAAGTAAGTTAGTATAAACACGAGTCAAATTCGGTCGATTTGATTTCATTCTTTGTCGTAGAATTTCGGGAAATACATTTACACTTACCAGTTTTCCGTTATAAGTGTTAAAAGTATTCACATTGCAGATTGCACATTTCCAAGAAATCAAGATGTTTTGATTAAGAAGCTACCTATTTCCGCAACCACTTAAATGTTTACATCTAACTGCAATCATTTTACTAAAGTGTTCATCGATTGCAATGATATGATTTTCTAAAAATAAAACAAAACTTGACCATTATCGCCAAGCGCCGTAAACAAACAAAAAATAACACCATAAAACTTTAACAAGGAATTTATGACAAACCATCAAGGGGTCTCAAATTCCCAAAGTTGGTCAGTATCTTATCAAAACAAAAAAAGAGTTTATTATATTTATTTTGATGTGAATTCTTCGTATACAAGAAAACCATTATCTTCTGGTCAAGATCAGTGATATTGATAAGCAAATTGCACTTCTGGGGAACGAAACAAAAAAACAAACAAACATTTACAATAACCACCAGTCGGCTGTCAGAGATAAAAATGTTATCACCAAAGTCGACTATTGATAAATTTTGGCAATAAAACGTCAAATATGTCAAACGCCAGGGGGGAAACTCTTAATAAAGAGAAACAATTTATTCGCGTGCTATAAAAACAATAGGCAAGTTCGTCAGTCTAGCATTCAATTCAAAATACTCAAGAATGAAGGTCTATTTGATAGTGACACTTGTTCTGATTCCAATCGTTTCTGCAGCTCCCAGCCGCGAAAGGCAGAGTTCTGTGACAACGGTAAGCTCACTCACACTCGTTTTCAAATCGTTCCCTTTTCAAAGTGATTTTTGTTTTGTTTAGCGGTTGTTAGTTGAACAACATGGCTACCCATTCGAGGAACATTCGGTGCAAACTGCTGATGGATACATTTTGGGACTACATAGAATTCCATATTCAAACCGGGTGGAATCACAGAGTGATGAAGAACGACGACCGGTAGCATTCCTCATGCATGGTCTTCTGTGTTGCTCAAGTGATTGGGTTCTATTGGGCCCGGACAACTCGCTGGCTTTTGAGCTCGCCGATCGTGGTTATGATGTTTGGCTGGGAAATGCCCGAGGCAACACTTATTCCAGGGAGCATGTCAAGTACAATCCGTTTTTCAAGAAATTCTGGTCGTTTGACTGGCACGAAATTGCAATGTACGATATCCCAGCTATGATTGACTATGTGCTCTTTCAAACCGATGAAGAGCAAGTTACTTATTTCGGACACTCGCAAGGCACTACAACGTTCTTGGTCCTGAATTCTCTGAATTTGAGATTTAATAGTAAAATTAAGTCGGCTCATCTATTAGCTCCAGTGGCTTTCATGGAACACATGGAAGGGCCATTGGTCGATTTAGCTGCTCTCCTCCTTGGCCAGCCAAATATTTGGCCAGAACTTTTTGGAGATATGGAATTCTTACCGAATACCAAAGCTATGGAGATTCTTGGATACACAGCTTGTCGTGATAGTTCGCCGCTTCAGGATCTCTGCGCAAACGTGATTTTCCTAATAACCGGCTTCGATTATGAGAATCTGAATTCGGTAAGCTTACTTAATTTCTTTCGATACCATTCAGCTCTAAGAATCTCTTCCGATTTAGACCATTTTGCCTGAAATTACTGCCACTACACCTGCTGGATCATCAATCAATCAGGTCACTCACTTCTTGCAGGAGTACAACTCTGGTTACTTCCGACAATTTGACTATGGATTTGCGAGGAATTCGCTGACTTATGGAAGCACAAAGCCTCCAGAATATCCAATCGAAGAAATCGATTGTCCGATTTTCCTGTATTACTCTGATAATGACTATTTGTCATCGGTGGTTGATGTTCACAGACTTATGCGAACTTTGAAGGAGACAACGCTTAGAGGAGCGTACAGAGTCAAGCATCCAAAGTGGAATCATTTGGATCATATGTGGGGTATGAATATTAAGGAATTGCTTCATGAAGCAATTTTTGAAAATCTAGATTCTATGGATGAAGAATCGAAGTTCTAAAAGAATATCGATAGTTTAGATTTGTAAGGGTTACATTTTAGGAAGAAAGCCATTTTGTGATAAATAAATTATTTTTGTACTGTGTACGATGTTAGCATTGAAGTTGAGTTTGTTTCACTGATTTGTTTTTTTAAGCTTAAGCTTGTGATGCATGTTTTCAAAGGCTAACGTATGCTCTGTCTGTCCAAGGTGTTCTCGACTAAGCACCTGACGTCGAGTTAAAAATTCAAACTAAATAACACAACCAACCTTCACTTCTCGTTAACACTGGTTATTAAAGATATCTTAAGTCCGCGGACGGTGTGGGTCAAAGAATAAACGGCTGAGCTTTCGCTCCTGTTCGAGTATTTTCCAGAGGGGAAGAATATACGAAATAAACGGTCGAGTCGGAACTCCTGTCAGCGAGCAGCAAACTCCACTGAATAAACGTTCGACCGAAGCCCTGTCTTTGATACACTCAGAAGGAGTCGAAATGATCACTTGACAATTATACCCTTAACTTTTTACATTCGTTCGTAGACTCACATCCCTCCTCATCGCATGTGTAAAAATTATTATAAGTTCAAACGCTTCGATAACATAATGCTGTCTTGCATCGTTGAAGCGAGATCCACGTTTGACCCGTACACATGACTGACACTTCCATCAATGAGACCGGAACAAACACATATAAAATTTCTCAAAAAATGGATTATGACTTTTGTGTGCAAGAAATTTGTCTCCCCGTTGTAACGAAGCGTTACATGCTCATCTACTTCTTTTTTTTTTACAAACAAACATGTGGCCACCAGCATCATCGCCCATGTTTGCCATCAACAATAACAGCTGACATGATTTTCCACTCGTTCTTATATAATTTTACCATCCGCACACGTACAATTCACATTTAGTCATCCCAGGAAAAAGCATAAGACAACCTGCACGAAGCTACCAAAACACAGTCCACCGTGGTGAGAATAACCAAACACACAATAATTAAGGTACACCGCGTAGAAGACCGTCCGTCGTGGTGAGATTTCCATAACAACACAAACAAAAATAACAAAATCCAACCCGCCACCGTGGTAAAAATATTAGTTTAAAGTTGAAACGCTAGTGTGGTGGAATAATAATAAGCCACCGAGTCAGTCGGTCTCGGTGGCTGACTGCGGAGTAGTCCGGATCGTTGCCGTGGGTAAGTGGTTGAATAATTGGAAACCTCCCCCCACGCACCGGTGGTAAGGGGTTTCACTGATATTAATATTATCAACCACCCTCTGCTCGATATTAGTTTTTGAATCAGTCGATGTTCAGCAGCATAACGGAGCAGGTCGGCTTCGAGAGGTAAATTATTAAATAATTTGCTTTTCTTGAAGCTTCCCCCCACCAGTGGTAAGGGGTTTCAAGAGTATTAGGTTTATTTTTCGTGCCACCAGGGGCCGTACTAGTACCTGCAGATCCACCAGATCTATTGCCTGCTGTTTTAGTGCTACCAGGGGCCATAAATCCTGCTGTTTTACCAGAGCTATTGCCTGCTGTTTTAGTGCTACCAGGGGCCAGAAATCAAGCTGTTTTACCAGAGCCATTGTCTGCTGTTTAAGTGCTACCAGGGGCCATAAATTCTGCTGTTTTGCCGAAGCTATTGCCTGCTGTTTTAGTGCTACCAGGGGTCAGAAATCCTGCTGTTTTACCGAAGCTATTGCCTGCTGTTTTAGTGCAACCAGGGGCCATTAATCCTGCTGTTTGTGTGCCATCAGGAGCCGTACAGTACCTGCCGCTCACCAGTATTGCCGAATACTTTACTAATTACTCTTCTATGTATATTTCTCAGAGTCATACCAGGCCACCGACACGCAAACCGCATGTACCCGACGAAATGGTTTACATTGAGCTAGAGGAATACCAGAACCGGACATACCACCAATATTGAACCTTATTAGAGACGCATAACATCCAGACCAAGAGGAGGTTACTTTTTACTTAAGTACATAAGCACATCACACCGTCTGTGGTGGGTACTACATCTTAAACTTAGTATAAAGCTTATGTGCTAATATGCCACACTTGAAGTAGCTATTGCATATTTGCAAAGCTTTGAACTTTTGACAAAAGAAAGTACTATCTACATTTTGCATATAGCAAATAAAAAAATAAATTACATTTATTGTCAAACATTTTGCACAAGGAACTTATACAGGTACAATTTATTACCCAAAATGAAATCATTGGCATTGATCTGATTCTAAATTCGCCAGCATGACACTATAAACCTGATCCAGAACATTCAATCCCCACAAAAAGTCCAAATGGTTCCATTTCCGATGTGGCACAAGATAAGCTTGCTTAACAGTTGCGCTTGGAAGTTCATTGATCAAACGTTTGACATCAACTTCTGCAACAAGTTTATCAGATTTGGCATAGTACAAATAAATCGGAACGTCAATCGTAGCCAATGGGTACACCGGAGGTTTGGTCACTCCATACTTAACCCAATTACGAAATACACCATAATCGAATTGACAGAAATTTCCCGAATTCTTCTCTTGCATAAAATGAATAATTTGATTGACAGACCCTCCAGCTGGACTCGTTGCTAAAATATCCGGAATTATTTCCTTGAATCAATAAATCCCATAATTAGTACCGAATTTTGAATACTCTAACTCTGGACTTACTCGACTTAAATTGTCCCCAGTATAGCCGCTGATTAAGAATAAGGCATTCAAACATAACGCTCTCAGGGGTGTCGATTTTGTGCACAGTTGATAGCCGAGGAATTCCATGAGTTTCCAACTTGGTGTGAATTCCTTGCACCCGAAGAGATCGGATAAAGCCTTGGGCCTGTCCAGAATTATGCTACTCCATTTGAAAATCGGAGCATCCATGTGATTCATATAGACCATTGGTGCAAGAAGATGGGCAGACTTAAATCGATGGCTGATCGCCTTATCCAAAGAGTTCAACACCAGAAATGTTGTGCTTCCCTGCGAATGACCAATATATGTGACCTGCTTCTCACCGGTTTTGTTGCAGACAAACTCAATCATCGTTGGCAAATCGATCATGGCAATTTCGTGCCATTCAAAGTCCCAGAATGGATTGTACTCTGGACTGTAATTGATGTGGTCTCTTGAATAAGTGTTTCCACGAGCATTTCCCAACCAAACATCGTAGCCAGCATCGACCAGGAGGAAAGCCAACGCACTTGGTGTACCCAGAACTACCCAATCACTGGAGGAACTGAGTAAACCGTGCATGAGGAAAGCGACAGGACGTGGTTCGTCGGATTCGACCTTAAATTTTGGAGAGAATGGTATTCGATGAACTTCCAAAAGGTATCCATCCGGGGTTGGGACGGAGTACTTTACAAACGGGTAGCCATATTTTTTAACTAATGTTTCCTGTCATAAAGTTTTTTTTTTTCTTGGAATGATAACACAAGTGATATTGATAAGCTCTCACCGTGGTAGTTTTGTGGCTCCTTCCTTTTGCGTTGAAGTCAGACGTCACGAATGAGAAAAGAGTTGCCAATAAAATCCACCGTAGAATCATTTAAAATTGATATTCTTTTGATGACTGATGTCAAAGCAAATATTTCGATTCTTTTTTATAAATTTTCTAAGTGCCTTATTTAAAACAACAGCTTGTCATCCATCATTTTGTCTTGGAAATCGGTACAGGTGGTGGGAAGAAATCCTGCTAATAAAACTAATTCAGTTCGGGTTTTTCGGCCAAGAGGAAACCTATCTTATCCGTAGCAATGGGGTCATTTATTTGGCAAGTGAAAAAGTTTGTTGTTTCCAGGTTCAGATTAATTGTAGAAAACATGTACGTATGAATGTTTGTATGAAGGACTAGTTGATTGACAAATACTATCTAAAAAAATATAAATAAGTTTTCATTTAAAAACCCAGTACAAGTCTCATAAATTTTCCCTAAAATTATAATTAGCATGCCATAGCCGCCAGACAGCCAATATCTTTTGGTTGGCTTTAACTGTTCCCCCAAATAGTTTAAGGGAACCCCATTAAAAACCCAACAAAAAAAAGTGACTAGAAGTATGAAGATGAACTGCATACTTTTGAGTCCTGTATCGTAAATGGAACGACTGTTGAAAGAAGCTATAGCTATTTCACGGCTGCAATTCATAAACACATCCGTATTGAAAAGAAAAATGCAAAAAATCAATTTATAAATTAAAAAATATTAGTTTTAAAAAAGTAAGGACTGTGTCCGATCCTGGGGAGCAACGGGCATATGGGGGTATAACGGAAACAAGCTAAGCTAGTTTGCAAAATGAGGAAACGTGGCTGCCTTCATCGTCAACATCGTCTTTTCCAGTACAAGAACAATGAGCCCACTTACCACATGATCTTCAGGAGACCCAGTCTTACTCACAGTACAAACATTCCTCGTCCGCTTCAGTTTCCGACGATTTTCCTTCCTGACGGGTTTTTTTTCTGGTAGTGTTTTTTGTTTTCTTCGTGATGGGTTTTGACTTGCTTAGGTCTTCTATAAGCTGTGCCTTGTAAGGAGAGGATTTTATTACAGCAGTCTTTCCTCGGCCCTTAGAAAACCTATTGCTTGGGCTTTCGGAATGGGTGCAATGTTCCATGAAGAAAAAACTGTGGAAAAATGATGATGCTCTTGGTTCTGGGGTTGATGGTGTTGCTTTATTTGAACTATTGATTTGCAAAAACTGGTTTGCCCGTTTTAACAGTGGATCGGTGTTTTGTGATAAGCTTGGCAGAAGTGAATATGTGTCAACCTGCATGGTTTCGTCTAAGACATAAGCATCTTCAGCCTGCACGTCTGTGGTTTCGCAGTGTAGTAAATCATGGTCTTCAAAAACATTGGGATTAATTTGGCATATTCCAGTCTTTTGAAAACAGTTTTTCGCAACCGACATTGTAGCAGATTCTAGAAAAGTTTTACCGAATAGCTGTCCTACCTGAAATTGGGTAACTGTTCGTTCAGGGTTTTTCCTGAGCCATTTCTTTACTTCATCCTCATAATAAGAAGTCAACAGCTTCATGGATGCTACATCCAATGGTGCAGGGAACTAACTTCACTGGGAACTACCTTCACATGGAAATTAACTTCACGTCAAGTAGGAAATACCTCCCATTTTTTCTTTTGAAGCTGTTTACCAACTAGGGTGGGATATTACTTCACTTTTCTGTGGGTAATAACTTCACTTTGATGTGAAGCTATTTCCCATAGAAGGTAGGAATTTATTTTATTTTCACACCCCAAATTGTTTCTCTGTTTGGCAAATAAATTTCGGCTCGCTTTGTATATTGCATTTCCCGAATAAGACCTCAAACATTGTTGGTTCCATTATACGCGGACAATCCGCAGAAGGGAGTCTAAAATCTACGATAACGATACTTAACCAATGCTGAAGACCAATCCCATAATCTTTCTAAATGATAGAAAAAACTCCAGGTTATACCATTATTTAGTCCAAATACATAATATACAAAGAGCGTTCGATTTATTAGAAGTTGAAGCTCAAACTATGAACTTAAGTCCTTTGTCTACTCTGGCCGCTTATTTTCAAAAACATGCCATTTTTGAATTCATATTTTCATGTATTTTTTTTCGTTTCTCTAGTTATTTCTCTTAAAATCTTTGAAAAACGGGTGAGAATTAACTTCACACAAGTTTATGATGAAGTAGTTGGGATATAACTTCACCACACAAAAGTGAAGATATTTCCCACTTGAGGTGAAGTTAATTCCCATGTAAAGGTAGTTCCCACTGAATTAGTTCCCTGTACCACATCTAATGGTTGCAATCGGTGTGTGCAATGTTGTGGGAAATGTACTATGACAACTACACTGGCAATTCTATACTCTAAACATGTATGCCCATCTAAAAACAACAAACTTGGATTGTCTTTTGTTGCCCGCGACCATTAAATAGATCATTTGCATTGCACTCTCCCAATGAATTAGGGGGTGTTCCATCTATGAGCTCAACTTTCATTCTTTTTCGAGGGAAAACAAACATTGGTGCCATAAAAGAACCATCAGCACTCATACTAATTTCTACAGTAAGAAGCTCTCTTATGAAGAAAGTGATCCAACCTGCTTCCAGCCTTTTGTTGCCAACATTTTCCCGAGGCTTTTTGCAACCGTTGTAATGCCTGTTTCGTCCACGTTGAATATCCTGTTGGATAGAAAATCATACTTTTCGGTGCACTCTTCTAGCAGCTTCAGAACTACCCGGTTAAACTGCACACTCAACCTTTAATATAACACTAACAATTTCTTAGGGGCGAGCACAAAGTCCCGCGAGTCTTCTTGTAATATATAATAGTCAATAAACCCTAAGAAATGCCTTGATTTCTTGTCTCAAATAAAAACAATATGATTTTTCTATTCATACTTGAACTGACATCTAGTTCTCCGTAACATACAAACATACAATTTCTCAGGATGAGGACTCTCGCAAGAAGAACTCATTGGCTCCACTCATTGGTTACCACTGATTGAAATAGTAATTTATCGACTCTTTGATGAATAAGCACAAGCAGAAAGGTCCTAGGTAGTAAAATCAGTGTGTATTTTACTTTTACGATGTTAAATGTTGGGGGATTTTTTTTTAACAGATAAGCTATATGATTGTCAATAGTATTGTTAGGCTAGTCACTTTATTTAAGAGAGAAGATACAAAATATAATAGAATCAGGTAAGATTAACGGAATAGTTTCAATGATAGTTTATCGAACTATTAATCAATTAAGATAGTAGTTTGTCATTTCGGAAAATCCATACGTATTGAATTTAAAAACAAGCCCCCTCATGAGTAATTTTCATAAAAGTGTTAATATTGAAAACTGTGACTCATCGATTGCTCGGTTATGCCAAATAAGATTGCTCGGTTATGCGATCTACTGATTGTAAAACATTTCCATAAGCTGATCAAAATTTATTAACAATTAACAAAAATGTTTATCAAAATTCAGGAGCGGACTAGTGAAAAACACTGGAAAAGCACAAAAAAGCCAACCAATAGACAATTAACCTACGACGAAACGCAAGAACCAAAAACACTAAATACAACAAAATTGGAAGCTACAATACATGATACCCTTTGAGTGTGATACAATTCTCACTCATCATAGACCGAAAAAATTATAAGAGGAAGTGTTTTCGCAAACAAAAATCAGTTTCTACTCTGCTTTTGTAGAGTTAACGCCTGTGTGGTTAGCCTTACCACGTTTTTGAGGGCAGGCACAGGCACTCATTTTAGAGCTACCCATTTTTGTTTTGCCTGGGGCATATATTTCTTCAAATTATATTTCTAACAACTGACCGGGGCTTCTCTCCAATCCTATGTTTTTGCTGACAAATTATTATTTTCTCTTCTGGAAGTGGTCCGCGTTTATCCAGAGACCGAGCCGAGAGCCGGGAAGCAGTTGCTATTTTAAGTTACATTTTTTGTAAAATAAACTAAAATAAAACTTTGTTATATTAAAGAAATAATTAAATAAAAAGCTTTAAAGCGAAACGTGGAGGCTGGTCGTGTTGTTTGGTTTGAGTCTTCAACTCAACGTTAGGTGCTGCTTAGTCCAGAACAACTGGGACAGACTGAGCATACCTCAGTCTTAGAAAACAGGAATCACAATATCCATCTATTTCCGACTTTATTGTTGATTAACAGATTTTTAAAGAGTTATAAAACAGCGGATGAGGTGCCATCGAGGAAAATGTCATCTTAAGCAAATCCTGTCTATTCCTTGTATAAGATGACACTGACATCATGTGATACTCTCAAAGACAATTGCCGTTTTCAGAACGAACGGTCCCTCGCATGCACTCTCCAGTCGCCGAAACCAAGCGCTCTGGCATCCGCAGTCACTTGGTCCTTGTACCGTATGTTTGGTCTACCTTGTCATCCACATTGTGGTACAGCTCGTACAGTTCGCGGTTGAACCTCCTTCTCCATTCGTCATCGTCGCATAAGGGACCGAAAATCCGTCAAGCACAGCTCTCTTATACCGACCGATGTTGTCTATGTCGTCCGCATGACATAGAAGCTGGGTGGATTTGTTGAAGACTCCCACCTGCCTTGCGCACTATCTGCTTCAGAACTATTTCGAAGAATCACATGACAGCGCATCTCTTTGTCTCAGCCCTGCTCATGTTTGAAACAACTCGAATGAGCTGTAACACATTTGCACTCTGCACTGAGTATTATTTATCGTTATGTGGTACAGCTGGATCAGTTTGTTCGGAGCCCAAATTTAGACATCGGCATCAAAAGATCTTGGCCTTGGATGCTATCATAAGCAGCTTTGAAGTCGATAAAAATTCGTTGTTCTTTTCCAGAATTTGCCTCAGTGTGAATTATTGCTCTCATTGCTCATTGTTCTGCCTGACCTAAAACCAACCTGGTAGGTACGTGTCGATTATTGTGTTGCAGAAAGTTTTAAGACGCACAGTACCTACGTTGGATAGGATTTTGTATATGCAACATTAAGCAGGGATATGCTTCGGTAGTTTTTGCATGACATCGGATCGCCCTTTTTTGTAGATGGGGCATATGGATCTTATCGACCAGTCAAAGGGCATGCATTCTTCTTCCCACACTTTGTTGATGGCCTGGTGAATGCGGTTCATCAAAACACTTCCTCCATATTTAAAGAGTTCTAGAGGTGGACCCGGTGGACCTGTAATTTAGCTTTTGGATGGCTCTGTCTACTTCCTCTGTGCTGGGGGCTGGGACTGGGTCTTCATTTTATTTTCTTGCTTCTCTTTCGTCATTGTCACGCTCGACATTATGCGCATTCAGCAGCTGTTGGAAAGGCTGCTTGAAAACATCTTCAATTCTGTGTGTTCGGTGACTGTTTCGAAGAGCCTGTATCCCGGTCCTGAAACCAGAATCTAAATGCTTCGTCTGGGTACTATAAGAGGGGGGTCATTATCCGAGCCTCTGCCTATCTCTCTTATATAGACTTAATTTGTTTTCTTTCTGTGGAGGGATTGTTAGCCCCTCGCACCACCAAATGTTAGGGCCGTTGTTTAAGTTCTTCTGTTTCTCCGGTTTGCTCTCGCGCTTACAAGTTTCACAAATTATATCTAGTGATATAACCACCGGTAGTTACCGCTTGGAGGTAAAGTATGCAGTTGGTGTGTAGGAAAAGATGCAGTATATGCCCCCTATTGAACTTTGAAGATTTTACTTTACTTTTTAGTTTCAAGTTTCCAAAATAACTAAGAACACTTTTTAGTATTTATCAAAATAAATATTTTTGATCTTCACTTCACACTTTAAAATAGCTAAAACTTATTTTTGATTTGGACATTGATTCAATTGGCTGCGGAAAGACTAAGAACAAAAGGTAATAGGCCCAGTTCACGGAGTACAAGACAATTCGAAGCGAATTTGTACAACTTTCAAGAATTAATTGATCAACTCCAGGATTTTCAAGCAAAATAAGTTTTTTTTTTTAAAGAAGAATTATTCTTATGGAAAACGAAAGAATACGCATTGAAGAACTTGAAGGTGGTAGTGATTGGCTTACATGGAAGTTCCAAATGCGACAAATTCTAGAAGCCACTGAATTGTTTGATGTCGTTGATGGAACTGTTGCCAAGCCCATGCTTGGTTCTGCAAATTATGCAAATGAAATAATAGCATGGAAGAAGTTGGATGCGAAGGCAAGAAGATCTATCTCAACTGCATGGTTATGAAACAACTTCTCCTTCAAATTATGAACTGTGCTACTGTATGAGCTTAACTCTGAAGAGCAGGCATCGAAGAGTGATATTTTGTTCTTGCAACAAAAGTATTACAGTTTTGCTAAGGAGTAAGAAGACAACTTTGCTACATTTCTATGAAAGCTTTTGGAAATTGTGCAGCAACTAAGAGATCATGATGAGGAAATATCCGAAATGGTTATGACGGAAATTTTGATGTCGTTGCCTGTGGAATACAATCACCTCCATAGCGCATGGGAATCTGCAAGCTCAGACTGTCAAACGATGGCAAATTTGAGAGCACGGTTGATGGCAGAGGAATTACGGTTGAAATCTCAAGGTCAAGTCGAAGAAGTATGGTCAAGCTATCTTTTCCGAAGAAGAACAATTCACAAAAACAGAATTCATCAAAAACAAACAACTAACCCCAACATAAAGGCAAGTGTTTCAAAAGTGGTCAAGGTGGCCATTGGAAGCGAAACTGTCCTAAGACTAGTGTTTCATATGAGCACAGATAATTAACTTATACAGATGTCTCATCCCTGCAGAAAAAAATGAATCACATTTTGCCCTTAACAGACAAAGCCTTAACAGACAAGGAGCTTTCGGGAGCTTTTTTCTTTGCCTAAGTATTCATTTATAGGAGACGAGATGAGCCAAAATAGATTTTGTATGCATTAAGTGAATGTGTTAAAGCTTTTGGAAAAAGCTTCTTTTTTAGTAGCTTTCAGTTTCATATATTATTTCTCGCCATAAGGGTGAGACATCTGTATAAATTTATTATCTGTGATATGAGGTGCAACATCCAAATGAAGCATCGATCGACGCTTTCGTGTGTCATGGTTACGGGTCAGCATCGAATGGAGATAAAGATATTTGGATTCTTGACTCGGGTGCAAGTGACCACATGAGCCATAGACTTGAATGGTTCGAGAATTTCGAAGAAAAGGAAACTTATGTGACAGTTGGAAATGGTCAGAAGGGACTGGTAAGATAAACATTCATGCATTTAATGGTAACAATTGGATCAGAAAACTCATGACGAATGTTTTGTATGTTCCTGAAATTCAATTGAATTTATTTTCTTCGGGAAAGGCCATGGATCAAGGTTACCAAATGAAGTCAAGCAACAAACGTTGTGAATTACTGAAGAATGGAAACATTGTTGCAGTGGGAGTTCGCAGAGATAAGTAGTTCCAAATACTATTCAAGGTGAATGAGTCATCGCAAGCACAAGTAATAACAGCAAACGTAGCAGTAAAGAAATTGTCACTCAGTTTATGGCAGGAACGATTAGGTTACTAGCACAAAAACATCGACTTTACCGACCAAGAATTCACATGCGAGGCTTGTTTGTATGGGAAGCATTGCAGAGGTCCTTTCAAGAGGCGTAAGGAAAAATCGAAAATATGCGGTTGAAATCATCCACTCAGATGTATGCGGACCGTTTCAAGAAAATTCTATTGAAAACTCCAGGTATTTTTTGTTTCTGAAGGACGAATATTTGCATTTTCGATTTGTTTAGTTTTTGAAGCAGAAATCTGAGGTCGCAAGCAATTTCAAGAAATGTATTCCAATGATGCAAAAAGAAAATGGTCACAAAATTCACATTTTCAGATCGGACAACGGAACTGAATTTGTGAATGGAGAGTTCAACACCAAGGAACCATTCCCTTAAATCCTGAGCAAAATGGATGTTCAGAAAGGGACATGCGGATTATTAAGGAGGCAGCGAGGACAACGATTCATTCCAAATGTATGAGCAAGCGATTTTGGGCCGAAGCAGTGAATTCAGCGGTTTATGTTCTTAATCGAACTAAAACAAGTACAGTTGCGGGAAGATCACACTATGAACTGCGGTATAACAAGCAACCAAAAATCGACCAATTGCAACTTTTTGGAACTAAAGTATTCATACATATTATAAAAGAAAAGCGACAAAAACTTGATGCAAAATCTGTGAAGTGCTTGTTCGTTGGTTATGATAACCAGTCCAAGGGGTATAGGGTTTGGAACCCTATTTCGAACAGAATCGAAATTGCTAGAGACGTCGTATTTTTAATTGAGAAATCAACAACATCCATCGTAATTGAAGATTCACCAATGAATGAAAATGCATATATGAGAATGAAATTCAGAAGCAAGGTGCTTTGTGCTATGTAGATAAGAAGACCCCCAGAACCTACAACAACCAACCACCCAAAGCCGGTGATAAGTGATATTCTCTTTTTTTTATTCGTGTTCATCTTTCTGTCTGAAAAGGAAATATAACTAGATCAAACAGTCAATCTCATTGCAGCTCCTTTAGTTATGCAATGCATTCAAAAAAGTTGGAACTCTTTTTAGTTTGATTGCATTAATCTGCCTGTTTAAAACTTATCACAAGTCATAACTCCCCGGGGTTATTTATAACAATTAGGAGATAAACTTGCATTAATATTGGTCGGTACCCGACCATTTCTTTTTTTTTTTTTTCATTCTTGAAAATTTTGACAGCCCAATTAAAAAAAGTTCAAGCACTGATAAACTTCCTGATTTCTTGATAAAATTATGAAATTTTCACCAAGTTTTGTCATTCAGTATTATCCATAAACTTGCCCCCTAGCTTGTTGAATGAAAACAAACTATTTCTGTAACACTTTTCAGCCAACTATCTTCGAGAGTAACAACCTCTAAAATTTGTTAAATTATGAAACAACAAAAAAAACGTGTTTCCCAAAGAGATCGAAATGATACTAAATTTTATTGTCAAGGCTCCCCACAACCAAGATTAGATAGAAAATCAAAAAATGACATTTTGTTCGAAAACAACCGTTCGAGTTGCGTTCGTCAATCCGAATTTAACTGATTTTTATTTCGCAAACTCGATTAGATTAAGACTACTTGGGGATGTAAATAATACTAAACAGTTAAAAAAAAACAAATTCCAATATTTATGCGCCCGCCACACCGGACCATGATATTTTTAATACACAATCTGGCCGATCGGTTTGTTCGAACGCAAAATGGTTTTTAATCGCTTGCGCGATTTAAATCAATTTTTGACAGGTAAATAACTTGACATACATATTGAAGATAATGTAGAGCCTCTTTTGTTAAACGAGATAAGAATAACGGTATAAAAGAAAATTGCAATACGGTCAATGCCACAATAAATTTTTAATAGCCCCAACATGAAGTTCGAAGCAGTAGTAGTTTTAGTGCTATTGAGTGTTCTGTTCGAGTTGGGCTCGGCCGCTCCGAATGGCCGACGATTATTCACAAAGAAAATCACAACGGTAAGAGGGTTTACACCTTCGTTCACGCAGTTAACTTAACTAATTGAATTCATTTCGTTTGCAGGAGAGCTTAGCTGAAGATCATGGCTATCCGTTTGAAGAACACACCGTTCAAACCTCCGACGGGTATGTTCTAACAATGCATCGGATTCCCTACTCCAGTCGTGTTGAATCGTCAGAGGATGTTCCACGCCCGGTTGTTTTCCTCATGCATGGAATTTTGTGCTCATCGAGTGACTGGTTACTCGCGGGACCTGAGAGCGGTCTTGGTTTCCTGCTGTCCGATGCTGGTTTTGATGTCTGGCTGGGGAACGCTCGTGGTAACACATACTCCCGAGAACATGTCTCTTTGAATCCGTTCTTCGGAAGCTTCTGGAACTTCGATTGGCATGAAATCGGCCTCTACGATATTCCGGCAATGATTGACTACATTCGATTCCAAACCGATGAGGATGAGGTCACTTATATTGGACACTCCCAGGGCACCACAACATTTTTGTTGTTGAACTCGTTGAATGAGCGCTTTAAGAACCGAATTCGTTCGGCTCATTTGCTGGCTCCGGTGGCGTTCATGGAGAACATGGAATCTCCTATGATGGATTTGGCTGGTCTTTTGACAGGCATTAGTAGAATTCCTGAGCTTTTTGGCAATTTGGAGTTCATGCCAAACCATGAAGTCATGGGCATATTGGGCCAAACAGCTTGTAAGGACACTTCGCCTATTCAGAGTGTCTGCTCAAATGTGCTCTTCCTGATTGCCGGTCATGATATTGAAAATCTTAATACTGTAAGTTGTTAACCTAACTCATTTTTATGAGCTTTTGACTCATTATTTTTTCCTCTTTAGACTCTCTTGCCCGACATTCTGTCAACAACCCCAGCTGGGTGCTCAATCAATCAGGGCTTCCACTATCTGCAAGAATACGATTCCGGGGAGTTCCGTCAATTCGACTATGGAAAAATTCGCAACAAACTGATTTATGGCAAAACAAAGCCGCCAAGGTATCCTTTGGAGAATGTGGATGTTCCACTGCATCTCTACTACAGTGATAATGACTATATGGCTTCGGTAGTGGATGTCCATCGGTTGATAAGATCACTGCCAGAATCGTCCGTTAAACGGGTATATCGCGTGCCACATGACAAATGGAACCATTTGGATTTCTTGTGGGGTCTAAATGTCAAGGAACAAGTTTATAACGCGGTTTTGGACGATGTCCAAGCAGCATTGCGGAATTAGTCAGGATTTGGAACCGAAAGTGAGAAAAGTGAAACTTATGTGATATGAAGAAATGAGAGTTGGAAAATTGTCTGATCGGTGGAATGTGCCAAATTTTACTTAGATACCTATTGTTAAAAGATGCTTACATTGTTTGAAAGTCTTTCGAACTTACGAGCGAGATGTAAGTTTTTTGATGAACCATATTGGTTCCTTTGACATTTTTTTTGTGAATTAATAGATTTTGATCTTCATTTTATAAAGCTTAAATAATAAAAACGTTTATTTGAAAAAAAAAGAATGTTTTGAGGTCTGCACTGCTTTATCCTTTACTGAAAAATATTTAGAAAGCTTTTCCAAAAAAAGTTGCGACATATTTGTTTTATTGCCGGCGGTATTTTCTTGACTCGAAGCCATCTTCTAAGTTTTATGCCTGAACATTGATTATGATTGAATATTTGCAGTATTTTAATTTATTGCATATTCTTAGGCACATTCTACTTACTAATGCTACCAGCGTTGTTATATTCACCTCAAAATTTATCGGAAATAATTATTTAAAAACGTGAATAGTAGAAAAGTTCACAATACAGTTCGTTGGGTAGTTGGGCCTCAACCAACAGTCTCCGCCAGTCGGTTCCTAGCTAGCAGTCTTGAACTTCAAGTTTGTTGAGGTCCTCTTCCACTTTGGTGCGGGACATGAGTTCCGGTCTTCCTCTTCTTTTTCATCCCTCGAGCCGAAGCATTAGTATCCATCGACTCTAAATTAACGAGCCATCTGAGTCCCTGGACCTTGACCACTCTGGCAAAATCCGTGTCGTTGTGCAACCCGTAAAGTTCGCTGTTGAATCTTCTTTTCCATTCCCCATCATGTACACGAAGCTGGTGTTATTGCCTGTGTTAAAGCGGAATTTAATTATTTTTTAATAAATAAATTTATTTATTTTGTTCTTTTATTTATTTATTTATTCGTTCAATTTTGGTTTGTGTAATGTTTTTTTTTTTGGTTCTTAAAGAATAAAGAAATGTACTGCCACGTCATCAGCGCGTACTTTTGATGAATTTAGCTAAGGGCCACCAGATGGCGTGCTAGGTTTTTTTTTATTTTCAGGGGATGATGAGCGGCGGATGATGTCCTTAAAGAGGACCGAAGGCACCGGAGGCAACCACTGTAATGGCGTTAGGGGAGTCCCCAGAAAATACGGCATCGGCACTCCATGGCAGGGTGGGCAAGCGCCACCGCAACAACATCAGCGCGGCAAGAGTAAAGTAAGGTCCTTGTTTCGTTTTGTGTTTGTCCTTTTCTGGCACGATATATGTTTTTGTGTGCCGGTTCCTGTCCGCTTGGTACCAACATCCCCCCCATTTCCGACGAGCTTAGCCGCGTGTGGCTAGCGTGCCATGGTACTAAACGGATGGCTGGGGTTATTCCCCGATGACATTTATGTCATCAGGAACCGAGCCGGTAACAAAATGGCAAAATGGAATTTAGTCGAAGTTATATATGCATCTATTGTGAGGTTCTTTACTAGCCATTGGTTTTCCTGAAAGACAGAATATAGTTAGTTTTTCCCTCATTTACCGTTACGGACATTTTTTGCCGCTTCTGTCTCAATTCTCAAGAACGGGTCATTGACATCATATTGTATTCTTCCCAGCATATCATTATCACCAACGTACAGGAGAAGTTGAACTGACTTTTGGGAAGATAGTGCCTCTGTTGTTGACGGTGGAGTTTTGCACTATCTTCGCGTGACAGTGTATATCGTCTTACCTGAATTCGTTTTTAATATCGTTAACTCGTTGCCATAATCTTGATGGAGCATTGTACGTTATCCATCGTCATTTTGCAGAAGCAAACGAGCTTGGGAGGGATGCCAAAACTAGACAAAGTTTTATACAGTTCATCTCTGTAGATGCTGTTGTATACACGGCCTTAAAATCGATAAAAAGATGGTGGATGTCGATTTGGAGTTAATAGGTTTTTTTCCAGTATCTGCCGCAAAGCAAAACTTTGGTCGGTGGTTGACTTTCCCGGTCTGAAGCTACATTGATAAGGTTCAATCAGATTGCTGACGAAAGGCTTCCGACGGTCACATATAATTGCAGAGATTATTTTGAAGGCGGATTTCTCTTTTGACGCAGTTTAGATAATCTCCCTTCTACATGATCGGGCAAACAATGTTGAGATTCCATTCATTTGGTTTGCATTCTTCCGACCATATCTTTTAGAAGATTTGGTGCATGCTCCTATCTGCCTGCTGCAATGAACAGCTCGGGTTTGTTGTATTTCAGCTGTGGTATTGCCGATTTCACGTCGTCTAGTAGGGTTCACGGAATTGTTGGCTATCACCCTGCCAGTTAAATGGCCTCTGGCTAACATCGGAATTCTGTTCGTCATCGCTGTTATACACTTTACAGAAGTTGTCTTTCCAAATTCTCAACATCGACTGTAATTCTAATATTATGTTCACTTGCTCATCTCGTCGCTTATTGCTCGATGACCTTGACTACATTCTTGCTGTCGGTTGTCTCAACTTCCTCGATCTCAGGCCACTCATGCTCTTTCATTTTTTGAATCAGAAGCTGGTGTGTCACTTCAGCGCCACTTTGTATGTCCCCTGCCTGACTGCAAGGGCCTGACTACATTCTTCGACATACCAGGGGTTTCATTTAGGTGGCTGTGGGAAACGTAGTCTAAGAGGCTGTATCTCTAACTGCTTTCTGGAAATGTGGCCACTGATTGTCAATATCATGTTTTGGCAGCATATGACTCCTTTAAAGGTTACTTGACACTAGATTGCAAAAGCAAAAAGAATTGCTAATTGTAGCCGTCCTGTGTCGAATATTTTTGAGGCATTTCCCTGTTTTCATTGTTGTCGAGATATTCGGTTCACTACCTTGGCTACGAAGAGGGTTCAAGTCGGTGTTGACTCCTCGGAAAGTTCGAACATCTAGGTTGCTGTCCGAGTGTCTTCGGTCGTTGGCAATGTGTTCAATCTGGTTGACGGAGATCGGAGATTGATCGGGATATCTTCACGTTCCTTTATGAAGTTGAGAACCACGTGCTCCTACCACAACATTTTTACCCGCAGCAAAATCAATCAGCCTGATGCTGTGCTGTTTGATTGTTCCACCAAAGATGCCTCCGAAGACAATTTCAATATCGTAGCTAGGACATTGCTCATATGTTTTGCTTCGGAGGTCGTAGAATTGGTCTTTGATGTCGTTAAAAGAGAGAAAGACCTGCACTGGACAACTAGCTTCTATCAGCAATGCCAATCAATCCAAATTTCTTGAGAACTACAATTTGCCTTTTTGTGAAGAAACAAACTATTTTGATGACTCAAATTGTCGTGATATGATCAGTATCCTCTTCAAACTCGACGTGGGCTCGCTCATAATTGTAGAGCCTTTCGAAGAAATACTATTGGCAAATGTACAATTTTCCAATTTTCAATAAAAAATAACGAAGTATCTTGATTTGTTTCTAATCAAAAAGTATTAAAAAGTCTTCCAATATTTTTCCAGAGAAATTCTAGAACAAAAGTCTGATAATTCGTCTAATTTTAAACCCTTTAAAAAACACTTCAGAGTTCAGACTCGCCACTTTACTCTGATTTCAATCTTCAAACATTCTTGCTAAGAAACAAACAAATTTAATTTGATAAAAAAGTGAATGATTAAAACACAATCTTTTGGTTTGAATGATAAAAGGAGATTGCTTTCAGGATTATTTTATTGCTATCGAACTAGCGCCAAATTTTTTAGTCTCTCATCGATAGTATATCATCGACAACAGCATTGTACACTTGTTCCTTGATATTCAAGCCCCACAAGAAATTCAAATGGTTCCACCTTGGATCGGGCACTTTGTAGGCACCCCTCAGTGTCTTCTTCTTTAGCTTTCTCATCAATTTCTCAACATCGACAACAGACGCCATGTAATCGTTTTCGCTGTAGTATAAAAAGATTGGCACATCGATCTTTTCGATTGGATAGTTCTTCGGCTTCCTATGGCCCCTGCCCAAATCGAACTCGCGGAACTTTCCGGACACGTATTCCTGAGCATAGTGGATAATTTGATTGGTCGATGCTCCAGCGGGTGTAGTGGCCAAAATTTCGGGGATCAAGGTCTAAAAAGCAAAAATGAAATTGTACATAAGTCTAGATTGACAGAGGTTCCAATATTGCGTTAACTTACGGTATTCAAATTCTCGTGATCGAAACCAGCAAACAAGAAAATCATATTAGTGCACAGAGCTTGATAAGTTGACTCGTCCATGCAGTTCTTCTGACCCAATTTCTCCAGTATCGAGGTACTCGGCATGAGTTCAGTGTTGCCAAAAATGTTGATCCAACTATTTGGATTTCCAAACAAGGGACCACCCAATTGAACAATCGGAGACTTCATGTTATCCATAAATGCCACCGGGGCGATCAAATGAGACGAACGAATTCGATTCTTGAATTTCGTATTCAGTGAATTCAACACCAAGAAAGTTGTGGTTCCCTGTGAGTGGCCAACGTATTGTAGTTGATCCTGTTTGGTTTCGAAAAGAATGTAATCGATCATAGTTGGCAGATCGTAGATTCCAATTTCGTGCCAGTCAAAGTTCCAGAAATTTGGCAACAAGGGAATCAATGTTGCGTGTTTCTTGGAGTAGGTATTTCCACGAGCATTGCCCATCCAAACGTCATAGCCAAGATCGGAGAGTATATAAGCCAAACCATTTTCAGGACCCAAGAGTACCCAATCACTGGACGAGCAAAGAACTCCATGCATCAGAAACACGACAGGACGTGGCTCGGGCGTTTGAACTCGTGCTGAGTACGGAATTCGATGAATGGTCAAGATGTACCCGTCGGGAGTTTGGACTTCATGTTCCTCAAACGGATATCCGTGCTTTTCCACTAGGTCACCCTATTGCAAGATCAATTCACAATGAACTATCAAGAATATCAAATTGTTGTTGCACTTACCGTTGTTACGGAACTCGGTGGTATCAGACTCGGCAATCCCGCAATCACAGGAATCAGACCTGCTAATAAAATCCAATATAATTCCATGTTGACTCTCTTATCAAAACTGAATAGCCTTAACAAAATTGGCAATCTCTTATATAGTACAAAATTTTTGTTTGTTATCAAAATTGTGGACTTCCCCTTTGTTTGGGCCAAATCTGAGCTATACATTTCTGCGAAATCACTTTGGCGCACTTTTCAACATCTTGCAACCAAGCAACATGTTGCGAGAGAGGTTCGCAGTAAATCTATATTTCTGGTTGTATGATTTGTCAGGAGGTTCTAAAGAAAAAGGTTTATCTGCCGGTCTAAGTCCGTCGCTAAATCATGGTTGATCGGTTATAATTTTTGTAATCTCTCTTCTGATAATTTTTGACAGTGGTAAACTAGAAAATTTATAAGTTTTGTGGGACATTTTTAATAGCTTGTTTTTTGGACAAGAAAGGAATCTTATCGATGGTATCTTAGAATGTAAACACACTTAAGTTTGCATGAGGTTGCAAAATATTTTTGCCGAGATTGTCGGAGTTTCTTTTTTTTGTGTAGATATATAGATTGATTTTGATAAGAATGAATCATGAAAGGAATATTGATTGGGAAAACTGAAAAAATGAGACCCACCTTTGTGCCTGATTGTCTGCGATTGTCTGAAATAGTAATCTAGTAAGGGAACCCTTCGTCTTTCTTGATTTATTTATGACGAAACTATTTTTGACGTTTTATTTATGGGTGAAATCTTGTTGACTTTAATCAAAAATGATTGAATGCAACTGGCTATTTCGCTAGAGCATAATATGGTATATTATACCGTTGAAGTATCGGTAAAATAGGGTGAGACATGAGATATACGCCGATGTTCTAAAGATGTAAATGACCCAATGATGGTATTGTCACCAATCATTTTTAATTCTCTTTTTTGGATACTGTCCAGAAGACTAAAGTTCGTCACTGGAGCACCAGCCCAGACGTGAGAGTTGTACTCAAGCATAGGACGTATGTCAGTTCAGAAGGCGAAACAAATTTCTTGCATCGTTTTAAGAAACCTAAACATCTTGCGGCATTTTTGGTGCCATCGCATATGTGCTCGTTGCACAAAAGATGGCGACATATCATATGTTCTCGTTCCACAAGAGGTGGTCAGTGATGCACATACCGAGAATCCCAAGATGTTCGATGTCATTGATACAAGTGCCACTCATGGACAGTGGCAGAGGGGGTATATCTCGCTTCAACGATACAAGACAGCATTGAGTTTTTGAAGCATGAAACTCTTCACGGTTTTTAATTCCCCATTGTACAATGCTGTTTGAGTCAGAGGTTAATGAGCTTATGACAAGGGATCATTTATAATAATGAGAAAGAGGGTCGGAGACAAAAAGGAGCCCTTGGGCACACCAGCATTTTTTTTTTTTTTTACACTATCAGATAAAGTCAAAGAGAGCTTAAAGCAAGCAACATCTAACGACCATTAGTCTTTAACCCAGAAAACTGCGTTAACAGACCGGCTCATCACTTAGTGCAGTGTTAGTCGTTAGTAGGCAATCTAAAACAAATGAACACTTACACAAAAAATGACAAAATTATACAAATACAAACAAATAAAAAACAATACATGATTAGACAACAATTAAAACAATTAAGAACGTGATACACTGGTTTTAAGCATAGTCTTTAATTTATTCTTATTAAAATGAAAGTCAATAAGATCCGTATTATAATTCAAAAGCCTAGGCCTACTCATCCTTGTCAAGGGCTCATGCATTCCGTAATTGGTCCTTTGTCTTGGGATTTTAATAAGATCGATGCTGCGAAGGTGATAACCTCCACCCCTATAGTTAAAAAGTATAGCACTAAGAAGGTCTGGTGCATCTGTGACGCCCATTATGAGATGATGAAGGACAACTAAATCATTGTTAGCCCTTCTTTGAGACAACGTTGGCATTTGAAGAAGTGATAATCGATCCTCATAAGAAGGAATATTTTGAGGATCATGCCATTGAAACCTTTTAATGCGAAACGATTAAAATTGCGTTGCTCCGATTCTAACCTGTCAATATGAACGTCATAATAAGGACTCCAAATCTTTATATTGTGATGCCAGACTTTATCAAATGCCTTTGAAATATCAAGTGCAACAATCTTACTTTCTCCAAAACGATGTAAAGATTTGTTCGACTGTTCGGTGAGATAAGCCATCAAATCACCAGTGGACCTGTTGCTGCGAAAGCCGTTCTGCCGGTCATTAAGAAGCTTTCGGTCTTCGAGATATTTCTTGAGCTGATAGATAGTTTATCAGCGTTTCCATGACCTTAGAAAGAAGGGACATAAGTGCAATCGGACGATAATTGGAGGGAGAAGAAGATTCGCCTTTTTTGGAATAGTTTCCAACTGCTCGGAACGAGCCCAGAAAAATAGGACAGATGGAAAAGCTTACACAGAGGTTTTGCCAGCGTGGAAGAACACCTCTTCAGAACAGTAGCGGGGATACCATCCGGACCAGCGGATCTATGTATGTTGAGATCTCTAAGGACTTTCGCCACAGCACAAGTGCGGAAGAAGATTTGTCCCATGGAATCATTGACGCGCTCATGAGCAGGCGGAGTCATGACACTCTCTGGCAGCGAAGAGTTGGCGGCGAACTGCCTAGCAAAAAGGTTAGCTTTCGCGAGAGAGCTAACAACTGGAGTGCCATTGTCAACGAACGTTGGAATAGAGGAAGAAGAAGAATTCTTCATATTTTTTACAAATGACCAAAAATTCTTACTTACTTTGGGACATTGCAAAATTTTTTGCAATGTTCCGGTTTTCCCCAGTTGGGTTGGCTCCATAATACCGGAACCTTACCTCTTTTTCCTGATAACCTCTTTACTGCTTGAATCAAACCATGACTTTTCCTTGGGTCTAATGCTTTTAACCCTATTCGGGATAAATGTTTTCATTCCCAAAATAATCATATTAGTAATCATATCTGGTGGGTAGCGGGGTAACGGAGTAGCGGGTAGGGATTAGCGGGGTAGATGTCAGCATGTAGAAGAAATTGACAGTGTGGTAGCGAGTAGTGGTTTAACGAGATAGATGTGTAAAGGGGTAGTGGGTTAGCGTGAAGCAGGTAGAAGTAACACGTAGAAGCAGTGGGTAGCGGTTAGTGGGGTAGTGGGGTAGTGGGTAGCAGGGTTACGGAATAGCTGGGTAACGGGGTAGTTGTGTAGCGGGGAAGCGGGGTAGTGGGTAAGCGGGAAGCGGGTAGACGTAATGGGGAGAGCGTAGTGGAGTAGCGGGTAGTGAGGCAGAATGTTATAAAAGTTTAGGTCTCTATCTATCGATTGTGGCAGTGCGAAGGCTGCCGGATCAGCTATAGTTGATATTAAATCTATACTAATATATAAAGTAAGACTTTTGTTTGTTTGTCGGTTGTATGTTTGTAGTCGATAAACCAACAAACAAACAAAAGTCATACCTTATAAATGTTATCAATGTTTGGTGCGATGCACTGAATGTGCAGTAGGATACTCTGAAAGAAAAAGAAATAATTATTAGTAGGAAAAAACATTGATTTAAATCTACTTACTTGAAAATTTTGTTTGGATATTCAAAAAACCTGACAGCCGACATCAATTTTTTGAAACGTCTTTCTATTTTCATTTCATTTCCAGTTCGTTCTTCTAAATTATATTAAAGGCTGAACTCCTACTTAAGCTTTTGGACCAAAACAATGTTTACATGCGATCTCTTGGAAACGACTTTCTGTACAAAAGAAAATTTTAACATCGATGTTCAAAAAAAACATGGATTTTATTTTCCAATCTCCGTGCACGAAAATTTCGCATTATGTAAATTGGTTTTCAAAGGAAAACTGGAAAATTTCAAAATGGGTTTTCGAATGGAAAATAGAAAGTTTTTCGTGAAAAGCTCATAAAATTCATTGGTCTTAAAAGGGTAAATTGCATGTAACTGTAGGTGCATCGGTTTTCAAATGGAAAATTGGAAAATTGGAAAATTTCAAAATGGGTTTTCGAATGGAAAATAGAAAATTTTTCATGAAAAACTCGGAAAACTAATTGGTTTTAAAAAGGAAAATTGCATGTAACTGTGGGTGCATTGGTTTTCAAATAGAAAATTGGAAAATTTCAAAATGGGTTTTCGAATATAAAATTGAAAATTTCTTATAAAAAATTCGGAAAACTAATTGGTTTTAAAAGGGAAAATTCCATGTAACTGTAGGTATACCCGTTTTCAAGTGGAAAACTGGAAAATTTTAAAATGGGTTTTCGAATGGAAAATAGAAAATTTTTCATGAAAAACTCGGAAAACTAATTGATTTTAAAAGGGAAAATTGCATGTAACTGTAGGTACATTGGTTTTCAAATAAAAAACTGAAAAATTTCAAAATGGGTTCAGGTCTCCATTTGAAAACCAGTGCAATGCACTACGACAAAATTGCTTTGTTTAAAAATGTTCATATGACTTCATTCATAAAATATCTTTCTATTTTTCATTCGAAAACTCATTTGAAATTTTCCAGTTTTTTATTTGAAAACCAATGCACCTTCAATTACATGCAAATTCCCCTTTTAAAACCAAAGAGTTTTCCGAGTTTTTCATCGAAAGCGCATTTTGAAACTTTCCAGTTTTCCATTTGAAAACCAATGCACCTGCAATAACATGCAATTTTCCCTTTAAAAACCGATGAGATTTCCGAGTTTTTCATGAAAAACTTTTTATTTTCACCATAACGCAATGCAATAAAAAAATATTACATATACGTCAGAGTGTCCACTGTTGACCCTATTATGTATTTGCACTTTGGTCTGCTGCATCCCTAACTGAATTTTTTTTCTGAGATTTCGAAGATTAAATATTTTGGATTCAATTCAATTCCATTTGTGATGTCACAGTAACTATCTCACTGATAATTCAGAATTATGTTCCACTAAATGATTTTGTCAAAGTCACATTGAAATCTTACTAAAATGTTGTTAGTTATAACTTATAACTAATTTTGACAGAGACCGAAATGTACCCAATTTTCATAGAGCGAACATGTTTATGCACAGAAAATCGTGCATGTTCAGTGTAAGCATTGTCTTGGTTCAAAAGCTTAAGTAGGAGTTCAGCCTTAAATATAATTTAGAAGAATGAACTGGAAATGAAATGAAATGAAATGAAATGAAAAATAGAGAGACATTTCAAAAAATTAATGTCGGCTGTCAGTATCC
Organism: Sphaerophoria rueppellii; assembly: GCA_920937365.1. NCBI lineage: Eukaryota > Metazoa > Arthropoda > Insecta > Diptera > Syrphidae > Sphaerophoria > Sphaerophoria rueppellii. The sequence goes on from CAKKXW010000003.1 coordinate 76,032,564, forward strand.
TGAATTTAAAAACAAAATTTGCGGGTAAGTAAATTAAAATCAACTTTTTTACCTGCGACATATTTTTTTGTAAAAAAAAAGTTTAAGTGAGGATGAGATATGACATTACGATGATAGAGAAGTCGAAAAAGTTGGTCCGGCGATTCCGTCTGTCTGTCTGTCGGGAAGTTTACAGGCATCTACAGCCTTGATTTGAAAATCAGAGGTTTGAGCAAAAACTCATATCCCAGTCTTTTTTATTTTTGTTTTAAGATCAATATTTAGGGTAGCCACCATACGATTTTTTTTGGCCAAAAACCAAAACTTTCAATTTCCTTCAAAACGCCTACTACGATTTTTTTAAACTTCCTCGAGTTTAATTTTTTTTAAACGTTCATGTATTTTATGTAAAAAAAAATGTTGTATTGGTCCAAGACGGTACCTCCCGCGTTATTACCTACAGCTCTCTCGCAGAAATTCTCAAACCCGGCAACACAGGGTTTTTTCGGCTAGTATTTTATATTTCTTCATTTCGTTTCGATTTTGCTAACCGAATTTGAAAACGTAAATGAAAAATGTGAGTTATTTCAAAGAAATTATTTTCAAAATTGAAAAGAACAAATTTTGTACATCCTTGTGAAAATCAATTTCGATAAAGAATTCAATTCGGATTGAAAATCTGAAGAGGAGTGATTTTGTAAATTTCAACTTTTGGATTGTTTTATTAATTTGATGGGTCCATGACTGACATACCTTAATGAAATAAACGTGGTATTGATATCGCTTCTGATATGGAATTTGCTGCGTTTTGTACAAGCATCAAAATCTCGACAACGATGATCTGTTTCATTACTTATGTACGGCAAATACTCCTGTCAAATAACCTATTGAATTCCCTTCAAATATTTCACCAAATATACTCTCGCTTTTAGGAATGCTCATCAGTTTATTCAATTTCGGTCGCATTGTTAAGAATAGAGATTTGGTTTTTAGCCGTACTACGTGAATGTGGAACTTTTCAGTACTCTGTCTTTTCCGATCATTGCAATGTTCATCACGAATTCAAGACTAATGTTCCGCCCTTGCATCCTCTCCCTTCAACCCTAATGCATGCACTGTGTTTGGATATGGCAACAAATTGAGACCTAAAAACAATTACTCGGGATCTGACAGCAATACTTTGACTGGAGCGAAACACCAAAACACCTATTTGTCTACCAATAACAGGATTAAAATCTCGCTGTTTGTGGCTGAATTCCAAGAAGATTCATAATTCATACCGAATTAAACTGGAAACTATCGAATCATCAAAGTGTCTCCATTAATTTCGTATTTATACATTTTTCAATTCCTGCATAAATCGAAACCAAGTTCATTGTTCTCCATAAAAATTCAATAATGTTCTTTTTATCTCTTCCAGTCAGACGAAGATGTCCTTGAATTGGATAACTTGAAACACGAAGAATCACAACCGCCCGTCGTCGTCAATGAGTCCAATGAGAGCGGTGATATCCATTTCGAAATTCCATCCGTCAATGTTGCTGAACAGCCAATCGCTCCAGCAACAACAGCAGAAGACACACCAATCAATCCAACAGATTTATTACCCGAACTAGAACAGCAACTGGAAGAGATGACAACGGCTAAAACGAGTAACATTAATAACGCAGCCACTGGACAAAGAGAAGGCGAACAACAATCTCCCGAAGGCATATCGCATCACCGGCCACCGATGTTGCCTCATCATGATGGTGGCAAAGTCGGAGGCAGTCAACAACAGCAAACGGCAGGCGGTGCAGGCGAACAATCAAGTGGAACTGGAGAGGGCAATGTCAACTCGCCAATTTTGACGAAGGTAAGTGCAACAGAAAATTTGTCATTTTTGTGTGTTTCTATCGAGTTTGAGTGTCTGTGAGTTAGAACTGGACACTGATGAAGGATGCTCGCCTACATGAACACATGGAATGGATGGAATATAAAACCATTAAAATGGAAGAGATTATTCGAACTCGCATGGGTTGTTTGTTGTCATGTGAGCAATTTTTGGGACGACACGACGCACGTTAGATCCTGTGACAGTGGTAGTTGAAACGATAAATGATGATATTCGAAACTAGTGACCTTTATGGATGCATCTGAATTTAATCGAGTTGTGCAATGCTCTGGGGGGTTTTAAAAATAGACAATCTGAACGATTTTTGTCGTTTAAAGTGGGGCGGTTTGCTCCCCTTTTTTGGAGTTTTGTGCTTTTTCTTATTTATTCGCGATCTTACCTCAGTTTATAGAGACATCAAACAATGCAATAACACTCCAATAGTAATAGTAACTTCTCTTGAGAAAATGAAATCCTACCTTTTTTGGCAGGCATCTTGCCGATAATTCATTCCTACGAGTGCAGGTAGTAGAAAGCGTCAATGTTGTATATAACCAATCTTCTTCCACACAGACTAGTAAAGTGAAACACTGAGACCTAAAAGATCTCAAAATCGACAAATTTACTGATCAGCAGTATCCTCGCAACTGTTATGAAGAGGTGTTCTTCTATGGCTAACGTATCGCTAGCTTTTTTCCTCTATCCTTCACTTCTGTGCTGTTTTGTCCAAATGAAAAACTGCATTTGTCCTACCCCTACCCAAGAAAGCGAATCCTCATCTACCTCTAATTACCCACCGATATAACGCTTACGACTCTTCTATTTAAGGGCTTGGAAACGCTGATTAATTTTCAGGTCGTGAAATATCTTCAGTAATGGAAGCTTGTTGAATACGGCTTCCGTCAAAATAGATGCACTGTTAATTTAATGGGTTATCCTAACGAATAGTGGAATATGTCCTTGCAAGGCTTGCACTTATAATTTATAAGGCATTTGATGGAAGCTATCATCAGATCTTATCGCAAATGCGTGGTTGGACCTTTCGGACCAGGACAGCGTTTTATCTCCGACTATCCATCATTTTGATCAATGATCTTGTGGCTTAAACTTCTTATCCACTCAACTGTTTTGCTAACCACACCACTCTTAGATTTTCATACGCATTCCTTTTTTCTTTTTCACAAAGAATTAGTAGAATTCACAAAGCTCTCTGAAAATGTAAGAATGATGATTGAATAGTAGAATAAAAATTAGAAATATAAAACTAATAATGTGTTAATCCTACAAATAAACCGAAGGTCAATTTACGTACTTACTTACTTATGGTGGTACTATAGTCAGTTCGGACCAGGCTCTCAACCAACAAGCGTCTCTATAACTAGTGCTGTTTCCAGTTTCGCATGCCAAGTTGGTTCAGGTCCTCTATAACCTGTGTGCTCGATCTGAGTGGCGGTCTTCCTCTTCTGCGACATTCTTCCGGGTTGGATTCGAATACTTCACAAGCCGGAGCATTATTTTCCATTCGCTGACCCAGCCATCTAAGTCGCTTGGCAAGAGTGATTCTTCAGACGGACGAGTTTTTCTGGGGTGCCAAAACTAGACATTGTTCTATATAATTGGTGTCTATAGATGCTGTCATACACGGCCTTAAAATTGATGAAAAGGTGGTATAGGTATCGATTTGAAGTTCCTGGGTAGAGTGAATATTTGATCGATGGTGGGACTTTCACGTTATTGAAAAAAGGCTTCAAACGTTCCCACAGCCCAGCAGACCAGATCTTGTAGGCAATGTTAAGGAGACTCTGTAGTTGGTGCTGTTCAGGGGATCTCTTTTCTTGAGGATCGGGCATACGATGCTGAGGTTGCATTCATTGGACATGCTTCCCTCCGACCAAATCATACAGATGAGCTGGTGCATGCTCTTAACCAAATCATTTCCAGCTGCTTTGTACAGTTCGTCGGCTCGAGTCCTTCTGCTCGTGTCTTTCTTTGCAGCGCCGCCGCTCTGTATGCCTCTTGTTTAGCTGCATGTGCTCGCCGGCACTCATCGTCAAACCAGTAGTTTCGTTGTGGTGGCCGTGTAAACCCTAGCACTTTAGAGGCTGCATCTCTGATGGCTGCTTGGCAGTGTTGCCACTGGTTTTCTACATTTTGTGCTGGATGCAAAGGACTTCTGAGGAGGAAGGATCTAGCAATCTCCTGCGATCATAGCCGTTTGACATCGAATTTTCTCCTAACATTTTCACGTGCTGGCCTTGATCAGGATACGCGCATTCGTACCTTGGCTACAACAAGGTATTGGTCCGAGTCGGTTTTGGCACCTCGGAATGTGCGGACATCTTGCATGCTACAGAAGTGTCGTATGTAGATCGCAATGTGATCAATCTGGTTGACGGTTGATTGGTCAGGAGATTTCCATGTTCCCTTGTGGATATCGAGATGTGGGAATCGCGTACTTGCTACCATTACGTCTCGCCCCGCAGCAAAGTCGATTAGCTTAAATCCGTAATCGCAGGTGGTGTCGTGTAGGCTATGTTGTCCGATTATACCACCGAATATTTCTTCTCTACCCAGCTTAGCATTAAAATCTCCAAGGACGATTTTAATGTCATAGCTAGGGCATTTCTCATAGGTCTTGTCGAGGAGGTCGTAGAATCTGTCCTTGGTGTCTTCATTTTTTTCCTCAGGGGGGGCGTGAGCGCAGATGAGGCTTATGTTGGCGAATTCAGCCTTGATGCAGATTGTCGTCATGCGTTCCTGAGACGAGTTCCAACTACAAATCCACATCCAAATAGACGCTGATTTTGTTTCGGGTAGAAGTCGGCATAGTAGATATCACAGTTGTTCATTTTACGTAGGCCCGGACCATCTCATCGCATTTCTTGGATGGCGGTTATATCATTGACTTAGAGCAAAATTTTGAAAAATCCAAAAAACATCAAAATCAAGGAGTTCTGATTAGAGTTCCCGATAGACAACCAAAAGTTTTAAACATTTCGTTAGTAACTTTTTTTTCTAAAATGAATAATTCAAGAGTTCTCGCAAATTAAGGTGTCCATTGACTTAGAGCAAAATTTTGAAAAATCCAAAAAACATCAATGGACACCTTAATTTGCGAGAACTCTTGAATTATTCGTTTTAGAAAAAAAAGTTACAAATGAAATGTTTAGAACTTTTGGTTGTCTATCGGGAACTCTAATCAGAACTCCTTGATTTTGATGTATTTTGGATTTTTCAAAATTTTGCTCTAAGTCAATGGACACCTTAATTTGCGAGAACTCTTGAATTATTCATTTTAGAAAAAAAAAGTTACTAACGAAATGTTTAAAACTTTTGGTTGTCTATCGGGAACTCTAATCAGAACTCCTTGATTTTGATGTTTTTTGGATTTTTCAAAATTTTTTTCTAAGTCAATGAGAACCTAAGGTAACCCTATCTTTTCCAATTTTGCAGAACTCTTTCTAAAAATCATCAGGAACTATAGAACTCTTGCTTTTAAGTTGAAATACATCATCAGAACTCATTTTCTGAAAAAAGTCCTTGCTGCGTGAAGTTAGCACAAAAAACTTTTTTTTCGAATTTTAGCCTTAATTCACCAGAACTATTGTAATAAGTATGAGGAACTCTAGAACTCTTGGTTTGCTACCGGGAACTCTCATTTTTTATTTAATTTTCAACAATCATTTTGCTAACTTCACGGGACTCAGAAACACTTTGTAAACTTAACGAATATTTGTGGAGTACACGAATTTTTCCCATACAAATAGCATTCGTAGCAAATTTACTAATAAAAATATTGATTATCATTCATTCGTTCTACTTAAATATTTATTAATGATTTCAAAAACAAAAAAAGTTGGAAAAGTACCCTCTTGAATAAGACAGCAATTCGTTTAGTAGCTGAGTCATGTTACTATTTACAAGGTCTTGTAAGTGTTTCTACAAAAAAGCGCATTAATATCACAAGAAAAAAAAGTAATTTCAAAGTAATTGATGGCAGCCTGATCAATATTTATTGCCTTATTGTCTTAATATCAAGCCTGAGCCTATGAAAATAAAAAACGCTTCGAAAACAAAAGCTCATTCAAGATTATTTTACATTGAAATAAATCTAAATAATATGTCTTTTTTGTGCGAATACGCTTGTATATCTTGTGCCAGACATAATAAATTATCTTGGATCAAATATTTCTAATTTGTGTGGTACACATTACATTTTTTTTATTAAGCGTCTTATGGGACTTGGAAAAAAAAATTAAAAAGTCAAGCATGCTATATACCAACGAATGATGCGAATTGGGATACCTAATACTCAGGTCTTAAACAAAAAGTTAACCTGGTTATTGAAGATAACTTCATGAATCCTAGTTTTTCACAATTTACTGATAAAACCGTCGCGAGGGGCACAAGTTATTAATTAAAAATTTAAACACGAAAAACTATGGAAAATATAAAAACCCTCATGTGGAATAAAAAAATCGACTTAACGCCGACACCCGTTAGCTGGATACTTTTTGCATTAAGGAAGATTTTCAATTTAGCTCAGTTTCAAAAAAATAAGTGGGAAAAAGAGATAAATCGTTTTCAGGTCACTGAGCCCATTGTAAATGATTATTCTTTATTCTACTTTTTTCGGAGAAAAATATTTTTGAACTTATTTGAGTTTTATTGTGAGAGATTAATGTCCTGGAAAATATGAAAAACAACGACGTTGTTATGATTTGATTGCCTTCAAATTATAACGAGTAAATGGTGTGAGGCTTTTGTTTGCTTCTTTTTGGGCCTGGGAGATTGAGATTATTCAATTTAATTGTTTTTTAATTGAATTCAATGAACCCAATGGATGGGCATTTCGGAAAAAAAGCCTTCACAATATCCGTAGCCAGAAGATTGTAATAATGACCATCTTTTTAAATACAAAAAATTCACAGAAAAAATTAATAGGAATTTCAATTTTGTTTGCTTGGGGGTGATACTTACCCTGGACTAGTATGACGAATATTCTTAATGAAGGACGTTGGTCCAGTGTAGCTTTATTACTCTCCTAGGCACCATAATATTTCATTTTTCTATTTCTATGTTGATTACGAATATGTTATCCATCTTATAGCAAAGCTTCATAAACAAAAACAGAATCAATATTTGCTGGCTAGTTTTGCAGTGCAGGGTAATTACAGGTAAATTTCTGATACAAAATATAGCTTCAACATACTTATTGGAATGAAGTTCCTTTACACGGCTTGTGTTCGTACGAGTATAGAGATTTGAATGTTCCCCAGACCGCAACTTCTATCTTCTCCATTTTCGACGACAGTCATGATCTCCGATGGAATCACAACTATCCCTTCCCTTCCGGTTTTGAATTGTTCCATAGCTAAGGCCAACTGAATGCAGTTGTCGATGAATTTTTCTTCTCCATGAGTTTTTAGGCCTGCCTCTTCTTCGCAAATGGGTTGGAACATCAAATGTCGTCTTTTGAACTTGGTTCCCAGGGTTTCTTCTTTGTACATGACTGTATCACTGTGTCAGCTTAGTCTGTCACGCAAGACTGTATTTTTGACGTAAATGCTTCCTCGGATCTCCTTGCTTCTGGTTCGATTAAGCTTTGTTATTCCTGTTGTCATGAGTATCATCTTCATCTCAGCTGCGAACAATTAATTCTCATACGTTTTGCACGTTGTCCAACATTGTGAACCGTATGTTAATGCTGAGCGAACAACTACGGTGTAGAGCCTTCCTTTCAACTTGGGGAGCATTTTTCGGTTACAGAATATGACAACGCTTTATCGCCACTTGATCCACCCTATACTTATGCGGTGGTTGATGTCGTCATCACAAGATGCTTTGTTGTTGATCATGTGGATCCAAGATATTTGAACTTTTCACACTTGGAAAGCATTGTTCCATTCAGATAAATTTTCGTAATCAGGGCCGTCTGGATCGGAAAATTGACAGCATCGATAAAATCTGTCTGTTTAGTACTAATGCGGTAGCCACCTCCCTTCGACACATCGACATAAACATCAAGTGCTCGTTGGAAAGATCTTGGATACTCACTTATGACGGCTCCATCATCAACAAAAAATATCTTTTCCTTCAAGCAAATAGTCAAGGACTGTGATAAAGAGCAGAGGACTCAGGACGCTTCCCTGTTTCACACCGACTTTGATTGAAATATCTTCGGTATCTCCTGGTCCTGCGGGGTACCTTACCTACGTTTTTATTTTCTCGTACATGCCTATGATCATCCGCACGTAGCCGTCTCCTGACCACAACACCTTTTTTAAAATATCAACAATTGGGCTTTTAACCTAAATAACTTGTTTATTTATCGTTGCTTTACTGTTACCTATCTGGAAACAAAGTTTTCTATGCGTTGGTCCACTTTCCTGAAGAGTTTCAAACCTTGCTCGTCGGGCTCGGGGTTACGTTCCTTACTGCTAATTGCAGCAGTTGCTTCTAGTCTGCTAATATTACAGCTTTCGCTGGCTAGTCTTACGGGTAACTCAGGTCAGTAATTCAGGTCAGTCCTACGCGTCGTCGGAACCCATTGTAAATGTTAACCCTCGTTTTACTATCAGCTTATTTGGAATGCTGAATCCTCTGATAGCTTTGTATTGTTCTACCCCGGCTATGCTGTCAAAGTTGGTCTCAAAGTCCTTAAACAGATGGTATGTTGGCAAGTTAAATTTTAGACACATTTCAATCGCCTGCCTTAGGATCGGACTCCTAAGGCTTTTTGACAGTCTTTTGGCATTTACTTCTATTTCATAAGTGCATTATAACTTCATGGATTAGTTGGTGGGCTAATGGGACTCTTCCAGCTCAGCTGGTATACCTGGTATGCCTGGCTTTGTTCTCCTTTACCCGATTATTTCTTATTTGACATCCTCAATGCATTATGTGGCTGCTCCACGGGATTGTCATCTTGAAATATTGGATCCGACATTTCTTTATTAAGCTGACCGTTGAGCTATTCACGGGAGTATACTTCCGATCGCTCAATAATGCCTTTGAGAACGGTGATAAAATTGACTTCTTCATCCTTGCATGGTGGTGCATCGCGACGTATGTATAAGAGTTGGGCAGAAAGCGTCGCTTGTCGCTCGGCGACGTAAATGACAGCTTTAAGTGGTTTGAACTGTTTTCAAGTTTGTCGCGGCGCACCATGAGCGAAGCATTCTGATCAGTTCTATAATGTGTCATGTTTCGGATGGATTGGTAGAACTTCCGCATTGCTTACATCACACTTTCAGGGGATGGGATCAGGTTTTTTTGTCTTTTTCGCTCACATAAGCGCGGCCATTCACTCATATGTCAAGCGCTTATTGCAGGGATATCGGATCTCCATTTAATTTTACTCCATCGCAAGGATAAACTGATGCAAGCAGGAACTATAGGACTGGGTCAGCTGGAAGTGGTCAACTCTCTGCCTAATATTCTCTTTCCCGTTCCATAGAAGAAAATCTTGTGTAGACTTTACTATCCAAGAAATGGGCTTTATTACCGAATTTCATAATTTCTGTCCTTGCGACATCAAAGGTGCTCTCGCCATCTTTTCATCGTTTCTTTCATCTCAAAACTGACGGGTAGATGTCATAGGCCAAACATCCCGACTCACAAATCTCAGATTTAACCTAATCTGCGGTATAAAAATAAGTCTAGCTATTAAAAAAAGTATGAGCAACTCTAGAACTCTTGAGAACGCTAATTTTTTATTAAATTTTCAACAATCATTTTGCTTACTTCACATGACTGATAGCAAGTATCAAATTTAACAATGGTGGTGATTGAGAGGGTTGTGCCATTTCTTTGAGCTAGTACCTACTTCTTGTTGTTTTATTTCAACATGATCTAATTTTCCCTTGATCTCCGGTAATGAAAAACCCTAGGACTAAGGTACGGCCTATAGCTTGAAGGTTTAAAAATGTAGCAAGGTTTATATCGGCATTCGTAATCTCGATGTGATTACACTCAAGTCGCCTTATTGTACAGGAGCTGAAAAAACCAAATATTGTAACCTGTAGTTGCAAAAGGTCATGTTATGGCATTTTTATAAACTTCGATTTCAAACTGCAAAATGATTATTAAATAAAATTGCTTAGTATTCTAATTGGTTTACGTGATTTCAAAAAAATTCTAAGTTGCTTTCAATCGATTTAAGATTACCTTAGTGAAAAAAAAACACTTCCACATACTTTCGTCCTATTTAATTTACTCATACATCAAAACATTTCATATGGTAAATCAACCAAGGACATCTAATTCCTTTTTAACAAATTCCAGCAATTCAGCTATTCCATTAAGATAAAGTACTCTGCATGTACGAACAAAGGATAATATAAATAAATAAAATGTGAGCTACATCCATCTCGTCAGGAGTACGTACAAACAGCAAATAAAAATGGTGTACTTCATTTTATATGGTTCACTACGAGTCTCGCTAGATTTAAAATACACAAAATAGAACAAAAGATGAAAAATTTAAGCTTTCTGCCGTTGATCCCCATTTCGTTGAGGATTACTTAGCATCGAACAATTGAATTCTGCGATACTCTCTCTTACCCACCATACACTCCTTGTTCAAGTTATTTTAAGGAACACAACGACTCAAAAAGTACAAGAATATAAGCCAGGTCGAGATGCAAATTTTGTGTTCAATTTAACAGGATTTGTTTTTTTTCGCGATACAAAAAAAATTAGGCTAAAAGCTCTTTTTTCACTTAGAAAATCATTTCGCGGCGAAAAAAAAAGAAACGAGTTCGTCCTTCTTTTTTACCTGCCCAAGCGTTGTTTTTAATGTTAAGTGTTTGAGGAAAGGTTCAAGGAACTCTCCCCTTCAAACATTAATGAAAGGGTTTTGTTTTGGATCCGTTTTTTTTTTTTTTATTTTGGTGGCAGCACTTTTTGTTGGGTTATTCTGGGATCAAATGGAATGCCAAAGTGAATTCTGGTGTTTAGTTGTTTGTACATTTTTTGCATACCCTATGAAACAATGAATATGATGGAAGTTGGTATCCTCTGGAAACGTATCCCGAAATGAATACGGTTCCTATTTTTTTACTTTTTTGTTTCACCATGAATTGAAAGTTAAATATTTCAAAAGCTAAGCTAGGTGCATTACCCGAAGGCACTGTCCAATTTTTTGTTTCCTTTTTTGAATTGATTTACTTTTTGTGTGGGGGAGAAAACATGCGATCGATTTGCAAGCGAATTTGCTTTGCAATAAATGTGTTCATGTTCTTGGTTTTGTTAAAAAAAAAACCCTTTGATGCATTAGAAATGTTGAGTGGGAGTGCACTTCATTTAACTGAATTATAGTGTGGCAAATGTGAAACATGTTTGGAAGCACAAGTCGAAATTTATTGTGTTTCGAGTAATTTACATAAATAACAGTTCTAGGTATTGAAAACATTGCGTGAAACTCATTTCGGACCCATTTATTATCAAAATGTAAAGAACCGGATGCATTTCTTGCAAATGCACGCCAAGGGTATTTTATTTATTTATTTATTTATTCATTATTCAAAATATACAATTATAAAATCTTATATATATACATTATGAATAGGTAGTGATATATATAATCAAAAAATAAATTTTTTTAATTAGCTAGAATATCACTTCAAAAATAATCAATCAATCAATCAATTTGTACACTAAGGATTTGCAGTGGAGTGACCAGTTTATTTTTTTCAATTATGCTTATATTCATTTTATTATCTTTAAATTGAAAATTCAATAATCTAACTTTTTATGATGCATACGTCAGTAAATTTTTAATTTCATTATGATTGTAATTCAGAAGCCAAAGTTTAACTTGCTTTAAGAAAGAATATGTATTATTCAGCAGCCTTAAATTTGAAGGCAGTGTATTGAACAGTTTATGAGCAACGATAGTGAAAGAGTTCCTACAATGATGAGTCCGAAATGAAGGTATACTGACGATAGAAGCCGATAGTAACCGTCGTCGTGAGTCTGTAGTAGGACTCTGCAAATATCCCCTTTTTATAAAAAAGACTTTTAATACTTTAAAGTAAAACAGATGCTTTACCGGGAGGATATTCATGTTTCTAAATAGCGTGATAGAGAGATTACAACGATTTGCATTACCTATGAAACGAACTGCTTATTTTTGCAATACTAGCAAATTATGAATGTAAGACGAATAGGTACCTCCCCAACAAGGAATTCCATATTGTAGTCTTGAATGAAATAAAGCAAAATAGACTAGTCTTAACGTGCTAATGCTTAAGTATTTTTTTAAAAGGAACAATACCGAAGAGAAACACGAAAATACTGCTTCAAGTACGAAATATGCTCTAGCCATTTCAAATTGTGATCAATGAAAACTCTTAAATATCTAAATTTGCTTACAATTTCGATTGCAAAACAAATTTGTCCACACCGTAAGTCATTATTGAATGTACTATCGTTAAATCTGTGACAGCTACAGTTCAAAGTAAATTTGTTGTAATTACCTGAGTGATAGTAAATGTCTATGTCAGGAGGCTCTCTGTTTTGAATGTTAAAAAACATTAATTTAGTTTTAGTACTGATCACTAACTTGAGTGAGCAACCAGACACTCAATATACACACGTTGTGATTTATATCAGCTAGTAGATTAAGAGCTCTCGAAGAATCATAAGCAATCCCAAGGTCATCCGCAAAGGCTGTTGGTTTACCTCTGAACTGCTGGGAGAACAAAGAATTAATGAAGATTAGAAAGAAAATTTGTCCAAGTACAGAGCCTTGTGGCACTCCTTTATTGATAGACACAGAATTACTAAGGCGAGTGTTGATTCTCACTATTTGAGTTCTATTTTTGAGGTAGGAGGACAGCCAACTTAATATACAGCCTCGAAAACCAGCAAGGTATAGTTTTTCTATTAGGATGTGATGATCCACCATGTCAAATGCTTTGGTTATATCAACGAAGACTCCAGCGCAGTGTTTTTTTCGTCTAATCCTTTAAAAATAATCGAACTTAGGGATAATAGAGCATCTTCAGTGTCAACGAGATTTAATGCAATTTTTTTCAAAATAAAATTAGAAATTCCATCTGTTAATGATTTTCAAAATTCCTGAACCCGAGATTGGCTCGAAAAAAAAGCTCCCAGGTAAATTAGTGCAATCAGTTAAGACAGAGCTGGAGCAAAGTGGGCAGTTATTAGTAATTGTCGAGGGATGATCACCAACGGATACAAAGAATTTATTAAAAATATTAGCTACTAGGGATGGATCAACAATATCCTGGCCATCAAAAGATAGGGTAAGGCAACTTTCCTTATCTGTAGATTTTCGGTTGGTGATAGAATTTATTCCCTGCCACTCTTTTCTAGAATTATGCTGAGCACTGCGAAATTTATTATGTAAATAGCTTTCCCGACTTGACTTAATTTGAGATTGTACTTTTTTGCATAATGCTCTAAATCGATTTTTTAAGCTTTGATTCAACGGGTGCTTTCGACACTTTTTAGATAATTTGTTTTTTAATTAGTTTGAGCACATAAGAAGAGATATACGGTTTTAATTTAATATTAGATGTTCTTTGTAAATGTGACCTCATCCAAGCTTGCAAATAGCCCTGCAAAGTATTCGAAAATAAATTGTAAGCCTCATTTATATTACCCAGTGTGTAGACCTCAAACCAATCTTCAAGTAAGAGTTTGTTGTTTAGTTTTTCAAATTAAATTTAATGTTAGAAACTTGTATAGAAAAAATACTTTCATTGTACTGAATCAAAATTTGTGAGAAAAATATTTCGTTACAGTATTGGACATAATACCAACAAAATCACTCAAAAGTTCCAAGTTGAAAAAACCTAAAATGCTATTTGTGTTTTGCGTTTTTCTAGTGGAACAAGTTACAAAATTAGAAGTAACAAAGGTAACGATCATATTCACGTGTACTGATATTTTATTTCTTGGTAAATGTTATAGTGTCTCATGCAAATTAACAAGAAAGCTTACATTCGAAGTAGTGGACTCGTCGATGTTTTTCACTCCGAACTCTGGTTACAGTACGCTAGTACTGTTTTGGGGCACTTTATTTGTAAGGTTGCCTTTCTCTTAGCAGTTCACCGTCAATTCTACGCTGCGAGATAGTGCGATTCATCCCCTGGTCTTCATGGCTTAAAGGATTATGTTCTATCATCTTCGTCAGTCATACTGCGGCGAAAGTCCTTTAAAAAGTTTGCATATTGACTTTTTAAAGGACTTGGTCTAATATTACCACCCGATTTAATTTACGTCATTTTTTTACAAGGTTATGAAGATACTGTACATTTTCAGCTCAAGCAATATACATATATATCCATAAATGTACTTCGGTAATCAGACCAATCCTCATTTATAGAGTTATCGTATGGGGACTGCTCTAGACATGATGATAAATGTATATCACGGGAGCAATTCGCTCTTAAGCCATCACCTCTCGATATCTTATCCAAAATGGTAGCAGCCAATTCATGTGTGACACTTGGTGCATTCTCTCTAGGTATCAGTAACAACTCTGACCATAAAATTATTTAAGCCATTATCAGATCGCTTTGACTCTACCACCCCTAAAATGGCATTCGGTATTAATTTCCGGATTTTAATCCCCTTGAGATCTTTTTATGAAGAAACTGGACCTCTAGAAGATAGATCGGTAGTCGGTTAGCTTTAAAGCTACTTAGAACAACTGGATCTCAGTCAATTCAGTCTTGGCCCAAAGAAAATGTTACATCTGGCAAGCATATACTTATTTTATCGGTCAGTCAAGGCACTCTTAAACCACTAACGTCTATCTACATGCACAAACTCAATAACGACCACGACTGTCTCTCTGAACGAGATGACAGAAGAGTTAAACATTCACATGGGGCCGGGCCACATCAGAGACACTCCGGAAAAGTGTAAAGCTGATGATCGAAGCTCGCTGCTCGCCAAAGATTGACACTCCTGGTACTGTAGACACAACATTTTGCTACATTCAAACTTCTTTTCAATCAATATGCTCTAGAATCAACAATGCTAGATAGTCACTGCCTGTCTGTATAATATACAGTGTATATAGCAACAAAACAAATATTGCCAACGCTTGATCAGACAAAAAATATGCTCAACAATTGAAGTCATTACAGAACCCTCCCTTATGGGAAGACATGCCATAGGGCTTTTGGTCTACTCAAATGATTTCTGTAGAAGAAGGAAGAAGAAACATTCCAAGACCTCCTCTGTACATGTCTATGGCACTTTCTAACAGAAGGAATACCTATCTCGGTAATATTTTCTTCGACAATATCAGTGAACTGGCAACGATCGAAAATGGTTTGTTGTTCTCAAGTCTCCCATCAGTAATTTTTCATGGTGGTATCACAATGGACCAGAAGCGTCTAAGCGTGTCAACAACCTCCAGACACCCACTCTATCCTTACCTTAATAGTATACCCACCGCATTGATGTAGTACATACTAAAGCCTCTCTGGAGGAGAATGATTGATGATATGAAGGGTTTTCCAATAAGAGGTGTTATTTTGAATAGCCCACTATTTCGGTAGCTGTCACTTTTGAAGCTGTCATTTTTGACATTTGACAAGTAAAAACTACGCCATTAATAATGGAACGATATACGCTTCAACAACGCATTGAAATTATTAAAATTCACTATAAAAATGGTGAAAATTTGGCAGAGACGGTTCGTAAAACTAAAACATTTTAGGGTCGTCGTGAAGCACCTTATCCGACCGCAATACAGAATTTTCTGGACAAATCCCAGCTGTTGGGACAAGTTAGTGATGTGAAGAATAAAACCCGTGCACGTCGCTTAAGAACAACTGAGAATATTGCTGTTGTAGCCCAGTGTTGAAGAAAACCCAGGTTTGTCCTTTACTCGTCGTTCTTTGAAATTAGGCATTCCACAAACGTCATTACACAGTATTTTGCATTAAAACTTGGGTCTTACGGCTTATAAAGTTCAGTCAACACAAGAACTGAAGCCGGCTGATCATCAACAACGTCGTATCTTTGCTGATTAGGTCCTTTAATGCATGAAAATGATCCGGAATTTCATCGAAAAATCATCTTGACTGATGAGGCTGATTTCTACCTCGGAGGCTACGTCAACAAGCAAAACTGTCGCATCTGGGACTCGAAAAACCCAAGAGTTATTGTCGAAAAGCCTCTCCATCCTCAACGCGTGACTGTTTGGTGCGATTTATGGTCAGGCGGGGTCATTGGCGACCTTACATTTTTGAAAATAAGGCTGGAGCAACAGTAACGGTCAATGGATTGCGCTATCGAGAGATGATTAATGATTTTTTATGGCCGGAATTGGATGGTATTGATCTGGACAACGTTTACTTTCAACAAGACGGTGGCGCTACGTGCCACACAAGCAATGAAACCATCGATCTTTTACGGGAAAAGTTTCCGGACCGTGTTATCTCTCGACGAGGTGATCACAATTGGCCACCAAGATTTTGTGATTTAACACCTTGCGACTTCTTCCTTTTGGGCCACGTGAAAGAGAAGGTATACGCCAACAGCCCAGCGTCAATTCAAGCCTCAAATATGGAATTCATGAGGCTATCAAGGACATAGGGCAGCCACTTTGAGATTTGGATATGGAAAATTTCATGAAAAGGATATGGTCCTGTAAGCGTTGTCGTGACGGCCATTTGGCTGATGTTGTGTTCCATTATTAACGGCATACCTTCCTCTTTATAATGAAATAAACATTCGATCATATATGTCAAAAATGCCATTTTTCCTTGAATATCAAAATATTACCTCTTATTGGAAAACCCTTAGTAATCATTGAATTTATGTACCTCATAAGAAAACTTCCGTAACGTTTCGTCTCTCTCTCTCTCTCTCTTTTAGTCGTTACTTCAACCGTCAGTGTTCTATTGATTTAGTCAGCTGCATTCTTCTCCTTATCAAACGTCAGCATATATACACGTGCTTCTCAGAACGCTCGCCAGAGATTCTTTTTAGCCGTACTACGCGAATTAAGAACACTTAACCACACTTTTACTTATTCATCGCAATATTCAACGAACTACAGACACATACCATTACTGCCGACTGAGGCCACCGGCTGAGACAAAACAAGACAATAATACAACAGAGGGAGAGACAGATAGACACACAGACAAAAAGCTGGCGATTTTTGTAGAAAAAGAATGCTTGCTGCCAAAGCTGTGGCTTGAACCCACTAGTTTGTTTTCAACCCCTTTCCTTCAACTTCCACCTGGTCAAAACTTTTCAAATATGTTCTCCTTAATTTTGGTGTGCTATTCTTTTTATGAGATCGTAAGTTTTCGACTTTCGTGGAAATGTCTGTTAAAATCTACTCCTGTGCAATCTTATTCCACAACGTGTGTAAACTGCACTTTCTATTGTGAATTAGTTGCTAAGCAACGATTGTGACTTTATTTATAAACGTGAAAAATTATTCTTCCCCCTCATATCACAATTATGTATTAAACCATCTCACAGTTTTGCTTAAGGACATAAGCTTAAAATGTACTTTACTTTGTCTGAACCTCTGAACGCATTAGAAGTTCTTTTAACCTTCGCAATAGATTACACACAAGTACACTAAGTGTGTACAAAGAAAGTTCATACGCCTTTGAGAATTCCAGTGAAGACATTTTACTTCATTTCAATTTTTAAACGGCCGAAGAAGGAAAATACAAAAAACGCATTAAAGTTAATCTCTATTAATGTTTTTTTCTTGGTACTTGCTTGCCTTCCTACTCAAGGCCGCAGACAGTATGATCATAAATATTGAAATAGATATGAAAGTAAGACCAGTAATTAAGCACATGCCAAAAATGTCTATGAGGCAGAAATTATAATATTTTGGCATTTGAAACCACAAAAGTTTTGCAAAACTCTAAAGGACTTATATAAATTTCGAATGGAATGATTTATGTTGTCCTGGAATAATTGGTTTCGTTAAAGGTCATAGTTTGAATATTTTTGAAGGAAAATGAAAGAAAACAAAACCAATATGGCTTGGTTCAATGTATAGTAGGGTGAATGTGTTCTTTAAGTCGGAAGAAAAGGAAAACAAAAAAGTGACAAGCTGTTTCAAGAGAATTTAAAAACTTTATTTTCTTTAGTTTTTCGTCGATGGGCACATATTTAAGCTTGAAGCAAGCTGTATAAGTAATTTTGTATAGGAAGCGAGTGGAGGAAACTGTCTGGGGTTGGTGAAGTGTTATTTTGAAGCAATTTGTTGTTGTACGGAAAGTACTAGGACTCATCACCTGATGGCGTCAGTATCGCAATCGCAAGAGCAAAAGTGTACCACATTCTTGTAGACGGTTTCTGTGGAAATTTCAACCGAAGCGAACTCGTTATTTTGTTTTTATCACGTGCGGAATCGGGAGAATCCGTGGATTTAAGGAAAATGGAAAAAGAGCAATATCGGTCGGTCGGTTTTCGAAAGGGAAATCAAGGTACCTTTGGATACTTTGTACCGTTACTCTTCTGTCTTTTCCTTCGATGGTGACCGTCCGAAATTGGTTTAACGAGAATCAACGTAGTCTAACGTCGGTTTTTGATGAGCGACTTCCAGGTGCCGCAAAAATGGCTTCCACGAAGATGAAAACAAAAATCCATAGTTTCTTATTTATTGACTGCTGTGTCAGCGCGAGGATTGTGCCGCTTGATCACTCCGGATAGAATGCGCAAGCGTGAGACTACTTCAGAACAGTTTGACGCTGCTAAATAGCATTCCGAAGGAGTGTTTGTGTCGTTTCGTGGCAGATGACGAAACATAGATCAATTGGTGGACATCAGAGGCCAGAGAGTCGCAACAGTGGACTTGATAAAGGATAAAGGTTAAGACTTTCCCATCGTCCGGTAAGGTGATGGCAACAGTTTTCTGGGATTCACAAGGTGTCATCCACAATGGGTACTTGGAGAAGAGAAATATGTGCCGATTCGACATTGAATTGAAGAGAAAACGGCACACTTGGGGAAGCAAAAAGTGCTCTTCCACCTTGTTTTTTTTTTACAGTCTACATAAGTACTAATCGGACCACTTTCCACCAAAAAAGAGGGAGCATGAGAAGGGTAAGATCGAGGATATTCAGAATTAAGTAAGGAGGTTTTACGAGAAGGTGAATAAGCTGGCTCCAGGTCATCGAGAAAGAACCGATTCCTGCAGAGCTAGTAGAATTGCAGTCGATTAGAGAACTCTTCTGCAGACTGTATAAAGACAACAAGGAACAGAATCCCGATGTCAGGCAGAAGCCATTAATCTGACGAGATAATAGCCCACAATTCCGTGAACCTGGCCTATAGAAGAAGTGAAAATCGATATATCACGGCTGAAATCCTACAACGCCACTGGAGCAGATGGGCAAGCTGTTTTAAGTAGCTTTCGTCGATCTAGATTAGTGCGTGCACTAAATCATCTTTAGGATATAGTCGAAAGAATGCAGGGCCGATGAATTTAACCCCAGCATTGTTTTTCCCGATCCTTTAAACTGAGCCAACTACAGAGGAATCAGGCTACTTAACGTCGCTAACAAGCCATTATATATTAATATTCTTGGTCCTTATCAATGTGGGTTCAGACCAGGAGAATCAAACCTAGAATATATTTTCACTTTGCACTTACAGCATCTATAGAGACGAACTGTATGAACCTATATTTAGTTTTGGCATCCCTGCCAAGCTCGATCGCTTGTGCAAAATGACGATGGAGAATTCACAAGCTGGTCCAACAATGTAAGCAACAAGTTTACGGAATGATTCGATTTCAAAAAAGGATTCTGACAAGGCACTGTTATGTGATTTCTTGAACATCGTTCTTAAGAGTGCAAAACTATACCGTCAACACCAGAGACACTATATTCCAAAAGTCTATTTAACTTCTCGAGTAAGCCGATAATATTGATACGTATAATAGGCAGAACACAGCGTGATGTCAATGACGTCTTTGTTAGAATTGAGACAGAAGCGGCAAAAATAAGTTTAGCGGTGTTTGAGGAAGAAGACCCTACACCCTGCTCTGTCAGAACGTCACAATAGACGCATATGACTTCGAGGAATTGCCAAGCATTGTTTCTTTGCCTTCATCCATCCCTAGCTCAGGTAAAACTATACAACACCCTCAGCATAACAGTCCTGCTCTATGGTGCAGAACAATGGACACTGACGAAATCGGATGAAAGTGTCTCAGACTGTTTCGACAGGAAAGGTCTTCAGGTTATCTATGGTCATTGCATTGGAAGATGCAACAGCAAACTTTACTTATTAAACACGGACCTAGCCAGGAGGGTTAAGTTTCTGAGGCCCAGATAGCTCTGTCATTTAGAGCGGATGGACACCAATGCTCCGGCCCGGAAAGGCATCAGGTGGCGCTGAATAGGGCCTCAATCAACTTGAAGTGTAAAACTGGAGACAGCTAGCTAGGGACCGAGATGGCTGGCGTAGACTGTTGGTTGAGCCCCAAGTTCACAACGGACTGTAGCGCCACCTTAAGCAAGTATCCCAAGTTAGCGAATAGTCTCAGCTTGACTGCGATATAAGACTCGAATATTTAAGAGCTATACACAGAGGTAAAAGCTTAGAGTTATTCCTTACTTTGATATTGGGAACTAAAATGTTACTTGGCTAGGTCACATTATACAAATTGTTAGTTCTACAATCTCTTATTTAGTCAATGGAAACAAATATTTTCATTGAACTTACTTTTTAGTCTCGTATATTAACGCTACTTAATCGTTTAAATAGGAAAACTCTCTATGACAGATCTACTTGATCTATTAATAAGAACTCTAGTTTCTATAATCCTTCTTATCAAAATATGTCGGTTCTTACTAACTTACTTAAAACCTTTCCAATTTCCAACATTTTACTATCAACTTAATGTCAAAACTTTGCAACATCTCTCCACTTCCATTTAAGTTTTTCTCCAACCATCACATCTTCATAATTCGTTAATGGTTTCTCTCTCCTGAGTAATCTTCTCGTTTCAACAGATTCACAAAGGAATTTATCTCCAAGGCAATATTAACTACAAAACTATCATAACTCAAGAAAAATAATAAAATAAAATATTAAAATCATCATAAGATAACACTCGACTATTCTCGTCCTCTCTTCATCGTCAGAAGATGATAACTCAAACTTGACATTGATTCATCTTCTGCTTGTGAAGTGTTCCCTATCATCCTTATGTTATCCTGTTCTTTGTTTAATTTTCATCTTCTTAACCACACAACTCGACGATTTGTCTCCTTCTTGAATTTTCTTAAAATCGGTTCACTGTGGCGTATACTTACTATTTTTGTTTGTTTTTTCAATTCTTTGCCCTAAAACTTCGTTACCCATGTGTTTGACAAATTTGAATTGATTCAATATTTTAGCCATTCTATGGAGCGGCACGTTTAGCCTTCGGCCAAAATCCAGAAGTTCCATCGACAACAACGACCACAACTACCTCCACCACAACCGCAACCGTCCCAACAACCGCAATTACGTCTCCGACAACAAATGAAAACATTCCCGAGTCAATTATCACATCACCCCCGTCAGCGCAATCAATTGAGACATCCGCCATCCATCCAGATGCTGATTCCTCCTCCAACAAGGCAGAAGTGACGACTACAGCGACGACAGCGACATCAACAGCAGAGGTCAATCCACTGAAAAACATTGATGAACATAATTCAGCGTCTGCAACCCCAACAACAGTGACAATGAATTCCAATGAAAAGGAACAACTTGGCGACACATTTGTTCCACAATTGGAAGCCACACGGCGGGCACCGGAACGTCGTTCAATGAACGTCATGCCTTTAAAGGTTCTTATAAGCACACACACACACAAAAAAAAGAAAATAAAGATTTGCATTTTGTTAGTTTTGTTCATTCAAAAATAGTTTGAATTCGCTTTTATCTGTCTCCTGTGCTCAACTTAACTTAAGCTTTGCTAAAACGCATACAGACACAATGGCACGAGATGTAAGATTCCTTCAAGAGGAAAAAGGACTTTTGTGAGACAGGGTGTTTTGTTTGATGCTTGGTAATTTGTAAATGAGTTAAGAACAGTTAAATACAATTTGACAGTTCTGGCTTGGAAAATAATGACACTTGTCAAAGTTGAAAGCCGTGTCACTCTACCTCAAAGGCGGGAAAAAAGTTGTCGGCTTATGTTTGTGAAAGGAAACACCCTGTCTGTAGCTTTGTTGTTAGCAAAGAAGTATTTAATTGTAGTTTCACTAAATTTTGCAAAGAATATTTAGCTATTTGCTTTTTTCAGTTTTATTTGTTTGTTTTAAGTTTTACTTTCCTCTTTTGTTTTCAACTGTTTTGTAGACTTTTCTTCTCATTCAGTCCTCATAGGAACACAAGACAAAGCTATCCCTTCGGTGCTTTTGTTCAACGAGTGTGTGTCGAAGGAAGCTTATTGTTTTTTTTTTTTTTCTAATTTAACTTTTAAAGATTTAACTAAGCCCTCTTTTAGCGTTCTTTGCAATCTTTTTCATAGAAAAGTAGAATAAAACATTCAATAATTGAGACAAAAAATAAACAACAAAATAAATACTTTGAACAAATGGTAGAAAGCTTGTTATTATTGTTTTAATGCAAGTTTAATGAACACAAGTATTTTTAATGTGTTCAATTTTTCTTATAGATCATTTAGAAATTTCATGCTTTTGAGTTTTATAGCAGTTTGGCTTTGGAAATAAATAAGTTTTTTGGGAAAATAATATTTATTATTTTTATTCTTTTTTAGACAGCTGAAAATTTGTTGAAACACAAGGATGGACAGTATTCATCGTTTGACATGGCCCAATATGTTTTCTGGACGGGTGATGAAGCTGGTGTTGCAAGAGCTGTTGAAGAATTCATTGAACAAGGTTTGGTGAGTAAATTTAGTCTTCTTTATTTATTACAATCATTTTTTCTTTTTGCGGCTGTCTTTATGTCATGAAAGCAAGAGTTATAAGCTAGGTTATTTCAAAGACTGCTTCCCAAACCAATTGGCGGTGAATGGGATTAAATACCCGATTTTGGGAATAGAACGGAGGGATAGTTTTCCTTTACTTGACAGGGACTCTTTCTCTAACTAAGGTGATTTTTGCATCGGTAGGATTACTTCCTTAGCCTTAAGAGCGCATGACACATAGGATTTATATCCTAGTCCGATTGATTTTACGGTAGCCGAAGATCAATATTATTTGAAGCTTCTTAAGGTTTTGTCTTGATTAAATAAATACAATAATTATTCATTGTGCAAAACACTTTGTCAGTTCACGACCAACTTAAATCTAATTTCCATAGTCAATTTCACTTCTACTTGTTATGATTGATAATTTCAGACTTGATTATTGGGCTTTGAATTAATTTTCTTGCTGCATATCCACACTGTTTCGATTAGGAAAACTGTATTGGCACTGTGTAAAACCCAAGTAGGTGAGAATTCCGACCCTATTGAATTTCTTATTGATGGGTTTTGCTTAGTGCCTTTATTCTTGACCCACCATGGTCTCGCCGCCGGCCGTCTACATTGGGAATGATGTTGCTTATCAATTCTTACCACAACATGGACGCTGTTCCAACCCTTTTTTCAATTTTATGTGGTTCAAGTTCTCCGTAAATAAGCACATCATTCACTACTGTTTTCTCTATCGAAGCCCAAACCTGGACACAGCTTCAATTTCTCGTGAATTTGGTGCTCTGTCAGATTCCATTCAAGAAATTGTATCCATGTAGCCTCACACTGAAATCGTTATTACGGGCGATTTCAATGTACACAATTCTTCGTGGCTTCTCCATTCGGGCCCGACAACACCCGAAGAAATGTGTGCTGAAATTTTGCTGAGTTTAACCACCGTACTCAGCGTTATTCCTTACTCCTGACCCTGAAAAATAAACTATCAATTTACAATTTACAATGATACTCTCTCGCGAAAACTAACCTTTTTGCTGCACAGTCCACCTCAAACTCTTCGCTGCGAGAGAGGGTCATGACTCCTCCAGTTCTTTAGAGCGTCAATGATTCCATGGGACAAATCTTCTTCTGACCTCGTGCTGTGGCGAGATGGTCCGCTGGTCCGGATGGAATCCCCTTATTAATCCGAAGAGGTGTTCTTCCACGCTGGCAAATCCCTTGCGTACAAAAAAACAGCATTTGTAACGCATATTTAAAAAAAGGCGAATTTTCATCTCCTTCCAATTATCGTTCGATCGCACTTATTTACGTACCTTCTTTCTAAGGTCATGAAAACTATCAGCTCAAGAAGTATCTCGAAGGCTGAAAGCTTTCGCAGCAACAGGTCCACTGGTGATCTGATGGTCGTTTTGGAGAAAGTAAGATTGTTGCACTTGATATTTCAAAGAAATTTGATAGTCTGGCTTCTTGCTCGGTCGGATAAATCATCCTTTATTGGATTAGAAACTTTCTTTAGAAGGGAGCAGATTAGCTGTAAGAGTATGCGTTTTATTGTAATAATGATACATTTCCCTACATAATAAAAAGCAATTTTTCTTCAAGAGTATGTATGTATGAAAAAAATAAGGTTTGATTTATTTGGAGGGTAAAACGTAGGTAGTTTTCCAATCTTGTTATAACAGTGGTTTCGTGTCTCTCTCTGTTCTATCGTTACTTCTAAGGTAGGTGCTCTAGGGGAATAGCCAGTTACATTCCTACTCTCAGACAATTCGCCCGTAATACTAGCGCTTCTAGAAATGCCCATCAGTTTACCCTCGAGCCCCATTTCGGACGTACTGTCATGTACAGAGAATAATTCTGCAGCCGAATTTCAAACTCTCTTCCACAACTCTTTCCTTGCCAGTCATTACAATGTTCAAGAATTCAAGACCACCGACACCTCTTATCCAACCCTTTGTTTTCTTCGTAATGTACTCACCGTGTCTCTGGTATTATAAAGGTATAACCAATTCCTTGAATGGGCGCAAATTAAAAAAAAAAAAAAAAATAGGAGTGAATTGAATGTTAGCAGAAAAATTCTGTCCATGCATTTTAAATGCAACTATATGACCGATCACATGTTGTTTTTTGTACGATTTGTATGCTATCGATCGATTGGTGGGATCGTGTTTCTATTTTTGTTAATTAGGGTTCTAGTCTTTTCGATGCGTGATTTTGACTGTCATTGTTTTTGGGCTGTTTATTATGTAAATTCAATATTCCTTCTTCGAGACAAGATTTGTATTTCAAGAAGTTATATTTGATCCTCATAAGATGGATATATGACAATGACGATCATCAATTGGAGTAAAATTACTTTGTATAAATGAAATGTGCAAAGCACATTCAAGGTGAGAACCATATTGTTAACAAAAGTCCTCTACTTTAACGCCCTTCTGGCTTAGAGTCAAAGATTTGACAAGATGTAGAATTGTAATGCCTTCAGTTTCAGTTCATGTTACTCAGCCACCTCAGTCATTGGACGTTAACTTATTCACAAAGATATATTTGTCCTTGCACTGCATTCTTTTGCCTCACGAAACTCCTCATTTACCTTTGAAGCCTCAGAAATAAAACATTGGTTGATTGATGTCTGATCATTTTCATAATGGGGGTTGGTATGCGATATTACACCTTTCAAAGCGAACCTAAAAAGTTTTATTGAATTCGTATTCTTTCTGTCAACAAAACGCTTATCAGATGCAAGAACAATGTTGGTGGTAAAGTACAGCTGTTTGACTTGGCTTTTGACAACTTACTCCGTGCAAAATGAGAGCACTGGATCTCTTTTGTGCAGAGAGAACAAATCAAATTATCTTAGTTGACGCTGTCAAATGCGTTCATGAATCAATAAAAACAGATTTAGTCATCAGCTAGCTATTTATGTAAATGAACATAATTTTTTTGGCGTTGAAATATGTTTTTCTAGATGCCTATGTTAAATTTCGGTGGGATTCTGGGGTGTATCGACTTTTAACGGATGAGGTGGTTCCAAGAGTTCTTTGAACTGCAGTTGCACGAAGTCTTAGGTAAGTTATCATAAGTTGATATGGTCAAGGGGAAACCATTTATTGAAACATCTTCTCTCCAGTGAATTCTTGGTAAAAGTTGTTGATAGATTGATACCGCAGCACGGCTCTGTGATTTCTGACATAGGCAGCTAAGCATAGCCAAAGCATATCCCAATGAGAAGAACATTGGAAAGATTTTTTCTCTTCGAACGAAGAAAACTCCAAACTCCATCAGTTGATTGGTCTTGGTGAGCGGTAGCCAAACTTTCTCTCAACGAGTGATCAGCAAAGACACGAAAGCTTGCATCTCAAGCCTTCCAAGTCATTGCAAATCCTATAGCAATGCTGGATCTAAGAAAATCCCCAGAGAACTTCTCGTCTTCGCATTTGAACACCCGCTTTGTCAAGGCACCAAGGCACCTTGCCAGAGTCAAAACTAGAGTAGGCACCTTCGCTTGATTAGATTGTGTAAGAAAACACGATCTTGGAGAGCTTGATCTCGATGGAGTTCCACACAGCCAGAAGAGCTCTGATTTTTCTGGCGAGCTTATTCACAACCGATACCTGATGGAGGTCATTTCTGCGTACTCTAAGTACGCAGTTGCGCCGCTCTAAGAGATGATGCCTTCTCTTCTTTTTAAACGTTTGCATTTGGCTTGAGTCTTTTCGAAGGTTCGGTGGTCTCTTCACAAGACCTTTTTTTTAGCCTATTTGTGTTGCCAGAAAACCGTTGTAATCTTCAACAAACTTCTGGTTCTTTATTTTGACTTCACGATCCTTCTTTACAATTCCAGCTTTCTTATTTTCAGCAATCTTGCCAAAAAGCATTCTAGGATCATTTTTTAAAATTATTTTTCCCTTTAACTTTACTATTGCGTTAGAGTATTGCGGTTTGAATTCTTCGGTAGAGGCCTAGTAGGTACTGTGTACCAGGCTGCTACTCTTTGTGCTTCCAGGGTTCCAGGTTGCCCAACTATGGTCATCATCAAATAAGCCGCATAGTCTTGAAGTCGTCATATCAGTCTCGCCCGGAAAAATGGTGATAGTCAGTGTTGGCACCACGTTTAATACAAAAAGGGAAAGGTCAGCCCCGGTAGAGCCAATAAGGCAAGAAATAAGACGGACCCTATCAACGCATCCGAATGAACTCGTTTGTGAATGGACTATCCCCCAGTCTTCCATTTCTACTGCATGGATCATGAAAATCGCCACCAATGAAAATTAAAGACTCCGCAACTATGGTTAAATTGCATTGCTGAGGGTTTAAAGAAAAACTTGGGCAGTTCAACCTGACCCTGCCTGATACCCTTCTCTTGACATTGCACAAGAAAAACTGTGTAGTTATCATTGCCACCCGGCATCCAATAGGAGAATGTGATACGTGGATTGTTGCAAGGCCACTTGTCACTATCGCAATGTTTCTGATCTGGTGTTAATGGATAAAGTACCGTTCCTTAAAGCTTTGTTGTCTTCATTTTCGTCCCGAGTAAGATGAAATGTGAATATCATTGTGCAATTCAACCATTTGAGTAGAGCAGTGTTTTTCAAACTTCTTGAACTTGCGGTCCCCTTTATATACAAAAATAAACAAGCGACCCCCAATATGTAGCCGGGAAACCGCATACAATTGCTGAAAATCTTTTTTTACTTGCAGCTCTAAACATGTTGGTTTGTCAGGAGAAAGAGAAGCTTAAAAGTATTCCACTTTCTGATAATCAGCCCTATCGAGGTATTTTTCGGAGCGGACAATTTTCCGCAACGCAAATATGGTCGGAGCTTACATTTGTATTCGAGCTAATTGTCATCGGACAAAAATATGGCAACCAGCTTTAAACACAATTAAAAACAAAAAATTCCGCAAACAATTTTCTGCGGACAAATCGAAAATAAAACTATCAAAAATTAAGGAAAATAAAGCTAGTCATCGCACCACATTGTTACTCATCGTACTGCGTTACTTCATATCGGAAAAAATTCCGAATTGTAAGTCGGAAGAATACCTCGAAGCAAAACTTGTCCGAAACGTATGAAATCGGACAAAATTCCGCTCCGAAAAATACCTCGATAGGGCAGAATATAATTGAGAAAGGGTTAAGTGAAATGGCACTATGGCAGCAGTCATTTGAGAACAGTTAATTGTAAAACTGAAGAAGAGGCAACGATTTGGATTGCAACTGGATGAATCTACAGATGTTTTAGATTGTGTACAGTTTGTTCGACATGATTTTCGAAAGTTGCCACGACTATGATCTCGATTGGGCCAGGTGTATTGCTATGCCCGTGGACTCATAGCTAAGTTCAAGTTAATAATGCCAAACGTTTCATGGACACATTGCTTCCCCCAATCGACAAGTTCTAGCTGCTAAGATTTTGCCTTCAAAATTAAATGATTTCCTTTAAAATGTCATCAAAGTTGTGAACTCAATTAAAGGAAAAGCTTTGCAAAGTAGGCTATTTAGGATCTTTTGTGATGAAATGGTTTCCCTTCACTAAAACTTACTGTACCACACTGAAGTCAGATGGCTCTCAAGAGAAAAGGTTTTGTCCCGGGTGTTTGAATTGAAAGCAGAATTATTGATGTTTCTTGAAGATTCAAACTCTGGATGTGCACATTTTTTTTCTGAACCCAGTTGGCTACTTAAATTGTCTTTTCTTGCTGATATCTTCGAACATC
>CAKKXW010000003.1:76085069-76105346 GCA_920937365.1 Sphaerophoria rueppellii
ACTGCGATTCCTTAAGTAAACGTAAACTCAACGTAGCTTTTAACAACATAACACGTTATGTCTTTGGGTTAAGAAGATTCGACCATGTATCTAGTTTTAATAAACTTATTTTCGACATATCGTTCGATCAACTTATGTGTTCTCGTAGTCTCATTCTCTTGTTTAAAATTATTCAGTCGCAACAACCTCGGTGTTTATTCGAAAGAATTCAATTCGGTACCTCGAACAGATCCTTTCAACTCGTACCGCCACGCTATTCGTGTCTTATCACAGAAAGACAATTTTTCATCAACATCATTCGGCTTTGGAACTCACTTCCTAGAGATTTGAGAAGGGTTACAGGTGAAGCTCAGTTTCGTAGAGAATTAAAAAAATATTTTCAGGACCAAAATTAATATTAATGTCAGAAATGTAATGTAATGTAAAGCAAGTATCTTATCTTTTATTGTTTCTCTTTTTTTTATTTTTTTTACTCGTTGTTTTTTTTTTCATTTTTCATGTTTCTTTCGCCACTAAAACTAGGATGTTTAAATTTTCAACAGTAGTTATCTTCATTTTTGAATTTTATAATAATAGCCTTATACTAGCTCATAAGAAGTATATTCTTTTTGTATAGGCATACAATCAATAAATAAACTAAAACTAAAACCATACAGCACCCTCACCATACCAGTCCTGCTCTATGGTGCAGAACTATGGACACTGACGAAATCGGATGAAAGTGTCTCAGACTGTTTCGACAGGAAAAGTCTTCAGGTTATCTATGGCCATTGAATTGTAAGATACAACAGATCCTGAGACCCAGATGGCTCTGTCATTTACAGCGGATGGACACGAATGCTCCGGCCCGGAAAGGCTTCAGGTGGCGCTGAATGGGACCTCAATCAACTTGAAATGTAAAACTGGGCCCTATTGCACCAACAATTTTTCACTATTCACTTTGCAACTTTTCAAAATAATAATTCTCTGCAAAGTAAAGGTAAAAAGTGTTTCACCAAAACTGAAAAGTTCCTGACTTTTCACTTTGCAATTTTGTATTTTTTTTTTTTGCAAAGTGAAAAGTGTGGGCGTTTCACCAAGTTAAAATGTAGCTTTTCACTTTCAGTCGTAATTTGCAAAGTTGCAAAGTCAAATATTTATAATGATTTGATTGAGCTTCTTGTGGTTATTATTTCAGATTACAAAAAAAAAAAAAAAAAATTCCGCTCGCTAGTGATGAAATAAGAAATGTATATTCCAAAGTATAACTCATAAAAAACATACAAAAATAAAAACATGTTATTAATATTCATAAATAAAAATTTAAATTGAAATATGAAGGTATCTCAATAATACATTTTTTCTGAAAAAATTGATGTCATACGATTTTTTAAAAAATTGATGAATTTTAAATTTAAAAAAAAAAAAAATTATAGCGTTTTTTTTAAGCACTTTTTTATATATAAAAGTTCAAAAACGTTTTAAAATTGATTTGGGTATACAGTGTTAAAGAATATATATATACATTTTATAATGGAAATTCGATTTTTAATATTGATCCGTTTACGAGATACAGAATTTTGAAGAAAAAAGTTTAAGGATATTTTTTTAAAAATGAAAACACATTTTTGAAAATGTGTTTAATACAAAATATAATTTATGGCAATATATACGTACTTTAAAAAAAATCAATCGAATCACTGTTTAAGGCTGTAGGTGCGTTTACAGACTGACAGACAGATAAACGCTGGACCCATTTTTTTCGGCTTCTTCATCATTGAAAAGTCACATTGCACAAAATCTCAACATTTTTTACGAGTTCAATACTTGCCATATATTCAATAGGTCGCAAGTGAGAAAATTGAAGATGTTAAAAACAATGCCAAAAATGTAGTTGTTTTGAAAGTGTTAAAAAATAAAAAAGTATTTTTTAATGTATTATGCAAAAACGAACTTCATTATTTCGTTTACAGTTTAATTATTCATTTTTCTAATTATAGAAAATGCATCTACATCCTACAATTCCATGCAATTTTTATTTTGAAAACCAATGGGGCCTTTCTATTTTTCCATTCGATATAAGCAATTTTCAAATAAAAAATTTCACGCAAAAAGAGAAGTTTTCAGTAATATGTTTGATTTTTCAAGTTGTCCGACTCCTTAATGAAACTTTACCAAGAAAATTTTATAAATATCAGCTTGGCCGTTTCGGAGTCTATATCGGACTTTATACACACAAACATAGAAACTTGTACAAACCTAAGTCTATTTTTATATATTCTGTATATTCATAATGATAAGGACTTATCAAGACAAATGACCAACCGCAAATGAAATTTTTGCTTTGCAAATAATTGAAAAGCTTTTCAGTATTTGAAATGCAAAGTGCAAAGTTTAAACGTTTGGTGAAACGAAATTGAAGAATTCTTTGCAATTTCACAAAACTTTTCACTTTTCAGAAAAGTACTTTTCACTTTGCAAATTTGTGGTTGGTGAAACAAAATTTGCAAAGAAGAATTTTTTTGTTTACTTTTCAAAAAAAAATAATTTCCTCTTTGCAATTAGCGTTTGGTGAAACAGAATTTGCAAAGTTGAAGTGAAAAGTTGCAAAGTGAAAAGTGAGAAGTGGTTGGTGCAATAGGGCCCTGGAGGCAGCTAGCTAGGGACCGAGATGGCTGGCGTAGACTGTTGGTTGAACCCCAAGTTCACAACGGACTGTAGCGCCACCTTAAGCCAATATCCCAAGTTAGCGAATAGTCTCAGCTTGACTGCAATATAAAAGTCGAATATTCAAGAGCTATATACACAGAGTTAAAAGCTGACTTCGATATTGGTAACTTAAATGTTACTTGGGTAGGTCACATTATACAAATTGTTAGTTCTACAATCTCTTATTTAATCAATGGAAACAAATATTTTCATTGAACTTACTTTTAAGTCTCGTATATTAACGTTACTTAAGTGTTTAAACAGGAAAACTCTCTATGACAGATCTACTTGATCTATTAATAAGAACTGTAGTTTCTATAATCCTCCTTATCAAAATATGTCGGCTCATAAAAACTTACTTAAAACCTTTCCAATTTCCAACATTTTACTATCAACTTAATGTCAAAACTTTGCAACATCTCTCCACTTCCATTTAAGTTTTTCTCCAAGCATCACATCTTCATAATTCGTTAATGGTTTCTCTCTCTTGAGCAATCTTCTCGTTTCAACAGATTCACAAAGGAATTTATCTCTAAGGCAATATTAACTACAAAACTATCATAACTCAAGAAAAATAATAAAATAAAATATTAAAATCATCATAAGATAACACACGACTGTTCTCGTCCTCTCTTCATCGTCAGAAGATGATAACTCAAACTTGACATTGATTCATCTTCTGCTTGTGAAGTGTTCCCTACCATCCTTATATGTTATCCTGTTCTTTGTTTAATTTTCATCTTCTTAACCACACAACTCGGCGATTTGTCTCCTTCTTGAATTTTCTTAAAATCGGTTCACTGTGGCGTATACTTACTAGTTTTGTTTGTTTTTTCATTTTTTGCCCTAAAACTTCGTCACCCATGTGTTTGACAAATTTGAATTGATTCAATATTTTAGCCATTCTATGGAGCGGCACGTTTAGCTTTCGGCCAAAATCCAGAAGTTCCATCGACAACAACGACCACAACTACCTCCACCACAACCGCAACCGTCCCAACAACCGCAATTACGTCTCCGACAACAAATGAAAACATTCCCGAGTCAATTATCACATCACCCCCGTCAGCGCAATCAATTGAGACATCCGCCATCCATCCAGATGCTGATTCCTCCTCCAACAAGGCAGAAGTGACGACTACAGCGACGACAGCGACATCAACAGCAGAGGTCAATCCACTGAAAAACATTGATGAACATAATTCAGCGTCTGCAACCCCAACAACAGTGACAATGAATTCCAATGAAAAGGAACAACTTGGAGACACATTTGTTCCACAATTGGAAGCCACACGGCGGGCACCGGAACGTCGTTCAATGAACGTCATGCCTTTAAAGGTTCTTATAAGCACACACACACACAAGAAAGAAAAAAGTTTTGCATTTTGTTAGTTTTGTTCATTCAAAAATAGTTTGAATTCGCTTTTATCTGTCTTCTGTGCTCAACTTAACTTAAGCTTTGCTAAAACGCATACAGACACAATGGCACGAGATGTAAGATTCCTTCAAGAGGAAAAAGGACTTTTGTGAGACAGGGTGTTTTGTTTTATGCTTTGTGATTTATAAATGAGTTAAAAACAGTTAAATACAATTTGACAGTTCTGGCTTGGAAATTAATGACACTTGGCAAAGTTGAAAGACGTGTCACTGTACGTCAAAGCCGGCTTATGTTTATGAAAGGAAACACCCTGTCTGTAGCTTTGTTGTTAGCTAAGAAGTATTTAATTGTAGTTTCACTAAATTTTGCAAAGAGTATTTAGCTATTTGCTTTTTTCAATTTTATTTGTTTGTTTCAAGTTTTACTTTCCTTTTTTTGTCATTTTTATTGACATAAGTTTTGTTTTCAACTGTTTTGTATACTTTTCGTCTCATTCAGTCCTCATAGGAACACAAGACAAAGCTATCCCTTCGGTGCTTTGTAGATTAATGTTTGTTCTTGTTCAACGAGTGTGTGTCGAAGGAAGCTCATTGTTTTTTTCTTTTTCTAATTTAACTTTTAAAGATTTAACTAAGCCCTCTTTTAGCGTTCTTTGCAATCTTTTTCATAGAAAAGTAGAATAAAACATTTAATAATTGAGACAAAAAATAAACAACAAAATAAATACTTAGAACAAATGGTAGAAAGCTTGTTATTATTGTTTTAATGCAAGTTTAATGAACAAAAGTATTTTTAATATGTTCAATTTTTCTTATAGATCATTTAGAAATTTCATGCGATTGAGTTTTATAGCAGTTTGGCTTTGGAAATAAATACGTTTTTTTTTAAATTAATTTGTATTATTTTTGTTCTTTTTAGACAGCTGAAAATTTGTTGAAACACAAGGATGGACAGTATTCATCGTTTGACATGGCCCAATATGTTTTCTGGACGGGCGATGAAGCTGGTGTTGCAAGAGCTGTTGAAGAATTCATTGAACAAGGTTTGGTGAGTAAATTTAGTCTTCTTTATTTATTACAATCATTTCTTCTTTTTGCGGCTGTCTTTATGTCATGAAAGCAAGAATTATAAGCTAGGTTATTTCAAAGACTGCTTCCCAAACCAATTGGCGGTGAATGGGATTAAATACCCGATTCTGGAAATAGAACGGAGGGATAGTTTTCCTATCCTTGACAGCAGTGAGGGACTCATTCCCTAACTAATGTGATTTTTGCATCGGTAGGATTACTTCCTTAGCCTTAAGATCGCATGACACATAGCATTTATATCCTAGTCCTATTGATTTTACGGTACCCGAAGATCAATATTATTTGAAGCTTCTTAAGGTTTTGCCTTGTGCAAAACACTTTGTCAGGTCACGACCAACTTAAATCTAATTTCCATAGTCAACTTCACTTCTACATGTTATGATTGATAATTTCAGAGTTGATTATTACAATATTCGTGGGCTTTGAATTAATTATCTTGCTGCATATATCCACACTGTTTCGATCAGGAAAATTGTATTGGCACTGTGTAAAACCCAAGTAGGTGAGAATTCCGACCCTACTGAATTTCTTATTGATGGGTTTTGCTTAGTGCCTTTATTCTTCCCCCACCATGGTCTTGCCGCCGTCTACATTAGGAATGATTTTGCTTATCAATTCTTACCACAATATGGACGCTGCTCAAACCCTTTTTTCAATTTTATGTGGTTCAAGTTCTCCGTAAATAAGCACATCATTCACTACTGTTTTTTCTATCGAAACCCAAACCTAGACAGAGCTTCTATTTCTCGCGATGCTCTGTCGGACTCCATTCAAAGAATTGTATCCAAACACTGAAATCCGTATTACGGGTGATTTCAAAGTTCACAATTCTTTGTGGCGTCTCCATTCAGGCCCGACAACACCCGAAAGAATGTGTCCTGAAATCTTTGCTGAGTCTAACCACCGTACTCAGCGTGTCACCTAGCCCACTCGAATATCGGACTTATTCCTTATGCCAGACCCTGAAAAATACACTATCAATTTATAATAGTTATTAGCGAAAAAGACATTCAGTTCCGGTGTCTTAGAGCAAACCCAACTGAGGAAAACTGGAACAAGTTCAAACAAGCCAGCAAGGCCTGCAATGCCCATTTTCGACGGGCCAAGTTTTTACATGACCAAAAATAAAGGCAAAAAGTACTGCAAAGGCGAAGTAAGAATTTTTGGTAATTTGTAGAAAATATGAAGCATGTTTTCTTCTTCCTTGGTCCAAGCGCTCATTTACAATGATACTCTCTCGCGAAAACTAACCTTTTTGCTGCACGGTCCACCTCAAACTCTTCGCTGCCAGAGAGGGTCATGACTCCTCTAGTTCTTGAGAGCGTCAATGAGGTCATTTCTGCGTACTCTAAGTACGCAGTTGCGCCGCTCTAGGAAATGATGCCCTCTCTTCTTTTTAAACGATTACATTTGGCTTGAGTCTTTTCGAAGGTTCGGCGGTCTCTTCACGAGACCTTTTTTTGTAAGCCTATTAGTGTTACAAGAAAACCGTTGTAATCTTCAACAATTTTCTGGTTCTTTATTTTGACTTCACGATCCTTCTTTACAATTCCAGCTTTCTTATTTTCAGCAATCTTCCCAAGCAGCATTCTTGGATCATTTTTTTTTATTATTATTTTTCCCTTTAACTATACTTTGGCTGGCATTGCTGGTTAGAGTATTGGGGTTTGAGTTCTTCGGTAGAGGCCGAGTAGGTACTATGTACCAGGCTGCTACTCTTTGTGCTTCCAGGGTTCCAGGTTGCCCAACTATGGTCATCATCAAATAAGCCGGATAGTCTTAAAGTCGTCATATCAGTCTCGCCCGGAAAAATGGTGATAGTCAGTGTTGGCACCACGTTTAATACAAAAAGGGAAAGGTCAGCCCCGGTGGAGCCAATAAGGCAAGAAGTAAGACGGACCCTATCAACGCATCCGCATGAACTCGTTTGTGACTGGACTATCCCCTGGAGTCTTCCATTTCTACTTCACGGATCATTAAAATCGCCACCAATGAAAATTAAAGACTCCGCAACTATGGTTTAATTGCATTGCTGAGGGTTTAAAGAAAAACTTGGGCAGTTCAACCTGACCCTGCCTGATACCCTTCTCTTGACATTGCACAAGAAAAACTGTGTAGTTATCATTGCCGCCGGGCATCCAATAGGAGAATGTGATTCGTGGATTGTTGCAAGGCAACTATCGCAATGTTACTGATCTGGTGTTAATGGATAAAGTACCGTTCCTTTAAGCTTTGTTGTCTTCATTTTCGTCCCAAGTAAGATGAAATACGAATATCATTGTGCAATTCAACCATTTGAGTAGAATATTACTTGGAAGTACTATTACTCATCACATCTGTTTACTTTTCATGTGTCATCCTATGAAATTTCTTAGAAATGTGTGTGTCTGCTTTCACTTTCTTATTTTTACTCCATATAACGGTTGTTATTTCTTAACATGAAAAACAATTCTGAATCATACATTAAATTCCCTTGTTTTAATTTATTCTACACAAACACACCACTTAGATTCCTTGAAATGTCTTAAAGTTCTTGCACAATGATTGATTACATTAAAGCACAATGCCCTACATCCCTTCGATTAAATTAATTAAAAAAGTTTTAAAATTTGTTTTCTTAGTGCAGTGGAGTGATTTGCGTGTTTGGTCGATTTTCTGCAATTTCTACGTCCTTTCTCTTGCAAGGATGTGGAAAAATTAATTCACGTATGTTAATCCATGATAAGGGAAAATGTTCTAACATCGTATGGAGGTTATTTATTCCCTGTTGTTTAGTTTAGTTTTGCAAACAATACTTTTTTTCTGCTTAAAAGTCAAAAGTTCAAAGGAAATAAAGCGGGAAAGTGGTTTTCTCCCTTAAAATCAATAAATTTATTTAATGTTTCCTCATAAGTGGAAAATTGTTCTTTCTTAAAAAAAACATTGACTTTTTTAGAACACAAAGTTCTGGGTCATTAAACATCGTTGACTTTGTTTGTTTTCACCAACCCTCCAATCTTCCTTTGCACGTAAATGTCATCTTTTTGGGTATCTAATTTTCATCTCTTCCGGTCAATTCATTTCAATTTGAGGAAAGTTAGTGTTTCTCTTCGGTCAAGTTCTAAAAATATCTTTTCTTTCTTCAACCATCACAGTTTTTTACGACCGTTATTTATTTCAATGCTCTTCTGTTCCCCTTTATTCCAGATGACCAGAGAAAATGCCATTAAATTTTTGCGTGACATTCGTTTGGGAATCGAGTACTTGCAGAGCTCTTATGCCAATCGGGTATTCCCCGACCAATTGAGGGACAATTTTATTAAGGTTCGTAAATTATCATCATGTTTTAGATGAATTGTCAATTCGAATAAAAACGTTTATTTTTTGTTTTTCTTTTCGTTTCATTTTGGGTTTACAGAAGCACTCTCACAATCCCAATCCAATGCCAACCCAAACTCCGGCTACTACAATATCGACCACTACGACAACAACAACAACAACAACAACCAAGAAACCACATTTGACGACAAGTGAAAGGACGAGGCATATTGGTGCCTCGAGGGAGGGTCATCAGATGGCTCTGAATCAACATTTGGATAGGACAATCGAAAGCGTGCCATCAGTTATGCGATTCCAAGATGTAAACAATATTCAACATGACAGAGGTATGTAAGGGTATTTTTTTGCAAATGGACTCAATTCTTATTTTGGTCTTTTGATGGAGAATAAAAGATCTTGGCTCCTCAAGAAAAGGTCTGGACCAGGCTACAGACATTTATTAAAGAAGAACTGCTGGTACATGTCAAGCTTGGGTCTTAACCCTTTTTTGTCATTTTCATTTTACGATTATAAAAAAAAACTGAGAGACAATGCCTAAATGGCTTACACCCATCAACAATTCTCTGAAGAATTGGGAGGACCTACAATTTAACGCCGATTCCGTCAAAGTTGAGAAGCACATTTTTCATGACAGATTCATACTTTTGGAAGTTTTGTCATTTTTTCGCTAGAAACAGTGAATACCTACCCGTTTACGATTATACGAAAATAAAATCCACTCTATTATGTACCTACATATGTTAGACGAACACCTCAGAGAGTGGGTGTGTAGTGAATACCATATTCTGACGTCATAGGCATTTTTTTTCAACGACGATAACTTTGTTTGACCATTACCAATAAAGGGTGTTTTTTAAGTTGGCAACACTATTTTTACTGGCGGCCATTTTATCAGTTGTGAAGTAATTTGTTTTATGTGGCTTTTCTTTCAACCAAGAAGAATTGCTAGTAAAACTCATTGTTTTTTTGGCGTGTAAGATGTTCGAAGGGTAAACACGTGCATTCAAGTGGACACTAGCGTCCACTAAAACTTCTGTCTATCAACTCCTACTCTCCACCCCCTTGTGGTGAACATCGGGTGCACAGTACCTTCAACAAAAGATTGGGTTCTACCCCACTGGGAAGTTGTTGGCAGCAGCAAAGAGAGAGGGGGGGAGGAGGTATGCGTTCACTTAGGCATGCCTCCTTTTCAAGAGGCGGCAGCGGAAGAACTTCCGAAATGGAATCAACGGTGTCGTCAACAGTTCCAGTCAGGATGAACTACTAAGTGAACACCTTATAGGGCTACTACGGCATATTCGCAGCCTAGGCCTATAAGGAGCGTTTTGGCCGACTCTTCGTCTTAGAGTTAAACTAAAGACCTGGCCCTTCAGGTTGGGGGTCGTGCGTTGGGGTGACTGCCCGGCCACGTTAAGAAGAGATAGTTCCGAAACACCAACAACCCTCGGAC
Organism: Sphaerophoria rueppellii; assembly: GCA_920937365.1. Lineage (NCBI taxonomy): Eukaryota > Metazoa > Arthropoda > Insecta > Diptera > Syrphidae > Sphaerophoria > Sphaerophoria rueppellii. The sequence goes on from CAKKXW010000003.1 coordinate 76,094,992, forward strand.
ACATAGAGAATTAATGATGACGACCCACCCAAACGATTTAAGGACAACGAATTTCGGTTTTGCACTTGGAATGTTAGGTACCTTAACAAGCCACGTGCAGCCGAACAACTAGCGAAAGCCCTTGATTGCTATAAAGCAGATATAACCGCCATCCAAGAAATGCGATGGGATGGTCCGGGCCTACGTAAAATGAACAACGGCGATATTTACTACGGCGACTGCTACCGGCAACAAAATCAGCGTCTAGTTGGATGGGACTCGACTCAGGAGGAAGGTCCTAAGTTTCAACTCAGTGAATGAGCGCATCACTACAATCCGTAAAATAAAAAAAATAAATAGAGTGGCGCGACAGCTCTTGAAGAGCCAAGGCCTAAGTGGCTTACTCTCATCAACAATTCTCTAGGTGCGTGTGGAGAATTGAGGGGACCTACAATTTAACGCGGATTCCGAACGACAAAGTTTAGAAGCACTTTTTCATGACAGATTGATACTCTTGGAAGTTTTGTCAGTTCTTCGCAAGAGGCAGTGTCCGTGAAAGATGAAATAAAAACTTTGGGCCCGAGTAGGATTCGAACCCACGACGTTCTGCTTAGCAGTCAACGCACCTAACCACTAAGCTACGGACACTACCACTACAATCCGTATCAAGACTAAATTCACCAACATCAGCCTCATCTGCGCTCACGCCCCCACTGAGGAAAAGGATGAAGATACCAAAGACAGGTTGTACGAGCTCCTCGACAAGACCTATGAGCAATGCCCTAGCTATGACATTAAAATCGTCCTTGGAGATTTTAATGCTAAGCTGGGTAGAGAAGAAATCTTTGGTAGAATATTCAGACGACATAGCCTACACGACACCACCTCCGATAACGGATTAAGGCTAATCGACTTCGCTGCGGGGCGAGACGTAATGGTAGTAAGTACTCGATTCCCACATCTCGATATCCACAACGGAACATGGAAATCTCCTGACCAATCAACCGTCAACCAGATTGATCACATTGCGATCGACGCACGACACTTCTCTAGCATGCAAGATGTCCGAGGTGCCAACATCGACTCGGATAACTACCTTGTTGTAGCCAAGATACGAATGAAGATATCCCGATCAACACGCGAAAATACTAGGAGGAAATTCGACGTCAAACGGCTACAATCGCAAAATGTTTCTAGATCCTTTTCCGATTGTGTTTCCGAAAATCTCCTCAGAAGTCCTTTGCTGCCAGCCCAAAATATAGAGAACCAGTGCCAACACTGCCAAGCAGCCATCAGAGATGCCGCCTCTGAAGTGCTAGGGTTTGCACGGCCACCACAAAGAAACCCCTGGTTTGACGATGAATGCCGGCGAGCACATGCAGCTAAACAAGAGCCATACCAAGCGGCGCTACAAAGAAGGACACGAGCAGCTCGAGAGCTCTACGAGAAGAAAAGGAGAGAGAAGCATAAACTTCTCAGAAAGAAAATCATGAGAAGCGTGCGATCGAGGAGATAGAGCGATGCCACAACAGGAGCGAGATTCGAAAGTTCTACAAAAAAATTGAAACAAACCTCCAGGGCTTATACACCCTGAACTGAAGCCTGTAGAGACCATCATGGGAACATCGTAGTAGAACCGCAGTCAGTGCTGAGGATATGAAAAGACCACTTTTCCAAGCTGTATAATGGCAATGATGACCAAAACTCCGTCAGCAATAATGAACCATTCAATTTAGGTACAGAAGGCCAACAATTCCACCCACCCGACATGGGCGAAGTGAAGATAGCGATATCTTAACTTAAGTCGAACAAAGCCGCTGGAGCAGACGGGCTAGCCGCCGAACTGTACAAAGCAGCTGGAGATGATTTTTTTAGGAGCATGCACCAGCTCATTTGCAAAATTTGGTCGGAGGAAGGCATGCCCGATGAATAGAACCTCAGCATCGTATGCCCGATCCTCAAAAAAGGAGATCCCCTGAACTGCACCAACTACAGAGGTATAAGTCTCCTTAACATCGCCTATAAGATCTTGTCTGCCGTACTGTGTGAACGTTTGAAGCCCTTCGTCAACAACCTGGTAGGTCCTTATCAGTGTTACTTCAGACCCAGAAAGTCCACCATCGATCAAATATTCATCCTACGGCAGATCTTGGAGAAGACCCAGGAACTTCAAATCGTTACCTACCACCTTTTCATCGATTTCAAGGCCTACAGCGTCAATAGAGACCAACTATGTATATAGAGCAATGTCTAGTTTTGGCAACCCAGAAAAAAATTTACGCTTTTCCATCATGGTCGGAAAAAACCTAACGCACGCTTTTGATGTCAAAAAAAGAAAGACTTAAGACAAGGCGATGCGTGGTCATGCGATTTCTTCAACATCATTCTTGAAAAGATTGTGCAAAGCTCCAACGTCAACACCAAAGGCACAATCTTTCAAAAGTCCGTCCAGCTACTACACAGCGTGATGTCAGTGGAGCGTTTGTGAACGTTGAGACGGACGCCAGGAAGATGGGTCTAGCGGTTAACGAGGGCAAGACCAAGTTAATGCTGTCGACAAGAAAGGACAACCAACATCGACGTCTTGGAGCAAACGTCAACATAGATAGATTTAACTTCGAGGTAGTTAAGGACTTTGTCTACCTGGGATCCGCTTTCAACTCAGACAACAACACCAGCGCTGAAATCAAACGAAGAATCACTCTTGCCAATCGCTGCTTCCCTGGACTTAGAAGGCAATTGAGTAGTAAAGTCCTCTCCCGAGAAACTAAAGTGACACTCTACAAAACTCTCATCATTCCGGTCCTCATGTACGGTGCAGAGACATGGACCATGACAACATCTGATGAAAACGCTCTAGGATGCTTTGAGAGAAAAATTCTTCGAGTGATTTTTGATCCTATCTGCATTAATGGAGAATGGAGACGAAGATTCAAACCAAGAACTGTACGAGCTGTACAGCGACACTGACCTAGCCAGAAAAGTTAAGGTCCAACGACTTCGATGGTTGGGTCATGTTGAGCGAAAGGAAAATAATGCTCCGGCTCGTAGAGTCTTCGAATCCAATCCGGAAGGACGTCACAGAAGAGGAAGACCGTGACTCCGGTGGAGCACACAGGTGGTAGAGGACCTGAACCAACTTGGCGTGCGAAACTGGAGACAGCTAGCCAGGGACCGAGCTGGCTGGAGAAGTTTGTTGGGTGACGCCCTATTCCGACATGGACTGTAGCGCCACCATAAGTAAGTAAGTAAGTTAGTTAGAAATGTGCAAAAACGTAGCAATCCCTTTTTTGAATGTATGTGTTGACTGGTAATTGTAAAATCGTTTTGTACTATCACAACAATAGTAAGCTCAGAAATGTTAAACTCGTAGTTGATGTGTAAGATCCGTGTAGTGTACAAGTATGTGCATCACAAATGTATCTTCCGGTCCAGCAATTTACAGTAAAGATCAAGGAGAAGGCTTGTCTGGTCGCAAATTTGCTAAGAAGGACGGTTTCCCCAAAAGGTACCCGTTAAGAAGCTACTAGCCGTACACTAAATATAGCACCTGCCTTCCGGCGTTTCTTAGTTCCAAAACACTGAATTGCTACTCGGCAACGGAGAAGTGAAAACTCGGATTTTAGCTCGGAATTTCACTTCCCCATATGAATTTTATTGTAATGACTCAGTGTGAACTGTAAGAGGCAAATGAAATAAATTTGAATTTATTGAAAATTTAAATTAGAATTTCTCAATAGTTGGTCGGTTGGTATAAGCTTTACAGGCTGATAAAATGTTAACGCTTCGTTACAAGGTCGTTCTTATCTTACCCCGAAGGTCATTAAAATTGATACTATCAACCTCCGTTGCCAAGTTTTGATAACCCATCCGCGTTATTTTCAATTTTAGGCAGAAGTGTAGGTTTGGAACTGTTGAACTGCCCATTAGCGGAGAGATTGTCGTTGTCTACACGTTTGTTGTCGAATAAATCTATAACATCATGCGCTTAAATTCACATTGATGTGATAAGTCTTTGTTGTTGTTGGCAAGACCTTGGTTTTTTCATAATTAGTTCCGAGCCGAACAAGTTCTTAACTCGCTGTGAAGACTTCAAGTACAGCTTCTTCTCAAAGCATAAAAAAATCCGGCGGTATGAAACGGATGGTCCCTTCTCATCCTACGTACTACTGAACTAGGTCCATTGGAGTGGGTCATGCTGCACCTACAATGTTGGCCTAGGTTTTTTGTCTACTTATAAAATGATTAGTTTTCTGTGGAAAAGCGAAAGATCAAGAGCCACAATTTTCAACGAAAACCTAATCAAGTGAAAGTATCCAACTCTTGCCTTGTGCTACACCAAACAAATGCCAAAGTAATCAATAACATTAAGATTAACTCTACTTGTCACTTGTTCATCTCCAGAGTGTAGTCAGGAATTAATGTCGAAAACTTTTAATCCCACTTGGGAAATCTAATAAGTTTCGTTCTCCAACTTGACATCCAGCACTTGAGAAATCAACAAGGACGACAAAATAAAGCCATCGTCGCGTCGTAACGTCCTTAATGTAGGTATCTTAGGAAACTGCACGTAATATCGCAACAAAATAGAACTCTTTTCTCAAGCTGTTAAAGTTTAACCCAAAGGACGAAAGTACAAAATCCTTAAGAACAAAACACACATGTTCCATTGAACAACGAAGAACAGACTTCTGGATAATGTTGTTAGATTGTCCTGCAACTAACTTTATTGAATAAACAGCGAATGTTTTGTTTTATCAATTGATAAATACAAAATAGTGCTTGAAAAAGTTAATATCCTTTAAGGAGGACAAAATGCATATCCCCCTGACTACTTGAATTAGAGTGCAATCGAGGTAAATGGAAAGGTGAATGCAAAAATAATGCGACACAATTTCAACTTTGACGATGAGAACACTTTGAAAGTGTTTTGCCGCTCTTTGCTTCGAGGATGTTGTTTTGAAAAAGTTTTCAAGCGCCATGAGTACAGAGTGTTGTCGTTATAACGTTGAAAATTGTTTGAAAGTGGATATCAAACTTCAGCATCTGAAAGAGGCAAGTAAATACCTACCGTGCTAAAATTGAAACAGAAAATAAATGGTAGTCCCGAGATTAGAAACGAGTTCGAATTCCAAAGTTAAGTGCTTTCAATTAAAAGTTTAATTTTTGAGATATTTGAGGTTTCTGAAGAAAATATAAAACAATAATAATAATAATCTTAACCCTCTTGCTTGATTAAGTAAAATCGGACTGTGAGCATTGGGGTTGCTTGTACACTTTATTATTAAGGCTTGGTAGGGTTAGAGTGGCTGTCTGGATGTTGTTGACTACCATAGACCCTAAGAGTCCATTGTAATACCGCTATGAAATGTTATTCATGGGAAAGCTGAGAACTTAAACAAACGATTTAGTACTATTTATGAGGTTACTTATGTCGATCACTGCCAGTTCACTGGTACTGTCGAAGAAAGAGTTACCGAGAGAGATATTTCTTCAGCTCCTAAAAATAGCGTGGCGCTACAGCTCTTGAAGAGCCAAGGCCTAAGTAGATTACTCTCATCAAAAATTCTCCAGGTTCTTGTGAAGAATTGAGGGGACCTACAATTTAATGCCAATTCCGAACGGCAAAGTTGAGAAGCACTTTTTCATGACAGATTGATACCCTTGGAAGCTTTGTCAGTTCTACGCAGGAGGCAGTGCCCGCGAAATATGAAATAAAAACTATGGGCGCACGAGTAGGACTCGAACCCACTACGATCTGCTTAGCAGCCAACACATTTTTTTTATTCATTTTTTTTATTCATTATCACTTAAGACTACTTATTACTAGACAAAGGAATTCAAACTAGCTTATTATCTAAAATCTTATATTCAAGTTACTGGCCCCAACCGGACGCTCTAAGAAATTCATGATTCATTAAGATTAATGCCTGTCGGCCTATGAACTAGATATTCTTTTTTGTCTTCAATATTTGTTAGAAAAATTACAAAAAACTAACACCATATCATTTTTTATTTTGTCCTTACATGCTACTTTAAATTAGGTCCTTAAAAATAAAAACTTAAAACCAACTAAAACTCCCTATTCTACCTAACAACTACTTACAAGCAAGAACAACCACAGCAGCAAATCTCTATCAATTTTATTTTGTTGTATTATTTTTTCTTATTTTTTTTTTTTGTAAATTTTTGTTTTTTTTTTTTTGTTATATTCTTTTTATTTCCTTTTCATATTTTGTATTTAAAATTTGTTGTCTTTGCCAATGTATGTGCCACCATGCCTACTCTACTTAAACCTAAACCCAAAGCCCTTAAACTAAAACAAGTATGTAAGCCGGCCAAGGCTCAAAACCCCACCCCGACTACTCATTGTCAAGTGCTGACTGAAGCCACCAGAACTGGTTCTCCTGCTTCACCCTATCGAATCGGTCCCGATCGAACACAGCCCTACTGGATCGAAGGAACTCTGCCCCGTCTTGTGCGAGGAAGTCTCGACTGTAAAGGAGACGCCGATAGACGGTTCTTCGCCTGACGTGGTAGATTAGATGCACTGCCAATCTGTCCTGTATCAGAACGCATCTTTCTAAATAGAGGAATGCCTCTGATCCAATAAAGCCGTTCAAGCGTGCACTATTAAAATATTCGTAGTTCGGATAGAACGCCCCAAAGATCAAATTATTCGTCGAAGTCATAGCTCTTGCGCCGAAGACACTGGCTCTCGAACACCCGAATCTTTTCCATTTGAGATGGTGCAACGTTGAACCACACTGGACAGCGATACACGATCATCGGCCGTATGAGGGCCATGAAGCAAATTACCTTCACTCTGGGGTCAAGCCAACTGCTCTAAAACAGTCGTTTCATCAGAGCGAAGGCTCCTCTGGCCTTAGTCACAGCAGCATCAATACAGACAGATACTGGTCCAACCAAATACCGAGGTACTTCACTTCACTTTTGCTCGTTAATCGCTGTCCGTGAGTCCCAACGATGACCATCTTGCGCCAATTCTTGCGCGTATCCCTCGTGGCCCCAGCCAGCGAGATCCGGAACAAAATTGTTTCGCATTTAAGGACATTTATTTTCAGTTTACAGTCATCGCAATATCGCTGAATATTCTCGAAGTCACGTTGCAAGAGAATTCTAATGATTTCGATCTTTGGGGCAGTTCTGTACGTAATCAGGTCGTCGGCATGAGCAATTGCCTGGATAAGGCTACCTCTCAGATCGCTGGTGTAAATGTTGAAGAGGATCGGCGAATTAACCGTTCCCTGTTGAAGACCGTTCTTAATTTCAAATGTGGTGGTAGAAGTTACATTGCCATTGGCTCTGTTTTCCAGGTCGTGATTTGGGGGAATGCTAGCATTCACCTAATACACTTGCTGAAAAGCAGCTTCCACTGTCACCTGCGGGTCTTCGATAATAAAGAACTCATCATCCAAGACAGCTTCTCAGGATCAATTTGCGCTGTCAGAAGTATGCCTCTGTTCTCTACTGTCCTCTGGAGCTTAAGACACGAAAGGTTGTTCTGATTCTTGGACTAAAAATATCTTAATAATTTGAGGGAACATACTCGGGTCGCTGGAATTAATGGCCCGAATTGTCTTGTCCCAGTATAAATTAAATTAATAGATAACCTGTAGTTTTCCTTGATCAGGGCGTTGACTTTCTTAATCGACGACTTCAGTGTCCTAATCTCCAGGTCGTTTTAGTCTGTAAATCGTCTGTACAAGTTCTTAAGTATTGTCAGTAGTCCGCTTTTTTGTCTGTGCAGTGCGTTGTTTTAGTCGCGTTTCTTGTACTGCAGTATTGTTCGTTCCATTGTCTGTTTTATTATGCTGTCCATCTGTCCAAGGCCACATCAGCCAACGCACCTACCCACTAAGCTACGGACACGACAGCTTCTAAACACGTCAAAAACTTAGAAGTTTTGAAGAGAGACTCACAGAGCTTCGGATAATTACCCCCCTTAAACCTCACCTTAACCCAGAACGACAACGGACTACACATTGAGAGTCGACACCTAGACTGCTAGAACACTCCACACTCCAGGTGCTACTCATAAACTTGAATCTGTTTCTATTCTCACGCAGACATTACTGCGATCCAGGAATTACGATAAATAGGATCAAGGACAATTAAAAGAAAGAAATGCAAGTTGCACATCTCCCCTTATTCAATTCAACCGTAACACCTCGAGCCAAACTTCGGACGTACTTTCAAGCATAGAGAATCATTTTCTAGATGTACTACGCGAATGTGATACTCACTTCCACAGTCTGTCTTTCCCAATCATTACAATGTTCAGGAATTCAAGACCCATGTACACCGATACCCTCATTCCTACCCCTTCCTTTCTTCCTAATGCACACACTGTGTCTCTGGCATAACAAGGGTATAAGAAATCCCGTGAGTGGGTGCAAATTATAAAAAAAAAATGTCCTCACAGTGTTCCCAGATTGGTGGTTTGGTGGGATAAATAGTGAAAAAAAAAATTATGGTGAGATTGATGGTGAGAAATAGTTTTAAATAGTGTTGTTTTAGTGGAAAAAAAATATTTATATCTTTTGACATTTTATTCGCAAAACATCGCAGCCAGTTCGTCCTACCCGGCCGTCAGCCTTCATTGCCTTATACTCTTATTACTATAATTTTATGGGCGTGAATTATTCTACGCCCAAAACCATCAATTTATAAAATCACTAAGCCAAGTGACCATGAATTAATCGCAATTTTCAGTGCCATTCACCTTTGAAAGTTACCCAATAATTTCTTCAATATCTTCTTAAAATGCAACGAAATTTTGCTATTTAAGGCGTGCTATTTAAGGGAAAAGCTGATCAATATGTGCCATATTTTATTGATAACAACAAATATATATCAAAAATCCATTAAGGTTGTTCTAAAGGGACCTGCCAAATACCAAATTCTTATTAATTTTGGTACCGAAAAGAAAAAAACAAGACCTATCAACGTTATTAAATATGATTGTGTTTATTAAATAAAAAGTGAAGGTATATTCTGCACCACAATGTTTTTCATTGAATTGCTAGTTTTGGTAGGTCAACACCCACGTTTGATATTAAGATCTTCCTCGTCAGGTCATTGTTTTCATGCCTTGGACTAATTAATTAATAAATTATTTCCACGCCTCTTTCACTGAGTACGACGACAAATACGGTTGCTAGACGTATCGGCACTTAATTATAAATTATTTAAAATTACTAAAAATAAAAAAGCGATGGCGACACGAACATAAGGAAGACAAGAGTTTGGGACTGCTTATTGCAAGCAGGGTCAAAAAAGAAAATTAAAATTTTAAATTAAAATTTTACATAAAGTAAAAAAAGAAAGAAAAAAAAGTACGAAATTCTAAAAACAAAATTTTAAAAGTCCAAAATTAAAAAAAAAGGAAAAGTAAATAAAAATAAAATTAAATAAAATTTAAAAAAAGGGTCCAGTTTCCCTCTACTACATATATTACGTATTTACTTATTTTATTAGTTGTTTTAGGAAATACTATATCAGAACAAAAATATTAAATGCAAAAAAAGAGCCAAATTCTCTTATGAGCGAACGCCACTGTGCAAAAGTCAGCCACCAAAAGTAATGAGATCAACAAGAACGCCAAGTTCTTAACAATTAAAAGTGTTACACTGAATATTTTAAATCATAGAATATAATACAACAATATTAAACGAAAAAAGAAACTGAGCTCAAAGTTAGTTTGAATGAAAATTTCAAGTTGCAATCGAAATACATTAACAACCCCGGCAGAGCCGCTTGCCAGGGCAATGCAGAAATATGCCGGGCCTTACCACGGCGGCGTCCGAAAGAGCTCGTTTATTGCTGGTTTATCCCCCAGCCTTTCATTCATCGGCGCGGTTTTCGTACAAAGTACACTCACACCACCACTGAAATTAGGAACCTCTAAACTTTGATTAATTTGGGTTTCCGAACGTTGTGCTATTGAGGAGTAACGACCAATTTTAACTCATACATTTTCTCTTTAACGTTTTCGACCATTTCGAAACCCCTAAATGGAAATACAATTTTTTCTCATTTTTTGTAATGTCATTCAACCAAAAACATACATACAAGAATTCCAAATTTCAACATCCTATGACCGTTTTTAGAGAGTGGGCGGAAACCACGCCCCTAAATGAAATTTAAATATGTACTTATATTTTTCTTTATATTCAACCTAAACCCTTTTCGAATCGCGAATTTCATCATCCTACGACCATTTTAAGAAAGTGGGCGGATACCACGCCCCCTGAATGAAAAAAATGAAATTTTAGATTTTTTCCTTTGTATACACCTGAAAACCTCCCATTCACCATAGGCGGGTGAAAGAATTTTACCAGCATCCTACTACT
>CAKKXW010000003.1:76182439-76200998 GCA_920937365.1 Sphaerophoria rueppellii
GGGGGGGGGGGGGGGGGGGGGGGGGGGTCTATTCCCCCCGTTACTTGACAATACAAAGTTGGGATCGAGGGTGAACTGATGGACGTTTCTCTAAGAGCGGGTATTCCCTACGTTTGAATATTTTAAGGGGAGGAAAAGCAAGTGGTTATTTCACAATCTAGACAATAAAGAGGGTGAGGAATGAGATGGTTTGACCCAAGATGAACTATTCTAAAATAGAATGAAAAGTTGCTACTATTTTCATTGAGTAAACCTAGTAAATAGTATTGGGCTAAGATTCACTTGCTCAACATTTTTTGTATTACAACATTCAAATGATTTCGGATTTCAGAAGTGATTTACCAGTTGAAGACTCTACAATTGTCCAGAATCTTATTTCAATTGACAATTGAATTATATCGAATATTTAAATATAGGCACTAACGTTAATGTATGGCTAAGACCACACCGAAGCGGACAAAACGTCTTTTTGTCTTACGCCAAAAAATCGTGTCTTTGTATCCATTAGGGGGGTTCGTTGGCCATTCCTGCTCTTATGAGGCAACACACTGAAAAAGACGCGACACGACAAAAAGTCTTGTCCGCTCGTCGGTTGCAGTAAATAAATGGAGTTTTATAGGACCAAAACATACCGAAGAAGACAAAAAGTCCATTACAAAATGATTTATTTTTTTATAAACAAAATAAATGAAAGTATAAAAGAAAAAGTAAGTACATTAAACAAATAAACAGAAAACTCAAGTTTCTTGTAATCGATATTCAGTGACCAATAGTTGATTTTTTTTTTCAAAGAAGAATAATTTAATATTGAAAAAAAATTAGCTCAATAGAGATTTAAGGAGAATCGAATCACGGTTCCTCCCCTAACCTTTTAAATAAGTTGAACTGCCAAAGTGCCAATCTGTCGTGTTTCAGACCGTATCCATCTAAATTAAATGAACCGTTCCAGAGTTCACTCCAAAGACCAAATTACCCCCAATAACTCTTATCATATAGAAACTCGTTAGAATATTCCGCCCCTCGATTCTTGCCGAGATAGCGCCGAAGACTATTCCTCTTGAACACCTGAATCCTCTCCATTAGATGGTTCAACGTTGAACCACCTGGACAACCATGTCTATGTGGGCCTGTAAACCTTGTTTGTGATGTCTACTAAAAACCAACAAATTACTATATCGCTACTTACTATATTATGTTCTTCCAGGTAATAGTTACGTCTGAGACTACCTCACTGATCTTATTGGCTCGATATGATCGTAGGTCAGTTCTCTTTCATTCAATTTTTTGCTATTTTCTTTGTCAATATCCAAACAAAATCAATGAACTGCGAAGTACAAGTGACCTATTCATGCATCATTCAAATTCTAGATACAGATAAAAATGTGCCTAGTTAGATATCGTGCTCTTTTGTTTTTTTCCAATATCAAATTTAATAAATGTTTATTATAATTTCTTATCAACTTCACAACATTCTGAGAAATAAATCGTTCACAACAACAAAATCAATTCGTTAAATATTTCATGACACATCAATTTCTGAAGAATAAAGACTTTGAAAATACGTTAGCGGGAACATTCTGTTTTTTTTTTTTTTCTTTCAATTAATTCGTAATACGCCGCGCGACTGTTCTTAATATCAAAATTGAAAAACAAAAATAAAAAACAATCAAAATTGTTCCGAACTTTAGGCGAGTAGCGATCTCATGTAAGCTAAGGTCTCAATATTAACCTCAATCAAATTCAAATCATCTCTCACAACAAAATCAACCGTCCGCGGCCTTGGCTCGACTTCTTCTTCACAACATTCGAATCTATATCTCAAAGTCAAACAGAATGTATGAATCTACAAAGTTGAAATATTAATCTTCATCTTTTCATTCAATGCAAATTAGACTATTAACAAACTATCAACATTCATTGTTGCGGTTTATCTTGCGTTATCTCCAACGAACGTCCAACAGTGCCACTGATAAATTGAGAGAAACATACAAAACTCGTTCCATCTCGATATTTTGAGTTGATTTTGAAACAAGAAGTTTTGTATTTCATCAATCGGCCAATTGGACAGAGGCGCTTAGTCGATAAACTATCAGTCAATCGTTTTAGTATTTTTAATGTTGAATAACGTGCATCATTGTTTCTGATCACGCTTTGCCCAGTGCATTACGATAAAGTGTAATTTCTTGTTTGGATGTTTGCTGCAAAAAAAGATGTGATTAACTTGGCGGGTTAAAAAGTGACTTATTAAGTGAATAACTACCAGTTCCGCAGTTTGTGTGATCACAATAGTGAATATTGCAGTCTAGACAATGGATTGTAATTACAAATTTTGAAGTAGTGTGTTGTTGTCGTTCTTGATGACTACTTATATATACAGACTGAGTTTATTGATTTCAACTTATCTTCAGATGTAAATCGATATTAAAATTGTAACTTGATTTGAATTTTTTGTGTTGATTTGTGATTCGCCGAAGTGACAGAACACTACAAGACGTGCATATAATTGTAGTCATTTTTGTAGATTTTCATTGTTGATTTCTTGTTGTCAAACTGTTAGCTGACTGTTGTCGTTGTCGCGTGTGAAACAAAATCGCCTTCTGTTAAAACAAATCACATGGTACCCCTTACACTGAGTCGGAATAATAAAAGTGTCAGTTTTGAATTAATTTAACGGACCCAAATCGAAGGTAATTGATTGATTGCGACCTTGACAAGTTTGAATTTAGCATAAGAGCGGGAATAAATTAAACAAAAATAAACAAACATTTAGAAAGAAACAAATACCAGAAGACATTTAGGAGTGTGACATATATAATGAGTTCTCCCAAACGGTTGGACCGATTTTGATCTATTATTTGTTGTGTGTGTGTTCAAATGGTTAAAATTCATAATTAAAATAGGCATGTTTGCATCTCTTTCCAACTATATTGACCACCTTTTATGGAACACATATGCGATGTCACCAAAAATGCCGCAAGGTGTTTAGGTTTCTTTAGACGATGCAAGAAATTTGATTCCCCTTCTGATCTGGCTATCATCTACAAAGCGTACATACGTCCTAAGCTTGAGTATAACTGTCATGTCTGGGCTGGTGCTCCAGTGGCATACTTAAGTCTTCTGAACATTATCAAAAAAAAAGAGCATTCAAGATGATTTGTGATCATGCCATCGTTGAGTCATTTACATCGATCGAACATCGGTGTAATATCACATGCCTCACCCTATTTCACCGTTACTTCAACGGTGCATACTCATTTACTTAAGGTGTCCGTTTTGGACTTGGGGCTCAATCAACAGTCTCAGACTAGCTGTCTCCAGTTTTGCACTCCAAGTTGATTGAAGTCCTCTTCCACTTGTGTGCGTCACCTGAGTCGCAGTCTTCCTCTACGTCCTTCGGGAATAGTGTCGAAAGCTTTCCGGGCCGGAGCATTGGTGTTCATTCGCTCTAGATGACCGAGCCATCTGAGTCTCTGGACCTTGACCCTTCTGGCTAGGTCTATGTCGTTGTACAACCCGTTAAGTTCGCTGTTATATCTTTTTCGCCACTCCCCCTTCAATGCACACGGGGCCAAAGATGACCCGAAGAACTTTCCTCTCGAAACAGCCTAAGGCACTTTCATCCGATTTTGTCAAGGCCCAATGCTTCTGCACCATCCACAGGACTGGGATGATGAGTGTGTTATATAATTTTACCTTAGTTGCTCCACAGAGGGCTTTTCCACTCAATTGCTTTCTTAGCCCAAAGAAACAGAAGTAAGAATGATTTAACGTCAGCACCTAGCAATTAAGCCTTATCTGACGGTGGACCTATCAACACTGTCGGCGTGACAATTTCTAACCGAAGTCAGAAATGTCACTATGTTTTATTTAAGAGGACACTTAACCTCTTCCTGATGATCAACCAGCATACAAAAGCACACCTCAACTTTCTAAAGAAAGAAGCGGTTACCCTGCATCTAGATTCACACCAACCGTGAATCTAGCCAATAAATTGACAAGAACCTCTCAGAGGCACCACAAGAAGGTGTAGGTCAGCACGTTCACTTACTGGGGAATATGTACTCGGAAACATGTTTCCTTTCTAAATTTCCAGGTCCATGATTTTACCTCCAGCCCAAAGAAACAGCGAGTAGCAAAAGTTATTCTTCGTCTGAAGTCGCGGGCAGCTGCTAGTAGGTACATATACTAGTAGTTGCCCGCGACTTCGTCCGCCTCTACCTCATCCACCGGCTAGAGGTGCGTCTTTGACTTGTGCATCATGCCCGCATGCGAATTTTGTTGCGAAGTTATTTTAAAACAGTGGACACTCTCTAATTTGAAATTGTTCTTAACTCAAAGCCTTCATACATATATGTATAATTTTCACCGTTTTAGCAACACTTTTCTTATTAGCGTAACGTTGTATAGCTTAAACCCTTCCTCGATAAATGGACTATTCAATGAAAAAAGAATTGTTCAATTTTATTTAACAGTTGCTATAGGATAAGCGCGTTCAAACAATCAGAAAAATGAAGACTTTGTTTCCGTTTTTTAAACATTTTCCACTGATTCCTATTGTTATATAGCCTTAGTCCTTCCACAATTAATGAACACATTTTTCACTGACGCTTCGGTCCTATTAGTCGAATTGTTCAATTTGATTAACATTTTTTGCAGTTTTTTCCACATTCTCCACTGATTCTTTGCTCCTATTGGTCACAACTTAATGTTAAGTAGATTTAAGCCTTCCTCGATAAATGGACTATCTAACACAAAAAGAATTATACCATTCGAAACAGTAGTTCCAGAGATTACCACGTTCAAACGAACAAACTCTTCAGTTTTATATATTAGTGTAGATATAGATATAGATATTGATATAGATGAAGTATAGAAGATATGTACTTGGCTCCCACATTATTTTACAACTGTCAACATCCTAAAAGTCGGCAACAGAATTTTTTGATTTGAAGCAAAAACGAATGCAAAACCAAAAACGAAATGTGATACAGAATGCCAATTATCGTTTTCGCACAATTTCTTTCGTTTTTGAAAAACGAACGATCGCTTTCGCCATGATATTTCGCTCGAATCGTAAGCTATGGATTTGGGAGACATGTGTTTTCAACAGGATGGTGCCACAAGCCTCACAGCACACCTAATAATCGATTTATCGAAGAGAGTATGTTTGATGATCCTGTTATCTCAAGAAATAGGCCGAGTTCCCAATTGCAGGCTTTGTTGCCAATGCCCTGCCTTAAATATGCTCAAAGACTTTTATGAACTCAATTACAACTGCATGTATGCGGTCATAATACTTTATTTAAAATGAGTTCACAAAAGCAAACGTTGACAATATGAGGGAAAAAAAAGAAAACTGAAAAGTTAAGAAAGAGGAAAACCCTTGGATTCTTCGTATGATATATGTAAGCATGGCGCAATTTCTGTTACTCGAAATCATTGTTATCTAATGATTTAATAAAGGGTCAGTCGCAGCTTAAAATGTTTTCACTTCAGTAACATTACGATCAATAGAAAACTAAAACTAGCTATGCCCGCGGTGTTACTCGCGAAAAACGGGTTAAAAAGTAGCCTTTGTCATTTTCTGACCCCTTAACCACCACTACCTATGCAGAAAATCATGTCAATCCCATATATGCCCTTTGTAAACTTAAAACAAATTTTTCCCACGCCCACCATAGATTTTTACTTTATATAAGTAACCTATGTGATATTCTAGACTATAATCTGTCTGTGTGCTAAATTTCATCCAGATCCGTTAAGTACTTCTGGAGTTATTGACCAACAAACATCACATTTGCTCCCTGCCATTTTCCTGCAAATTCAGCAACAAAATAAAAACAAATGCCAACTTGACCGCAATATGACAGTTGTAATACTTTTATGAACACAAATGTTGCCATGCTCATGCAGAAATAATGCTGTTTATTTACATTTACGAACACAATTTTGGCAGTATTGCGGAAGTTTTGCATTTACGATAACTCAGCCATAGTCAAGTTGATTTTTACCGTATTGCAACAATAGTCAGGAAAAATCGTTTTAATTTTGTCTAATCTGAAGACATATTAGGTAAAATGAATTCTGTTCTTGACTTACGTTTTTTTAAATTTTTGAAAAGCTTCTCCTTGGGCTTCTGCAAATAATTCAACAACAAAATTAGTTAAATCAGTCCAGCCATTCTCGAGTTTTTGCGAGACAGTTGAACATATATTGATTTTTATATAAAAGAAGATCCATATTTGAATTTGGTAAGACTTGGGCGTATGCTGTAACTTTTCCTGTACGCCAAGTGCTTACTTTACCTCCTCGTGGTAACCACCGGGTACTGGTTATATCACTAAATATAACTTGTAAGCGCGAGAGCAAAACGGAGACACAGAATCACTTAACCAACGGAGGTTAGTTTGAGGGGCTAACAACCCCTCCACAGTAAAAAACTTGAACGTTATGAGAGAACACCAGCCTCGGATAATGACCCCCCTCTTATGGTAACCAGTCCCGGAACGACAACGGACTATGCATTGAGAATTTGTATCTGGAATGTAAGAACACTCTACACTTCAGGTGCAACTCAAAAACCTGAATCTATCCTCACGCAGCATAAGGCAGACACTACTGCGATCCAGGAAATACAATGGATAGGATCAGGGACAGTGAAAAGAACAAAATGCGATATTTACAGCTGTCATCAAAGAATGCACATATTTGGATGCGGATTCGTCGTGGAAAATCGTCTTAGATCGAAAGTCATGAACTCCAAGCCAATTAGTGATCGCCTGGCTGTAATCCGCATCAAGACCACACTACAAAACATCAGTATAATATGTGCACACGCCCCTACCGATGCACGATGCCGAGGAGTCGAGCAGGGAGGATTTTTACGACCTCCTGGATAGACCCTACGGAGCCTGTCCAGAGTACGACGTCGAAATCGTACTCGGAGATTTCAATGCGAAAATCGGGAAGGAAGACATCTTTGGCGAATTAGTTGGAAAACACAGCCTCCACGAAGTGACAACAGATAACGGCTTCCAACTAATCGACTTTGCTGCAGCTCGTAATACGGTGATAAGAAGCACTAGGTTTCCAAAACGAAAGATCTACACAGCAACCTGGTTATCTCCAGATGGTTGAACCACCAACCAAATCGACGATGTGCTAATCGGCGCAAGGCACGCATCCAGCGTCTTGAACGAGCACACCTTCCGAGGAGCAAATGTCGACTCTGACCACTTTCTGGTAGTGGCTAAGTTTAGAGCTCGACTATCTAAACGACAAATAATAATAAAATGTAGCCGAGACAACCGAAGCACAGGGAATTGTCGATGTTTTCAAGCAGCACTTCCAACAACTGCTGAACGCATAATGTCGAGCGAGAAAATGACGGAAGAGAAGCAAGACCAGTCAGTGAAGACTAAGTCCTAGCCCATAGCACAGAAGAGGTAGAAAGGGCCATCCAAAAGCCTAAAAATAACAAGTCCGCCGGCGCCAGGTCAGATGACATATATGCGGAACTCTATAAATATGGAGGAAGTGTTTTGATGAACTATATGCACCAGGTCATCAACAAAGTGTGGTAAGAAGAATGCATGCCCACTGACTGGTCTTTAAGCTCCATATGCCACATCTACAAAAAAAAAATCTATGTCATGCAAAAAATACCGTGGCATATCCCTGCTTAATGTTGCATACAAAATCCTATCCAACGTACTATGTGAGCGTCTTAAACCTTTCTGCAACACAATAATCGGCACGTACCAGTGTAGCTTTAGGCCAGGCGGAACAACGATAGACCAAATATTCACACTGATGCAGATCCTGGAAAAGACCAACGAATTTCAAGTCGAAAACCCACCATCTTTTCATCGACTTTAAAGCTGCATATGATATCATTGACCGCCAAGAGCTTATGATGGCGATGTCTGAATTCGTAATCCCGAACAAACTGATCCAGCTGTGCCGCATGACATGACGCTTAAAAATACGCAGTGCAGTGTGCAAATTTGTAACAGCTCATCCGAGTTATTCCAAACATGCGCAGAGTTTAGACAAGGAGATACGTTGTCATGTGACTTCTTCAACATTATCCTGGGGCAGATAGTGCGCAAGGATTTGAAGTAAATGAGGACAAAACAAAGAACATGCTATCAACAAACAAAGCAACATTTGTCCACCGCATAGGACAAAACGTCACTGTTGGTCATAGCAGTTTCGAGGAAGTTAAGAAGGTCACCTACCTTGGAACAAACAACAATCCCACAAATGACACCTTAGTGGAGATCCGAAGAAGAATTACCCTAGCAAACCGCTGCTGCTTCAGGTTAGCCAAACAACTGGGTTCAAAACTACTCACTCGAAAGACAAAGTGTCTGCTATACAAAACTTTGATTTTACCAGTGCTACTCTACGGCCGGCGCCGAGTGCAGGACGATAAGTAAAATAGTTCAATTGATACTGGGAACTTTCGAAAGAAAAATTCTTCGACGGATTTTCGGTCCCGTATACGACGATGGCGAATGAAGAAGAAGGTTCAACCGAGAACTGTATGAGCTGTACCAAGATGTGGATGTAGTCCAACAGGCCAAGAAAAGTCGACTACATTGGCTCGGCCACATCGAGCGAATGGACGACAACGCTCCAGCCAAAAAAGTCTTCTCATCCCAGGCCCCAGGTTCGAGACGACAAGGAAGACCGAACCTACGGTACAAAGACCAAGTGACTGCGGATGCCAGAGCACTTGGTTTCGGCGACTGGAGAGTGCTTGCGAGGGACCGTTCACGATGGAGGGCTGCAGTATCTCAGGCTTAGATCCTTCATGAATTGTGAGCCGGATAAGTAAGTAAGTAAGATTTTGCACAGCGCGAATTATTTAAAAACTACGATTTTGTGGACAAATATATTTCCAAGATGGCCTTCTATATTCCAATTTTAAAATTGTTTTAATTATGATTAATTTCATGACGAAAGCTATTAAGCAAAGTCGTGCTATCCATAAGTGCACTCGAACCTTAACTGGTACTTGCTTTCGCATCTCCATTTAATCACTCTCTGCAGTCATCACAATGTAAACGTCTTTGGCATCAAAGAAACAAAATTGTTTTTTATCATACTTTGGAAAAACCCACACAAACAAAATAAAACCTGATATATTTAAATTCTTAATTTTTTTAATTAATTTCTTCTTAGAAAAAGGTTGATTAGACTAGTTAAATGGAAAAAAAAATCAACGAATAACCTTGAAATTTTGAAATTGTTTTCAGTTTTCGAATATTTGTTTACCATCATATTAGGTTTAACCATTAATTGCAGTAGCAGAAGGTGTATATGGTTTGTTCGTATCCTACTCGTGTCCAAAGTTCGTAAAATAAAAGGGACTTTAAAAGGCTACCTTCTGGAACGGGTGATTTAGCTATGAACCTAACCTCTTAACTCAAGTAGAAAAATCTATTTTCAAAACAAAATAAGATTATCCATTGCGAAATGATAGGACAAAATTTAAATACTATTTAATTCACTGAATAGTCCCCTACAATCTTGTATATACCTTTATTTGCCAGCGCAGTTCATTACGTAATTTAACAGTGAATGAACACAACAACAGCAATTATCATTTTTTTTAAAACCGGACGAGTGGGCTTCAAAGGGTTTTATCACATTTTTTAGTCATTTGGATTTCTCGTTAAACACCTTAGTTGTTCTGAATGATAACAAGCTAATGATGCATTGTTTTTAAATGCAATAAAATAAAAAAATTAACTTCTACACCTGTGTGGATATATTTTGCAATAAAGCAGTATTTTGCAATAAAAGAAACTAGAAGAGATGCAAGTCGATTTTCACGTGCACTAGGGCGTATGCGCATTATTTTCCTATCAATTGAATATGACTCCGCAAACATTAAAAACATCTTAAAGCATTGTTTACTTTAAATAATGGACGTTCTTTTTGTTATGGAACTATTATCTTTATCTGTATGTTACGTAAACATTTTAAATTCTCTATATACAACATAGACAATAATGCAAAATTCCAAAAATTTTCATTTTATAACAACTCATTTTTATTAGCCTGCCAATTTTAGAATATGAAAAGTTAAACAAATAAAATTTGGGACAAACGTATGAATTTGCTTCCACAAAAGTCATGGTATACCTATCAAAAAGTGGAAAAAAATATCTCAGAATATTTTTTTTGTCGTTGGAAGTTGCCTTTTTAGTATTATTTAGCTGGATAACATCTCAGTTTTTTGGGTGCAGGAGGCCAACAATTCCAACAATTTCAGTGTGGCTTCAGACCCGGAGAGTCCACCATTGATCAAATATTCACCCTACGACAGATCTTGGAGAAGACTCAGGAACTTCAAATCGATACCTACCACCTTTTCATTTCAAGGCCGCGTATGACAGCGTCTATAGAGACTAACTATATAAAGCAATGTCTAGTTTTTGCATCTCAGAAAAACTCATCCGTCTGTGTAAGATGACAATGGAAAATTCACGCTGTTGCATTATGATCGGAAAAAAACTAACGGACGCTTTTGATGTCAACATTCTTGAAAAGATTGTGCAAAGCTCCAATGCCAACACCAGAGGCACAATCTTTCAAACGGAAAGTAAACCAGAAAAGTAAAGGTCCAACGACTAAGACGGTTGGGTCATGTTGAGCGAATGGAAAATAATGCTCCGGCTCGTAGAGTCTTCGAATCCAACCCGGAAGGACGTCGCAGAAGAGGAAGACCGCGACACACAAGTGGTAGATGACCTGAACCAACTTGGCGTGCGAAACTGGAGACAGCTAGCCAGGGACCGAGCTGGCTGGAGAAGTTTGTTCGGTGAGGCCCTGGTCCGACCTGGACTGTAGCGCCACCATAAGTAAGTATAAGTAACATCTCAATTTTATTATGGTTTTCAGTATGTCTTTGATTGTGACTAAGTTTTCAATGTAAGTTTGTGCAATATTCTACTTTTCTTTGACTCACTGCGTTTTGTTGCGATAAACACTGACTCGAACCTTTTTTTCAAGATCATCGCACAAGTTCCAAGTCCAAACTTTGGGGAGAGATCACTAATAGGAGGGGAGTGCTCTACATTAGCCCCTTACTGTCATTTCGTTATCTTGCAGTAGAAATTGTTTAAAAGACCCAGTTTTCTCGCACTATCCTTTAAATTCTCTTTGAGAATATTAAGGTTAATATGTTGGTCCATGGTATTTTCAATTAAAACAAGATTTCCGCACCCGGATGCAGCCATACAGCCCCATACCATTACACCTCCAACACCGTTTTTAGGGTTCCGTAGACAGAGTGGGTGTGCACAGCGTGAACTGTTGCATACATGGGAGCCTACTGGTCCATTGTGATCCCCTATAAAAATAAAAGTTAGCATCACTGCAAGACTTGCCTTGCTCCCGTCAAGAATCGACAGGGAGGAAGACGATGTGACGAAAGATTTCGACACAACTATCCTCATGGATGGTTCGAAGATTTAATGTGGTATTGGTGCAGGTGTCTGCTGTGAATCTCTTAAAATTTCAAAATACTATAGACTACCCGACTTTGCCAGTGTATTCCAAGCAAAATTAAGAAGCAATAAAGGAAGCTTGTATAGCCCTTAAATATATTAGACAGAACCAAAATGTAGCTTTACTAACAGACAGTCAGGCAGCTATTAAAGCCATTGATTCAGCTTAATCATACTCTAAACTGGACCAGCTATGCAAAGAGGCGCTCAAGGAACTCGACTTGAGCGTCACTCTAATCTGGATACCGTGCCATAGGGGCTACGAGGGAAATGATAAGGCAGATGAGCTAGCTAGGCAAGGGTCAGCCCTTCACAACTCATTGGTTGTGAGAGTATATACTCCTCTTGTAGTTGTGAAGGGCTATATCCTGACCAAATATACATCAGAAGCAAACCAAAATCATTCAATCTAACTTCCAAGCCAAGGCATAAAATAGCCAAGTTTGTTTTACCTACAAAGGGCATTGATCTATAGGGGAGCATGTGGAAAAATTGGACAAGTATGAAAACTGAACTGTCCCACACTTTCTTTCTGCCATTGTCCGGCCTTGGCTAGGGAAAGAGCACTCCATTAATGGTATTGAGGAACTCTTAGAATTCAAGATCAAAGACATAATCTCATACTTCAATACCACAAAGTGCTTAAGCCCCCCCCCCCCCCCCCCCGCTTATTGCTCCTAAACTAAATGGCACTATGAGATAATAGGCCGTTGTGTAGGAAAATAATACTACATTATGTACATTCTTTCTAACTCAGCATTAAATATTTTAGAATCTCATGAGGTATGGTATCGAAACAGCGTACTCAGCGCTTTCAGCGCTAATTGTGTTACACGGAAGTGGGACAGCCATTTCTACCTACCTACCTACCTACCAGCGTCCATATCTCAACAAAACGCAGTAAGTTGTGATGTGCTTTTTGTTTCCCAGTCGAGGTTTCCTTCGTCGGTGTCAAGGTCTATTGAAGAAAACACGAAACTTCAATGATAAGTCTTTCTAACCTAATGACAAATTCTTTATTAGAAACACTTAATAACTACAATTATTGAGATCAAAATAAATTCAATATGTTTGACTTGGTTCTTCTTAAATTTAATGCGTCACTTCCGGTATGCGATCGGAACTAGATCTAGCTTCCGCCTGTAGGCTGTCCGGCTTCCTTGCTGTCTTGGCCGCCGCAGCGGTAGGGCTTTCACTACTGGGCTTCCTGTTCTTGTTTCCGTTTGAGCGTCTGGCAGTTATTACTCGACCGGTTTGTTTCCGGCGGATCAGCAGGAATATTTAAGGCCCCTGGTGGCACTACACGGCAGGCAATAGCTCTGGTGGATCAGCAGGTATATTTAAGGCCCCTGGCGGCACTACACGGCAGGCAATAGCTCTGGTGGATCAGCAGGTATATTTAAGGCCCCTTGTGGCACTTCACGGTAGGCGATAGCTTTGGTGGATCAGCAGGTTTATTTACGGCACTTGGTGGCACGCAGCACAGCAGGCAATAGCTCTGGTCGATCAGCAGGTTTATTTACGGCCCCTGGTGGCACGCAGCATGGCAGGCAATAGCTCTGGTCGATCAGCAGGTTTATTTACGGTCCCTGGTGGCATGCAGCACGGCAGGCAATAGCTCTGGTCGATCAGCAGGTTTATTTACGGCCCCTGGTGGCATGCATTACGGCAGGCAATAGCTATGGTCGATCAGCAGGTTTATTTAAGGCACCTGGTGGCACTCAGGAAAAATTTCCTTCGATGTTTAAGGCCCCTTAACACTGGTGGGGGAAGCTTCAACAAAGAAATGGCCGGTCGGTATTCGTGACAGTTAAAACACGTTACCACTAGTGGGGGGAAGCTTTAATAACAAAATTGCGGTCGGCGGCGGAAAAGACCAAAAAGGCAAAAACACTCAAATCGAAACTCTAAAGTTGAAATGACAACTAATAGTATTGACAAAGGGTAGTGGTAGTGGTGATTTTAGCACGAAAGTACTCATCCTCATATGAATCTTACTACTAAAACCAAGTGTGAATTGTAAGAACATGAAAATTAAACTTTCATGTGTTTCGGTGTAACTTGCTGCCATGCAATAAGAATTGCTTGTGTCATGTATCAACACTATTATTGATGAATGCAAAACACGCCATGACTTAATGAGTCATACGAGATGATTTGTTTATGCATTGCCTGGTATGGATGCAAGGCCAAATTGGGTGTATGTAAATATATGCACGAATTAGTTTTGCCTGCATATGTAATTTTAAAGCGAGCGTGAATTATATTAACTCGAAAAGCAACATTTTACCGTCTATTTTAGTTCTTGTTGGAACAATCGAATTGCTGTATGAGAGCATGTAACGCTTCGTTACAAAGTCAAAGCAAAGCAGAATATTACACTAAAAACTTGGTATATTCAACATAAACCAGACTGAAAGCCATTATAAAATTGAGAGGTTATCCAGCTTACTTTCTTAAGGTGGCGCTTCAGTCCGTTGAGGACTTGGGCCTCCACCAACAGTCTCCGCCAGCCAGCTCGGTCCCTAGCTAATGTCTCCAGTTTTGCACTCCAAGTTGATTGAGGTCCTCTTCCACTTGGGTGCGCCACCTGAGTCACGGTCTTCCTCTCCTCCTACGTCCTACGTCTACGGGAATAGTGTTGAAGGCTTTCTGGGCCGGAGCATTGGTATCCATCCGCTCTATATGACCAAGCCATCTGAGTCTCTGGACCTTGCTTCGTTCGCTGTTGTATCTTCTTCGCAATTCCCCCTCAATGCACCCGGGGCCAAAGATGACCCGTAGAACTTTCCTCTCGAAACAGCCTAAAGCTGTCCATGATTCTGCACCATACAGCAGGACTGGGGTAATGAGGGTGTTGTACAATTTTGCCTTAGTGCTCGACAGGGGGCTTTTCCACTCAATTGCTTTCTTAGCCCAAAGAAACAGCGATTAGCAAGAGTTATTCTTCGTCTGATCTCGGCGCTGGGTGTTATTGCCCGTATTTATAGCAGAGCCTAGGTAGACAAACTCCTCTACTACCTCGAAGTTATATGTGTCTATTGTGATATTCTGCCCGAGCCGTCGGTGTTGAGTGTCTTTTCTCGAAAACAGCATATACTTCGTTTTTCCCTCATTTACCGCTAAACCCATTTTTGCCGCCTTTATCTCAATTCTCACAATGGCACCATTGACATTACGCTGTGTTCTTCCCATTAGTCAATATCAGCGGCGGCGTACGCGAGAAGTTGAACAGATTTTTGGAAGATAGTGCCTCTGGTGTTGACGGTGGAGTTCTGCACTATCTTCTCAGGAACGATGTTAAAGAAATCGCACGACAGTGCATCGCATTGTCTGAATCCTTTTGTGACATCGAAAGATTCCGTAAGCTCGTTCCCAACCCTTGATGGAGCAGCGTGAGTTCTCCATCATCAATTTGCACAACCGAACGAGCTTGGCAGGGATGCCAAAACTAGATATAGCTTTATACAGTTCGTTTCTGTAGATGTTGTCATACGCGGCCTTAAAATCTATGAAAAGATGGTGGGTATCGATTTGGAGCAACTTCCAATCACAAAAAAAAAAAAAATATTCTGAGATTTTTTTTCACTTTTTGATAGGTGTACCATGACTTTTGTGGAAGCAAATCCATACGTTTGTCGTAAATCTTATTCATTTAATTTTAATGCTCCACTTGTAGTTTCTTTTCATGTTCTAAAACTTCCCGCTGGTCGGTTAGTTTTTTCTACACTAACAATGACATAAAAGCTGTTACAAATTTGTTTATCGTTCATTGCTCGAATGAACGATAGAGTCATATCAGCTAAAGATATCCAGTTCAAACCAGAATGATTATATTGTAAGTTTACACTGAGTTCAACATAAATAGTCAGTACAAGCTCAATCAATATGTTTTTGACATTGCCAAAAAGTCAATCAGATGCATATCTGAGTGTTTGAACATCCAGAAAATTTTAAATTACAGAAAAAGTGTATCAAAGTTTTCGAGTGCTAGCAGGAAGAGATAGCATTCCAATTTTTTTCTGCACTGACCATTTATAGTGAACACAGTGTACTCACAAAGTTAATCAAATGAAACTACTGGTATTACAGAAGCTTTAGTTATTTCGCAGTTAAAAGTTTTGCGAAGCGTGTAGATTACAATGTAACCTTCAATATTCTTGTGATATTAACCAATCAATTTCATTTTTTTTTTTTATTTTGATTTAGTTCAGCGGCAGGTTCCTAACTTTGTGGGCGATGAAAATCATCGGGCAAATTTCTATACTCTCACTTCTTGTCTCAGTGATTTCTTGCACATCAACGGTAAGTAAAGAAAAAACTGTTAAATAATTATCTTAAAAATCAATCAACTCTTTGTAGGACGATCGAATAAGAAGACATGGCTACTCCGCTGAAACACATCAGGTCCAAACACAAGATGCATACATACTCACAATATTCCGAGTGCTTCCACCTCGACATGTCGTCGGTGAACAAAACTCATCAAAACCAATTGTCTTCTTGCAACATGGTCTTCTGAGCTCCTCTGATTCATGGGTGTTAAATGGACCTGGCCTGGCATTGGCATACATGCTGGTCGACAAGGGATATGATGTCTGGCTCGGCAACTGTCGTGGTAACACTTATTCCAAGAGACACGCCTCTTACTCGCCGTATTTTCAACGTTTCTGGAACTTTGAATGGCACGAAATTGCAATCTACGACATGCCAGCGATGATTGACTACGTTCTCTACACAACTAACCAGAAAAAAATGCACTATGTCGGACACTCACAGGGCACAACCGTGCTCTTTGTTATGACCTCTATTATTCCCAGTTTCAATAAAAAGATCAAGTCAGCTCAGTTACTTGCACCAGTGGCGTTCATGAATAATATTCGGGGACCCTTTGTGGAATTGATAACTCCTTTCCTAGGACTTCCCAATGGATTTGTTGAGCTGTTCGGCAGTATGGAATTTCTACCGAATAACTTCATTCTGAGAGCATTGGGCAAGGAAATGTGTAAGGACAATAGGATCACCAAAGCTATTTGTACAAATGTTATTTTCCTGGTTTGTGGTTGGAGTGAAAGCAGTTTTAATGAGGTTGGTTTGATTTTTGAGCCTATCATGTCACAAATTGTTTTAATTGTGTTTTAACTGTAGACCCTCCTGCCAGACATCACTGAGACCCATCCAGCAGGATCTTCGGTCAATCAAGTCATGCATTTCCTACAGGAGCATATTTCCGGAAGGTTTCGACAGTTCGACTATGGATTTCTGAGGAATTTGATGGATTATGGCCAGCTTTCACCGCCCGATTATAATCTGAAGAAAGTCAAGGTTCCTGTTTTTCTTTACTATGCCGACAATGATTACTTATCGAATCCCGTAGACGTTCATCGTTTGATGCGGATATTGCCAAATGTGCAATTTGCCTATAGAGTTCCTGATCCTTATTGGAATCACTTGGATCACTTGTGGGGGAATAATGTTAAGGGGATAATATTTGACAAAGTTTTGGAGAATATAATAAAAGTCGAAACGGGAGGAGTGGATTAGTCATTAGTAAAAAAAAACAGTCGGATTTGCAAAATCGACAATGTGATTATTCGAGATAAGTAAGGTTGTTGAGGAAAGGACAAGTATTGCTCTTCTATTGTTACAAGCGACTTTAGTGAATGCTCCAGGAGTGCCTTGTCTTTTTAAGTGCATAGAATAATGAGAGTTGTTAATTGTTGTATATTTATAGTGTTTAAATAAAATAATTGAAATATTGATCATGTACTTTAGTTATGTGCGGCCAAGAATGAGGGTTCGAACTGATAACCTCCTGATAAAATTTATGTTAGACCGAAAAAGCCACCTAACCTTACTTACTAACTTACTTATCCGGCCCACAATCCATGAAAGATCTCAGCCTGAGATACTGCAGCCTTCCATCGTGAACTGTCCCTCACATGCACTCTCCAGTCACCGAAACTAAGCGCTCTGGCATCCGCAAGCCACTTGATCATTAAACCGTAGGTTTGATCTTCTTTGCCGTCTCGAACCTACTGGCTGGGATGAGAAGACTTTCCTGGCTGGAGGCGGAGCGTTGTCGTCCATTCGCTCGATATAGCCGAGCAAATGTAGTCGTATTTTCTTGGCCTTCTGGACTACATCCACATCTTGGTACAGCTCGTACAGTTCTCGGTTGAACCTTCTTCTCCATTCGCCATCATCGCATACGGGACCGAAAATCCGTCGAAAGTGCCCAGTATCAATTCCCCTTTTTTACTTATCGCCCAGCAATCGGCGCATAGAGTAGGACTGGTACGTAAAATCAAAGTTTTGTATAGCAAACACTTTGTCTTTCGAGTGAGTTGTTGTGCGAAACCGAAGCAGCAGCGGTTCGCTAGGGTAATTCTTCTACCGATCTCCACTTAGGTGTCGTTTGTGGGACTGATGTTTGTTACAAGGTAGGTGAATTCCTACCTCCAAATTGCTGCTACCAACAGTGACGGGTAGTGTCCTTAGCTTAGTGGTAAGGTGCGTTGGCTGCTAAGCAGAACGTCGTGGGTTCGAATCCTACTCGTGCCCAAAGTTTTTATTTCATCTTTCACGGGCACTGCCTCTTGCGAAGAACTGACAAAACTTCCAAGCGTATCATCTGTCATGAAAAAGTGCTTCTCAACTTTGCCGTTCGGAATCGGCGTTAAATTGTAGGTCCCCTCAATTCTTTACACGCACCCAGAGAATTGTTGATTAGGCCTTGGCTCTTCAAGAGCTGTCGCGCCACTCTATTTATTTATTTAACAGTGACGATCTGTCCTAGGCCGTGCGTGAGCAGATATTGCTTTGTTTTTTGATACCATGTACTTTGTTTGTCCTCCGCACATTTCTTAACTCCCCTGGATGTTAAATTGCGGCTAAGGCTTGCCGTTTCAACTCTTCGTGAAAAAGTACTGTCTACTATGCGAACCTTCAAAACAGTCAAGAAGCGTTCTCCGTCACGGGCACTTTCTACTTTATTTTTGAAACCCGTGCTCATCCTAAGCTTGGGTGCTGCAAGA
>CAKKXW010000003.1:76259233-76273045 GCA_920937365.1 Sphaerophoria rueppellii
ATCCTGGACTCGCTGACCTACCTTAGCTGGGAAAAACAAAAGAACATCACACAAATCTGTCAGTCTTGTGTAAAAATTGTTACAGGTTCATTCGTGATTTTCACTCTAAAAGTAAAATTATTCTCCCTCAGAAATTCGCAGATATTTTTTTAAAAACAAAGCAGAAATAAATGCAGGTAAGTGTTTTTTATATTATCGAAGTGTCTTGATAACATTGGTGATCATTGTTTTTTAAAAATAGAGGGTTTTCTAAGAAATAAATGTATTACTTTAAAAAAAGTGCTTGCGGGGTGAATGTGGACACACTATATGGGGTCGATTGGGACACTGTCCACATCCACCCCAGTCTATGTTTTTTTTTAATATCTTGAAATAAGGAGACATCTTATTTGTTTCAGACTAATAATGGTTAGAAATCGGAAGACGACAACAAATAGGGCTGCAATTGATGAAAATACCTTTGCTCGAGCCATTGCAGATCTAAAAAATTGTAATGGATCAATACGCAAAGTCGCAGAGCGATATGGGCTTAGCAAATCTATGTTGCATAAACGAATCCAAAAGTCTGACCCTCTGTGTATTGAAATCAAGTCAGCACCTTATAAATATACATCAAAATACACAAACAATCAAGTATTTACAAACGAAGAGGAGGGATTATTAGAAGAATATATTCTTCACTGCTCAAGACTTCAATACGGTCTAAGCATCAGATTCGCAAACTCCAGCACCCTGGCAAGACAATAAGATTGCTGGAGTTGATTGGATGCAGGCATTCATGAAGCGGCATGCAACACTCTCCTTGCGTAAGCCGAAAAATACTTCCATAGCCAGAAATATGGGTTTCAATGAAACAAATGTAAAAAGCTTCTCCTTGGCAAGCGCCAAGAATTGTTGCAAGAACCGGTTGCAAGCAAGTCGGCCAGGCAGGCCGACAGGAGTGGAGAGCGTGGGGAACAAGCAACATTCGTAGGAATCGTGAAAGCAGATGGGAATGCTATCCCCTCTGTCTATATATTTCCAAGGGTGTTTTTCAAAGAAAGCTTTTTGGTAGGATCACCTGAGGATAGTCTCGGCTTAGCAGTTCAAAGTGGTTGAATGAACAGCGAATCTAAAGAAAAGCCGGTGCTTGTTCTTCTCGACAACCACGAGACTCACTGCTCAATAGAATTAGTGATGAACTCGTTTTGCTAACCTTTCCACCTCATACCACCCATAGGCTACAACCTCTTGATGTTGCAGTTTTCGGGCCTTTCAAATCACGCTTGAGAGCCACCTTTAACAAATGGTCAGCAAAACATCCGGGGAAAGCGATTTCTATTTCTGATATTGCCGGACTTTCTTGCGAACCTTTCCAAGAAGCCTTTTCTCGGAAAAATATTTTATCTGGATTCAAAAAATCTGGATGCTTTCCCCTAAACGAAAATATTTTCAGCGATGGCGAATTTCTACCAGCATCTGTCACTGAAATCTTTATCGAAAATGGAACCAATATTGCCGAAGAAGTACCACCTACAAGTGAAAATAAGAGGGCTGAACCAGAAGATACAAACTGCCCACCAATAACACCAGAACAAGTGCGGCCGTACCCAAAAGCATTGAAAAAGGGTCCAACAAGAAGGGGCCGAAAGAAAAAATGTTTTTCTATTTTGACCAGCACTCCAGAAAACGATCGAACATTAGAAGAAAGAGCTGAGAAGGAGACAAAAGGGCTGCTTAAGGAAAAAGTAAAACAAAACAGAACAGGAAAAAAATTAAAAATTTTGGCTGAGCCATCATCATCCGAAGATGACGAGCAGGAAATAAGCTATATTGACTCCGACCAAGATCGGGATATGTCAGTGGAAGAAATTGACCCATTGGAAATAAGTCCGCAAGAAGTAATAGATGAAGGTGACTATGTTCCTGTAAAAAAAAATTTATGGCAAAAAGGTTCTTAAGTTCTTTGTGGGAGTAGTCATAAGGAAAATGGTCGAATCTGGTGAGCTTTTAGTAAGATTTATGAAAAAATGTGGCGGGGGAGGAAATAGTTTCGTTTTTCCGGAGAGCCCAGATGAAAGTTTTATTGATAGAAACTAAATAGCAACAAAACTACCAAATGCTACGAACATGCCCGGAACCTCACGTTCTCAATCATTTTTCAAATTTCCTGTTCGGTTCAAAAACTACGATATGTGATAAAAAAATTCTTTTATTAAATGTTTTTTATACTTTTTTGAATTAAAATAAGAAATTTTTATTTTGTAATATTCAAAAAGTTCTTTTTTAAATATCTTGTGTTAGTTTTTTATTATTTATCGGTTATTTTTGTAGCTGTCCACTTCCGACCCGTTAATTTTGGTCCGTGTCCTTAACCACCCCTTGGTGGGGGGGCATATGGACAGAAAAAGCTTGTTGATTGAATTATGTAAAACCTTAAAACTTGAAGCCTTATCAAGTTTATGTAAAGGGACAATTAAGGGGAAGCCTTAGTTTATCAGCTGGTAAGGAGTGTTGATTTAATGTCTTTACTGTAGACAAATATTAAAGATTTAATAAAATTTGTCCACAACCGCCCCCTCCTCCCCTACTCAATTTCAATTTATGTAAATTGTCAAACATATTTTTTTCATTGTGATTCATTGTGTCAAGTCAGCAAGACATTTTTTTGTCATTCAATTGTACATGACAGGTTCGCTTTGATATGCTAATGGGGATTTATACATAGGTTAGTATATTGGAACTGCTTTCGAACAATCTTTAGTTATTGCTTCTGTTTATTCTGCTGGTGGAGGTCGTTTTGTGTTTTGAAATGTTTTTCGCGGTCTATAATGAGCAACGGGACCAGTTGTGTTAGGGCCCCCGCAGACTGCAGACTTTTTATCGGCCGATAGTTTAGTCGCGGGTTGGACTCAAAGTGCGCACACCGAACCAACTAAACAGTTTGGTTGGTGAACAGGACACGGTGCAAATGTTAAGAAATAATGCTTCGTACACTTCAGCAAAATATAGGAATATACATGAATGCTTAATTTACTATGAACATTTTGTCAAATATTTTCGACAAATATTGTTTTTGTCAACGGTTTTTTCTTTATTGAGTTCCTGGCATTCAAATTAATCATAGAAATCATGATTTGCTCAGTGAACAAGCTATCCTCACCGCAAAGAATAAAGATGTCTATCAACTTAATAATGTTATTCAATCCAGTATTCAAAGTGAAGAAATTACATATAAGTCGATAGACTTTGTTGTGGAAGCAGATGAAGTAGTCAATTATCCAACGGAATTTTTAAACTCACTTGATCTGCCAGGAATACCACCACACATATTAAAATTAAAAATAGGTGTACCAATTATACTCTTGCGGAATATTAATCAGCCAAAACTCTGCAACGGCACGCGACTCGCAGTTAAGAAATTAATGAATAACGCAGTGGAAGCAACAATTTAAAACGGGGCCAGGTGAAGATGCCCTGATTCCTCGAATACCCATTGTCAGTGACAGTGGCATCACTGGCATCTCCGACTGCTGCCAACATTGAAAATATTATTTATTGCCAACCTTTAAGTATTTATTGAGTTTGCATTCTGTCACATTTGAAATTATAAAGCGCAATTCATAACGTATTTGACTCTGAACAAGTTCGGACACGATAGAATAAGAAACTAAAAGTAAGACAATTTTAACCTGATTTATATTACTGAAATTATTATTCAAATTTGTTTGCAGGAAATTTGTAGTACATTGAATACATTGAATGCCTTTGAGTTATATTAATAAAGATTCCTTACTCACAAATTTGAAAAAGGTTTCATTGTTGTAAGCAACAGATTCTACAAATTTCTTTTACTCAAACGTAAAAGAACAAACCCTGCTTAAAAGCAAAGGAAACATGTCTGAACACGGCACTCCAAGGAGAAGCCAACGCCTTCAAGGAAAAAACATCGATCTGACTGAAACAAGCTGCAATATATGCAATGAAAAAGACACAGATGAAATGGTGGAGTGTGAAAAATGTAAGCGCTGGTATCATTTTACATGTGTCCATGTCACAGCTGCCGTCTAGAATGAGAACTGGATGTGTCCGAAACGACAAAACACCATCACACAAATCCATAGTCAAATCCAAAGATAAGCCCAAAGACAAATCCAAAGACGAGGTGAAGTCAAGTCGTGTTGATATTGAGATGTAGATTTTGAAAGAACAACGAGCTCTGCAAATGAAGAGAGATGACAAGTATCTTGAAAAGAAGAGATTACTGTTGATGGAAGCGGGGTCTAGAGCTAGCCAGCGCGATGAAGGTTCAATTGAAGACCATAAGCAAAAGGTTAACAAATGGTTTCAAACCTTTGGTGAAAAAGAACATCAACATGTTCGTAGTGAGATTATACAGTTTAACTACCACCAGGGAACCCGCGCAGGCACGTCCAAAGACGAAAAGACTCTTCACCCTGATCCGCCATCTATGACTTATCAAAATAAGTTTCAACCTCTTCAACCAGACCGCCGATTTCAATTCATGGAAGCACTGCAGCCGAACACGATTCAGATGGCCAAGCGACATTCAATGTCAAGAGATTTGCCAAACTTTTTTGGAAATCCCGAAGAATGGCCGCTGTTTATTAGTACCTTCTAGAAAAGTACTAGACTGTGTGGCTTCAGCGACGAAGAGAACCTTCTCCGCCTACAAGTGTCTTAAAGGACGCGTCCTCGACGCCATGCGCGGCAGACTCATGTTGCCGTCGAATGTACCAAACATAATTCAAACGCTCCGCATAGTGTACGGACGACCAAAGATGATAATCAAGTCCCTGGTAGAAAAGATACAGTCTGAGCCGAAAGTCAATATGGACAAGATTAAAAGAGTGATCTCGTATTCACTCGCCGTACAGAATCTCATTGCAACAATGGAAGCATGCGAATTGTACTCATACCTTGAAAATGCTGAACTCCTCGACGACATCGTTGGAAAGTTACCCACGCAGCTAATGTTGGATTGGGCAGCATATATCGAAAAGAATAATACCTGCAACCTTTTGGACTTTAATGAATGGCTGTCCCGACTCATCATATGTAGAGTCAATCCAGGTATGTCCTTCGACCGAGATGCAAAAACACATTTACGTAAGAAAGAGAGGGCACACGTCAACACCCATTCAGAGGATAGCCAAAAAAGATCAGCATCCAACAGGCAGCGCTGCATGGTTTGCAAACAAGAATGCAGAGGTATTGAGCTCTGTCAACGATTTTTGGGTATGAATGAGTGTTGATTCGAGGAGGGATATAATCAAACAACAACGACTTTGCCGCACATGTCTGTTATCGCACCCAAGATCATGATGCCAAGTTAACAGAACTTGCGGAACGGATGACTGTCCATACAGACACCACACATTGCTTCACAAAGTGACGAAGGCATCAACTGCCGCCGCATCAATCAACGAATTGAATTTCCAAATTGACCAGCCACATAACGCTGATATTAGCGAAACCAATCATTTCAACTGCAATGCTCACAGGTCGAAT
This sequence comes from Sphaerophoria rueppellii, assembly GCA_920937365.1. NCBI lineage: Eukaryota > Metazoa > Arthropoda > Insecta > Diptera > Syrphidae > Sphaerophoria > Sphaerophoria rueppellii. Next base: position 76,264,745 of record CAKKXW010000003.1, read on the forward strand.
CAAGGCATCAAGTATCGAATCGTTCCAGTTACGCTGCACAGCAACGGCAAACATTTTGAGACGCACGCATTTTTGGATGACGGATCATCGCTTTCCATGATTGAGGATTCGCTTGCCGAAGAATTGAATCTCCCTGGAATACATCAGCCCCTTTTCCTAAAATGGACCGGAGATACGCATCGTTGCGAAAACAATTCAAGAATAGTATTCCAATACTTCGCACAGTGCAATCGTTAAATCTTCCGCAACAATCATTGAATGTCAAACAGTTGTCAACGAAATGTCCATATTTAAAAAGATATCCCATTCAATCGTATGAAAACGCGGTTCCTCGTTTGTTGCTCGGTTTGGACAACCTCACACTGGCAATCCCACTCAAGGTGGTTAAAGGCGGCAAGGGCGATCCAGTCGCCACAAAAACACGACTCGGATGGATTGCTTATGGGCCGTCCTCACCCAATGTCAACGGCAATGTTCATTTGATTTCAAGCAACGTCAATTTCCATAAACGTGAGTGCGAAGACGCAAAGAATAGCGATTGTAATAATACTCTTCAAAGAATACTTTTCGCTAGACAGTGTTGGAGTTGTTGAACCCAAGAAATGGATTAAGTCCAAAGATGAAGATCGAGCTTGTCAGATGCTAGAAGCTCTGACTGTACGAAAAGGTTGCCATTTTGAGACAGGTCTCTTATGGAAATATGACAATGTCAAACTGCCAAACAGCTTGCCAATGGCGCTAAGGCGTCACAATTGCTTCATGAAATCGAAATCCCGAACTCGCTGATGATATCAGAAAGAAGCTCAAAGAATACAAGACGAAGAACTACATACGCAAGCTTAAGTCCGATGAACTTCAGCAGCGTTATTCCCAAGTCTGGTACCTTCCCATATTCGTTGTAAGCAACCAAAATAAACCAGGCAAAACACGATTGGTGTGGGATGCTGCCGTTACAGTGAATGGGGTTTCATTAAATTCCGTTTTATCAAAAAGCCCCGATCAGCTGGTGTCGTTGCTCTCAGTACTCTCTCGCTTTCAAGAGAATACAATTGGAATATGCGCTGACATCCGTGAGATGTTCCACCAGGTAGGTGTTCGAGCTGAGGACCAAAATGCAGCGCCAGCTGTGCCCAGTTCGTTAAAAACGAGAATGCAAACAAATTCCGAGATAAATATCCGAGAGCGGTTGACTCCATACTGTATAGTCATTATGTAGATGACCTCATGGACAGTGTAGGCACTGAGACAGAGGCCATCCAGCTAGCCCAAAAAATAAAGCTGATACACCAAAGTGGTGGATTTGAAATACGAGGCTGAATTTCGAACTCATCAAATGTAGTCGAAGCACTGGGAGAACTTCAATCGAAAACAAAGCGAAGTCTCGATATCAACCCAGAGAGCACATCCGAGAAGGTATTTAGCATGTGGTGGTGCACCTCGACTAACACATTTAGTTTCGCATTGTCCCCAAAGTCATCGATGACCGAATTGCTGTCTACCAAAGTACTGTAGTGCAAAAATATTGTATGCACTGCACTTTCCCACACTCGCAGTCCCACGGGTAAATAAGTTGCTGGTCATCGGAAACCATGCTGAAATAACACATTCCGATCCTCCACGAGCAACTTAAATAAGTCATCGGAAAACACTCTTCGAGTGTGGGATAATTTCTAATTAGCGGCATAGCCGCATAAGATACAATTATTCAGTTTTAATAAAGAAATCGAATAAAACAGACGTGTTTTAATATACAGTCCGTAACATTTGAATAGCCTCACACGTACCTGTTTTTAAGATCAGCAGTTTTTTCTTGCTTTTTGATGTAGACATATGAAATTATATGTTGTGTTGAATGGTAGAGATTAGTTCTTCAGATTGAGAGATATTTCAAATAATTTTGAATAGCTAACAGAAAATGTCTGTGACTATTTCGTTTGGATGCACTAAAATGTTACTTTTTTTTTTGTAACATTAGAATAGAATCACTTAATCTTATCTTAGTTAAAATAAAAAGAGTACTATTTTTGTGCTAATAAAAATGTTTTTCTTTATTTATTAAATTATTTTAATATTTTGTACAACCTCCCTTATTTTGAATAACATCAAAAATGCAGTCTTTTAATGAATCATACGATGATTTTAGAAGGTTAAGGGGAATACTGGCCCAGGCGACTTTTATACCTTCAACAAGCTCTTCTTTGTTCTCGTACTGCTTCCCGCCTTCATACACCTTTCGTGTCAACCCCACACATTTTCAATGATGTTCAAATCTGGTGAGTAAAGTGGCCAGGCCAATTGTGCTATATTTTGTCCCTGTAACCAAGCTTTAATTATTCCAGCGGTGTGAATTGGCGCGTTTTCTTGCTGGAAAATAATCGGTACCGGTCCAAAAATATCCTGAAATTGAGGTAAAGCCATTTCCACAGTTTTATAATAAGGTGCAGTCATTTTGCAGTTCACAAAAACCAAATCAATGGTTCCATAACATGATATGGCCCCCACATCATAACGCCTCCCTCTCGACTGTGGTGACGGTCCAAAAACAGCTTTTCCTTCCTCAAATCATGAAAATAAAAATTGTTTCCGTCGGGCCCATCAAGGTTGAATTTCTTTTCATCCGAAAATATCACTTTTCTCCAATCGTTTGGGTGACTACCATCATCCATCAGTATTCCAAGCCATGTGCGATCTTGCAAAATTTAGCCGCTGTTGTTTTCGCACTTTGTTAAGTGGTGGTTTTTTTTTTCATTTTTTGGCGCTTAAGGTGTCCGGCACTTTTAATAACTCCACTAATCGTCATTCGGCTCACTTCTACCCCAGCTTTGTACCTAATCTTACTAAGAGAATCAGTTGAATTCGATGCTAACCTTATAATCTTCCGTTTATCACGACTTGAAAGTACGGTTAAGGTACGGCCTATGTAATTTTTTCCATAAGACAATAGATCTCTAAAATAGCTGTTCACAACTTTTGGACTTCGATTAATTTTCTTGGCTATAGCGCGATTAAAAAAGTTTTGTTCATGATATACCTGTGTTTTAGCAATTTCCGTTGCACTTAAAGATTTTTTTCTATCCATTTTAAAAGAAAACAATGTTATTTCCACAAAAAATAAACCGATTTTCTTTCCCGATAGCTTTCCGATGATCGCACCACTTGTTTTCGCTTTAAATAAGTAAGAATGTAAGATGAGGCTATTCTATTGTTACAAAAAATAAATTCATTTTTAAACGAATGCATACAAAACAAATTTAAAAGGTCCCGTTAGCTTAAAAAATGACGAACGTTCTCTTGATCTCAGAAACTCTCGCTCTCACCATGAAAGCTAATGCATAATTTTTTGGATTGAAATCAAAGAGCTCTCAAAACAGGTTCTCAACAAGAAAAAACAATACATGAGGCTATCCAAATGTTACGGACTGTATATCATGGCGATCTTGCCAGGAAGGTATATTATATAACAAAACTTATCCTTCTTGCTTATATCATAAGGCCATTGCCAAATTAAATAGAATGGCTTAAAATTGTCGACAGAGTGCGACAAAATAAAGAAACACTCATTAAATCCTATAAGTGCATTTACCAAGATAGACCTATAGGTAGAGAAACTTTAAACAAACACTTAAATATGTTGGTAACCAGCCTAGAAAATATTAGAGTACTACTAAACGTTAATTACTCAAGGCTAACCAATCAACATAAAGACAAAGCTCATGAAATTTTTAATGACTGCAAAGACAAAGTCTCTAGAGCAGCAACAAGACACTCAATAGACTTAAAAATACCTGTTTCGCTCCATGAGAAAATAACAACAGATACAGACACCACAACTAACCCAGAAAATACTAACACTAAAACCGATATCTTCAGTTCACACAAAATGCCGCAAACACCTGTAGAATTTTTAAATATTGCATCGAAAATCCTTCCGGATTTCTTTGGAAACGCAGACGACCTGCAAGGCTTCTTAGCTGCGTTAGAATTAGGTAATAGCATAAACGATGGAAACGACATCGTTGCTATTAATCTAATTAAAACAAAGCTTAAGGGAACTGCTATAACTTTGATATCTGGTACAGAAACAACAGTACCAGAAGTAGTTCAAAAATTAAAAACTACAGTTAAAGGTGAATCGGTAGACGTCATCACTGCCAAGTTGATGAACGTCCGCCAAAGCTCCAAACCGGCAAATGCATATGCAAAAGAGGTTGAGGACCTCACAAAAAAACTACAAAGTGCTTATATTTAAGACGGACTAACGCCTCAATTAGCTGAGACTTATTCCACAAAGGCTGCCATAAAAGCCATGGTCAAGAACTCCAACAATGATAAGGTAAAACTTATAATGGAGTCCGGTCAGTTCAACAACATGAATGAAGCAGTCGCAAACTTCGTGAACTGTTGTACTGAAGCCTATGGTCAGCCAAATGCAATACTGCATTTAAGAAATAATCGGGATAGAAAAAATTATTATAATAACAATCGAAATCATAACTTTCGGAGACGCGGCGAAAGTCGTGGACGTAGACGCGGAAATTATAACAACCGTTACAATAGAAATTATTATAACCAGCACAGAAATAGCAATGAAATGGCAAATAACAACAATAGAAACGTCAGAATCGCTCAATAGGTTACGGAAAACGAACCTACCCCAAGAACCCATTAGAAAAAACGAAAATATGCAATAAAATCTATAATAATAGACTAACCTTAACATCATTCATAGTCGACACGGGCGCGGATATTTCTATAGTAAAAAAAGGACAAATTGATCAATTGCATACTCTTAACACATATGAAACCACAAGCCTACACGGCATAGGTCAGGGAATAACTTGTACTCTAGGAAAAGTTCACACTGACCTTAAATTTGAAAATCTACTAATAGCTCATGATTTTCATGTTGTGAGTGATGATTTCCCAATTCCATCTGATGGAATAATTGGGCTTGATTTTGTCAAGAAATATAATTGTACACTAAACTATGACAGAAACCAAGATTTTCTGGTACTCCGACCAGATGGTTTTAGCGAAATTGAAATATCAATGTCTTGCTCGCCAACTAATAATGCAATAGCATTACCGGATCATAGATGTGTGTTTACGCCAATCTAGTGGTGGAGTAAGTTTCGAAGCGACACTTACTCCACCCATGTAAACGCCTTTTAAAACCGACCTTTCGGAACGCACTCTAAGGTGGCTGTCGGAAATTAAGGAAACAAAACCCTTTTTCGGTAGCCATCTTAGGCACGCCGATTTTCTCATTCTTAATCGACATTTCACAGAGGCCACAACTACTCGCACTTTTGCTAAAACAAATTTGTACTTTTCAGCCGCTTCTCGGCATCACTATTTGTTTTTTTATAAAAACATTGAAAATTGTAATAAAGACAAGTAATTTTGAAAATAAAACCAAGTGGTCGATTAATTAATTTTTTTGGTGATTGTTCTACGACGTTGGCAGAAACATTTGGTCCAAACGAGCCAGATCTTCGTACAGCTCCTACATCGTCGTTACTTGAAACGTCGTTATTGGAAATGTGCACAGAGGAAACGTCCTGAAGTCCATCGTCCTCTTGCCCAAATTCGCAGCTCCGAATCCTGCTCCTCGTCGTCGTGGTCACACCACGCGGTCGCACAGAGGAAACGTCCTGTCGTCCCTCGTCCTCTTGCCCAAGTCAAACCCTAGGCGTTGGTTTCGTAGTTCCGAATCCTGCTCCTCATCGTCGTCAGCACCACGCGGTCGCACAGTGGAAACGCCCTGTCGTCCATCATCCTCTTTCCCAAGTCAAAGACCAGGCGGTGGTTTCGTAGTTCGCAGTTCCGAATCTTGCTCCTCATCGTCGTCATCACCACGCGGTCGTACAGAGGAACCGTCCTATCATCGGCCTCTTGCCCGAGTCAAAAACCCTTGTGGTGCGTGTTACACGTATTCGATCAAACACCCATTCTCGCTCAACAACGTAGCAGCGTCCAAAAGTCATATTCATCTTCAACTTGCAAGGGACAAAACAGCATCAACCACCACCAGTGAACATCATCCACAACCATACAAAATACGAAGCCATATACCAGCAGCCCGGATTCAACGACAACAACATAAAATCAGGTATCGTCAATTCAGTGCTTTTTAGTTTTTTTTTTTCTTATTTGTATCTACTTATAATCTACAAACAAATAAATCCTCGAGCAAGTAGATAAATATATATGGTCTTTGGCTGGTGTGATTGTTCACACAAACAGTTGCTACCCTTCCATTAACCATCCGGTGGTGTACTTTTTCGATTCTTCAAATCTTTGATCACTTGTCGCAATTCTTATTTACACAGTGGTTTAGTTGACATTTTTATAAGACAAATAATTTTCCTTTTTCCATTTTCGATTCTTCAGCTGTTTTATTCACTTGCTGCAATTCTTATTTGCACAGTGACAGTGGTATAGTTGGCACTTTTTTTATAAGTCAAATCTGTTTTTCGATTCTTCAGATCATTTCCTTCACTTGTCGCAGTTCTTATTTGAAGTCAAATCATTTTTTCGATACTTCAGATCTTTCCATCACTTGTCGCAATTCTTATTTGCACAGTGGTATAGTTGGCACTTTTTTATAAGTCAAATCAGTTCTTCGATCCTTCAGATCGTTTGCACAGTGGTATTATAAGTCAAATCATCTTTTCGATTCTTCGGATCTTTTATTCACTTGTCGCAATTCTTCTTTGCACAGTGGTTATCGAATCGTCTCATTTGTATATTTAACTCCTAAGACCTCCGAAATGAGTGAATTAATTGATATCATTCACTTAGCGGACCAGCTCGTCAAATTCACTGCGTCTTTCCGGGAGCTTCCTGAGACTAGCTTAAAGATTGGTGACTTAAGAGCACATAAAACAGAATAAAAAGATTTATTTTTTTTTCATTTTCATTTATTTTATTTTTCTTAATAATGAATCATAAATTTCATAACAATAAATAATACAATGTAATAAAATAGTATTGAATGCCACTTCAATATTTAAAAAAAACAGTGATTTATGTTAAGTATGGGTGGGGTGACCCTTAAGACAGATTTCAATTTTTTATTTTAAAACATAAATGTGTGTAGTTTAAAAAACAATAATTATTTAATATTAAAAAAAATTTCATAATAAAATTAGCTAAATAAATAAACTAATCAAACTAAGTTTAGATATTAATTTAAGTCGGAAGTTAAGGAGAGGTATATGGTTTGCGTCCGAGAGTTGTCTTCACAGGAAGACTTCGAACCGGCCACCATAGAGGAAAAGTATAAATCCTCAAAGTATACCTATTTACAGTGCCTCGTTCTTATAATCGAACAAGAAGACCGTCTTCTAACTAAATCCGAATCAGGGTCCTCGCCTGGTAAACCAACATCATTAGCCAATAAGAGCGATAATGAAAGCCCTAGTCTATTCGGGGTGAAGCTCCGATTTTGTGACACGGAAACCTTTAGCGGTGATTATCTAAAGTGGCCTTCCTTTAGAGATATGTTTGAAGCGATCTATATTCGGCATCCTCGCCTCGGGGAAGTTGAGAAACTTTTCCATCTCAGATCCAAAACAACCAGTGACGCATTCAATATCGTAGTCAAATTACCTTTAATTAACTCCAGTTTTAAGTTGGCATGGGAGTCATTACGCTTTACAAAAATCAGGTCAAAAATCTCCTTAAATTACCGCCGTGTTCCGTTGATTCGGGGAAATCTATAAAAAATCTTCAACGCCACATAAATGATAGCGTAGCGGCACTTCAGGCCCAAGGTATCCGAGTTTTTGGGTGGGATCCGATCCTGGTTTATATATGTTCTAACCGGTTACTCTCCAATACGCTCTTCTTATGGGAACAGTCCTAAGAGGACCCAACTGCCATCCCCACATGGAATCAAAAAACGTGAAGTTAAAAATGTATCCATTTTTAACTTCACGTTTTCAAGTACTCGAGACTATAGCGGATGTGACATCGCCAAGTTTAACTAATATTACCAAGTCTCAGAGACCTCCAAAACAAACAACGCGACGAGTTAGTACCTACATTCCAAACCTCAAGAGTTTGTATGCCAGCTATGCTCAGGCCATCACCTGATAAACAAATGTCCTCAATTTCTCTCACAAGATCCGACAGCTAGATACGATCTAGTGAGAAGACATCACTTAACAAAACCTCCAGAGACTCTGAACCATTATAATCAATTTGAACCGCTACAGTGTAGGCGATATCAGAGCTCATGAACTTTTGCACTTCAATTTTTACCTATGTAAAAATTGAAGTGCAAAAAACTAAGGT
>CAKKXW010000003.1:76278023-76292940 GCA_920937365.1 Sphaerophoria rueppellii
CTACTGTCAGTTACAGGGAAAAGCTGAATAACTGCAGATCGGTTGTTTTTTTTTGTCGTTTTTTTATTCCGCAAAAAAGAAAAAACGTAGACTTGTCTTAGACTTGTTACTTATCTTTACAAATCTCTGGCAAGTTGACTAGCAAATTTTTTGCCACCTACGTCACACCAAGTACACCGATACAAATTTGACAAATAATATATGTAGGCTACTGGCAAGCCAGAACTTGCTCGTGTGGCCGCAGGGTAATCAATTACAAAACTGATATTCTCTTCCATAACAACTTGTTTCCTTCACCATTTAAATTATTCTAAACATTTCTATTCATTGTTCAGATTCTGTTCAGATGCAAAAAAGAAAAAACGCCTTATTTTTTTGCTGTTTTTTTTTGTTGGCTAGACGTCAATAAGTCGAAAAGGGACATTGACTGTCATCTTCAAATGGAGTCAAAAAAACTGTTATACTTTGTAGGTAATACACTATCCAGTGTAATATAGAGATCAGTGGCTAACCTACATTCTTGAATTTTTGTATAACACGCATACTATTACAGCTAACCTGCTCCTTGGCTTGTAGGCAAATGTTATTTTAACAGCAAGCTTTCCCATCTTGTTATAACTGATCAGTGGATTAGGTATATTGTATATGGAATAAGCTAGTATTATCAAGAATGGTGTTTTCGATATTTTGTGCTACATTAGACCCAAAAAATAAAAATCCGTATACCAAATTTATGTAAAAAAACCAGCATTGTGCCAGGTCTCAAGATGGCACCACAATCGATTGCCAGGTCACGGGTACTAGCTAAATAGAAATACAACACTGATCTCTATTATAACTCGATAGTGGATAGGAGCAAAAAGTTTGACTCCCATAGAAGACTGTTATAATTGTAAAGGTACCATCCATGTTTAACAGTTATACCAAAATATAGCACTTCCCCACTGAGAGCTGCAAAAAAATAACATAAATACAGCTGTGCTGTGAAACTTCTTAAAAGATAAATAATAAGTACCTTGCTGCTTTAATATTTTATTGTTATTTATTTCCATTAGTGGTTGGCCCCATTTAGTTAAAAATAGCTATTTTTCAGTAAATTTATTTTAAATTATATTTGTATTTGTATTTGTATTTATTTTAATCATTAAGCATTTTAAAACATGTTGTCTTATTTTTAATACTTATTATCTTAAGATTTAAATTTAATCAAATTATACAAAAAAGAAGAATCAAATTATTATATTAGGTTTACAATTTGGCTTGAAATTAAGAAAATAAGATAAATATAAATATAAATAAATGGTCATGATCCTTTATATATATTATGTACACAAAAAAAATAATATAATTTTTAAATTCTAAGACAAAGTGATTTTTATTTTGGAAACATGTCCTTTTCCAAAATTACTTTTGGAAGTGTACTCCCTGTCAACGAATTTTGGAATACATTTTGGGAAAGGGAGTGTTTTGACGTTTAGTTTCATGTATTGTTGATCACTCATTCACTCCAAGAAAAAGTAAGGAGTGACGATTTCACTCCCTGAGGGAGTGATGGGTGTGCTTATCCTTTTCTATTTTGGAAAAGGCCAATAAACTCAGGCCATTGATGAAACTAAGCAATCTCTTCATCACTTCACTCTGTCCACTGATCTCTATAGGCGTTTTTCTTTTTTAGCTCTAAGCAGGGTGCGGAGTAGAGCCTGAGCACATCGAGCTCGGTCTGAGCAGAGTAAGCTCAGACCTTTCCGAGCTAATAAAGAAACAAAACTGAGCACGGAACTATCACATAAAAATAAAAATTGAAAATCCGACAAAAATAATTTATTATTTACCCTCTTTCGGAAAATAACTTGCTTCGCCCGCCGTTTCCACCGTTTTTATTTTTTTTTCGCGTCATTTCACTCATGATATGAACAAAATAAATGAAGTTAGCCGCGCGTAACTTTTTACTCCATCAATTTTAACCGAGCTCGTAGATCGCGCTCTGACCACGGTCTGATCGAAAAAATAAACAAAAGTTGAGCGCTCAGATATGTCTGAGCTAAAAAAGAAATACGGTTTTTTTTTTACAGCTCCGTACCCTGCTCAGAGCTAAAAAAGAAATACGACTTAAGATAGTCATTAGGAGGCAATTCGAATTTCAACTGGTTGATTTTCTTCATAGCAATACCAAATGTGTCATGAATCAAGACAAATGGCGCCATTTGCCCTTGATGTTATCATAGGAGCAATCTTTTTAAAAGACGAAAGTAAAACCTTTAATTTGATGCTAGATGAATTTTAAATGACTTCGGAAGCAATCTTACTAACTTAAGGTGGCGCTGCAGTCCGTTGTGAACTTGGGCCTTAACCAACAGTCTCCGCCAGCCAGCCCTAGCTAGCTGTTTCCAGTTATGCAATCGAAGTTGATTGAGTTCCTCTTACACTTGAGTACGCCACCTAAGTCGCGGTCTTGCTGTCCTTCTTCGTCCCTCGGGACTAGTGTCGAAGGTTTTCCGGGTGTCCACCAGCTCTAAAGGACCGGGTCTCCTGATCTTGACCCTTCTGGCTACGTTGGTGTCGTTGTACAACCCGTAAAGTTCGCCGTTGAATCTTCTCGATTCCCCATCGATGTCCACGAAACAGCCCAAAGCACATTCATCCGATTTTGTCAGAGTACATGCTCCTGCACCAATCGTCAGCACTGGGATTATGAGGGTATTATACAGTTCTTCCTTCCTCGAAGACAGCATATAGGTACTTCCGTTTTCCCTCATTTACCGCTAAACCCATTTTGCCGCTTTCATCTCAATTCTCACAAAGGCGCCATTGAAATCACGCTGTGTTCTTCCCATTATATCAATATCATCGGCCTACGCGAGAAGTTGAACAGATTTTTGGAACATAATCCCTCTGGTGTTGACGTTGACACACTCATCATCCCAGTCCTGCTGTATGGTGCAGAAGCATGGACCCTGACAAAATCGGATGAAAGTGCCTTAGGCTGTTTCGAGAGGAAAGTTCTTCGGGTCATCTTTGGCCCCGTGTGCATTGAAGGGGAATGGCGAAGAAGATACAACAGCGAACTTTACGGGTTGTACAACGACATGGACCTAGCCAGAAGGGTCAAGGTCCAGAGACTCGGATGGCTCGGTCATTTAGAGCGAATGGACACCAATGCTCCGGCCCGGAAAGCCTTCGACACTATTCCCGAGGGACGTAGGAGGAGAGGAAGACCGCGACTCAGGTGGCGCACTTAAGTGGAAGAGGACCTCAATCAACTTGGAGTGCAAAACTGGAGACGACTAGCCAAGGATCGAGCTAGCTGGCGGAGCCTGTTGATTGAGGCCCAAGTCCACAACGGACTGTAGCGCCCAACTTCGGACGTACTCCCAAGTATAGGGAATCATTCTTTAGCCGTACTTCGCGAATGTGGAACTCTCTTCCACACTCTGTCGTTCCCAGTCATTTCAATGCTCAAGAATTTAAGACCAATGTACACCGACACCTCCTTTCCAACCCCTTCCCTCCTTCCTAATGCACTCACTGTGTCTCTGGCATAAAAAGGGGATAAAAATCCCTTGAGTGGGTGTAAATTATAAAAAAAAAATAAAAATACTTCTTTAAATATTCTCTTCTCTATCCATATTTTCAGATTGCCAACAACAATCAATATTTTTTTCAATCAAATAAGAACGAGATCGCTGCTATCAGTACAAAACCGATACTCAACAGTTTTGGCTTCAGAACCTAAAACAAAGTGAGCTTTGTTGAATGTAAGTGTTAGCTCTAAGCTTATCTTATCGCAAGGCAAAAAAGACATCCGCCTTCAACATGGAAATAAGTCAACAGTACTTTTTTAAGAACTTTATTTAATTATTTAATTTTTAAATACTGATGTTTTGAAATTAGTTACTAAGTATTTCCTGCTCTTTGAAAAATGTTTAGATTCTAAGCAATGAAGAAACTTTTGAATACAGATGAGAAGAGGGAGTATATTTGTCAGACGGCAAAAGCAATAATCTTACGAAGTAAAAAGCTTTTAACAGGAATTCCACAAACATTACAAAACCTTGCAAATGCATCCTTTATTTTATTAAATGCTTGGCACACCTCTTAAATCAAAACAAACGCTAAGTTAACTCACCACTTAGACTAAAAAGCTTATCTGCTTTTCACTTCGTTGATCATAAAAGCCATAGGCCGTTGGTAGGTAGGTAGAAATGGCAGACGTTGCCCACGGAACACAATTAACGGTGCAATCAGCGTTAATTGTGGTTTAAATACCAAAAACCCCAGAGTACCTGAAAATGAATAATTAGTAAGAACTACACTGTTAGGGGCATTATGGAGAAATGGATTTCCTAAATCCATTTTTTTTTTTAAGGTTCAGGTCAAGTTCTTTATCTTCATATTTGAGAGTTCGCTAAGATCATTTAGAAAAGCAGTTGTACTGGCATTAAGTAGGGGTGGGCATTCACACAAAAAATACTAAAGTATCTCCCTTTGCTCCACATCTCTACAACTTCAGCAAAACTCGTAGGGATTACCAAGTCTCACGGCATGTTGTTTGATTGTCCAGTGGCCTGTACAAATAGCAACAATTCTACTAATGTCTGACTTAAGCCTGTACATGAAGTTCCTTGCTGCGTTTATGATCGTAAGTTGGCCACATCTGCCATGAAATATCTAATGCAGTTGGTGAGAATTTTCCATCTTACGTTGGATTTCTTGAGAAAGTGGTTTTAAATGTCTGTTTTTAAAGCAAAGGAATCCTTAGTTTTTTAGCTAAAGATACTTGAACGTTGGATCCCATCCTAGCCAGTTCGTCAGCGATTTAATTTTCCAGTATATCACTGTTAGGTTAGGTTAGGTTAGGTTTTATTTTATTTTACCCCCCGCTTCGATAAGCGGGAGTATCGCGTATGCAACAGGACGCTTCGCTCTAAAGATAGGCTTGCTGGCAGGCTTAAGATAGAGTTCTATTTCTGTTTTGGTACAGCATGATGGATCGGCTTTGAACAGTTCGACGTATTTTTGTTGAATGCTGGCAATGGCTGCATTTCGTTCGTCGATAGTCGGTTCAATGATGCGACTACATACCATGTTCATTGGCTGATTCCATAACCCGAAGGTATCGCACATGTCTGTACCTAAAACATTAAGAGCGTTAATATTTGATACAAAAAGAGTACAAATTTTAACTTCCCGGTTTAGCTGAATTTCACAGTCAAATTTATCTAGTAAAATTATTTTATCCATTGAAGCACTTGTTGCTTTCGTGCCCTTCAAAGATATACCCGGCTGTCCTAGCTTCTGCCAGGTGGTGACGTCAATCAAACTGATGTCAATCAAACTGATACTGACCCAGTATCAATTTGGAGTTTGATTGGAAAAGACTCACATTGAGGATGGATGCGAATGCTGACCGTAACGAATTTGGACATGATTGATGGAGTTGACTTTAATTGCCTTGTTGCGGGGTGCGAATTTTCGTCGGCTTAATTTGTTTTTGTCTGTGCCGGCGTCGTTCTGCTTCGCTTTCGCTGAATAGCAGTTGCAGTAGCCTTCCTTATGTCCAGTTCGGCCACATTGGGTGCATTATGGTTTTGAAACTCGCAATCTTTTGCGAAATGCAGTTGCCCGCAACTCCAATATGGTGTCTTGGGGTGGCTATTTTGCTGCTTAGCTTGATGCTGCTGCTGCTGTCTGGGTAATGTTTATCTTTCTTTACAACGGTGATCATTGGCTTTGGTGTCGACGAATTCTCAATCAGAGCTGTGTCTTTTTTAAGATTTTTGAATTTTTGCACATCCGACGACAGCTTGTTTAGATTGCGATTCGTCACGCTCGCGGTGTCTTCTTAAGTTGAAAGAAGCTTTGTTCTGATGTCTGCGTCTTGAGATGATTGCAGACCTGTTACGAAAACCAAACATTTGAACTGATCGGCAGTCAGTTCACTCAATTTAAAGTCTTCACAACCTTTGTTTACCCTAGCAGCATAAGTAGAAAAGTCTTCTGTTGGATTTTTTATTGTTTGCAAACAGCGAGAACGAGCATTAAAGAGCGATTCGGGAGCACCAAAGAGAGTCTTCAAAGTTTTGACTGTTTCATCATATGAAATTTCTCGAAAGTTTTTCGGGATAATAGCTCAATTTTTTTTTTCAACTCACCTCATTTGAAACTTAAGTAGTTGATTAACCTCTTGCCCTTCTCAGATCTTTCTGCTCATCATGACTGTTATACATATATCGGTCATCTGTATTTCTTTAAACCTGAATACAACTTAAACTGTCCAATCAGAACATAAAGTCTTATCTTTGGAATTTTGTATGTCATTTAAAAATATTTTTATTTGTATTAAGTTTAATTCATTTTTTTTTTTGTGACTAATGAATACCTTAGATTATCAAAAGTTTAAATTGAAAATCGCTCTATTGTATTACGTGAAGCAAGTCCGGAATTACGTGGTGGTGCCCGGTTAAACTCATCCCCGCGCTTCGGTATCTCTCTGAAGCTTGATAAATACCGATTTTGCTGCATCTTTTCGTTGTATTCATTTCTAGAACTTCTTGCTGATCTATGGAACTCTTCTCTGGATTGTCTATAATCTATTTCGTCTTCCTGTGTCTTTATTTCTTATAGTAGGTCATTAAGGTTCCCTGGCTTCCTTGCATCAAGCACAGCAATCAGAGTGACATACTTCAATCCTGAAATTATGTGCTGGATTGTCTCTTTTTCGCTTAAACCTGCTCGATGAGCAATGGACGTCATGTCGTAGAAATAAGTTTCAATTTTTTCATCCGTGGCCCTTTCCCTTCTCAGTAGGTTGATAAGGAGTTTATTTTTGTTTCCCGTTTCCGGAAACCCTTTTATAAACTCTGCCTTGAATGATTCCCATGAAGTTATCTCACTGCCCTTACTTTCGTGCCAATGCTTGGCTGCCCCCTTTAATAGTACCGAAGCAAAAAAGAGACTTTCGAGAGATAATTGCAGATTTTTCTAAGCTTTGCAACCATTGTTCAGGTGTCAGGGCTGTCACACCTGGTTCAAACTCTCTTACAAGGGCTTTTACCTCATTGAGAGTCATTCTCATCGACTCAGGCCTTGGCGTTGCGGTAACGCTAATTGCGTCCACGATTTCTTCACTTCGGGTATTCTCATTCCTACTCTTTAAACGGGAATTCTCTCTGAGACGTTTCACCTCTTCTAACAGCTCTTCTAAGTGAGACTCGTCGTGTTGCCTCTTTCGGGCGAGTTTGGTTGAACGACTCATATTAAGGTAGTTAAGTTAACCCAACAGAAAATAAAAAATCATCAATCAATGACTCAATCACTCACCTTATAGGGGCAATACTTTTTAACTGTAGCTACCCTGATATAAAAGATGTAGGTGAGGTAGTTAAAATTTGATAGCACACCAACACCTTCTCGTTAAATTTTTGCACAAGGAAATTAAGGAACTACAAATTCCGTAGCTGTCTCTGTATTTGTGTGGGTCCAGTCAAGAGAGCAGAGGCACATAGAAACACTATACACTATTCCCTTTCTTTTTGCTTCAGATGGTAAAAGATGTCAATCGGGCCGGGCACAATGTTTGTTTGTGTTTTTTTTTTTTTTTTATTATTATTATTTTTATTTTCTTTCCGAGCGAAAAAAAAATAGACTATAAGCTCGAATGCTTTAGTATTTGTAAATAACAAACTTTTTGTTTTCGCGTTACTAGGATACGACTCCAGTATGAATAGGATATTTTTCTTTTTCCCCTTTTTTTTCTTTTTACTTGCGTAACGATAACAAATCACGACTTAGCACAGCAAGAACAAAAAAATATTAAGGCTCACTAATATGCGTGAACGAGGTTGGTGTGGGAGAAGGGATTGCGCACACATAAAAATATTCAAAGGAATTCTTCTTTGGCTTTGTTTTTTTTTTTCTTTTTTTTCGCTTACGGTCACTAAATTTGTGGGTGTTTGGAAATTATTGTTATTTTTTCTTTTTTTTTTCGGCCAATATTAATGCAGTCAATGCAGGTTTTCTGATCCCACTTCTGAAATAATAGCTCAATATACGCGAACTAAATTAATTTTTAATCTTTCAGAGCAGCGGCCGAACCTTTTCGTGGTTAGGAGTACACTGACTCACCATCCTTCCCCTTCCTACCACTCGATCGTTGTTTCCACCCACTGGGCTTTGTATGTAAACACTAGTAGTATACATACAAAGCACTGGGGAAGTCTTTACCCCTTTGTTTCACTACTTTATTCTGTGTTGTCAGAGGGAAAGGATCATTTTCTTCCCTCTTATATTGTCGCTTCATATTTTCCGCTCAACAGGGAGGATATAAGAGGCGTATTTTTCGTGAGCGATTGGATTAAGTTTCCTCATCAGCAATCTAACTCGTGATGCATCGTCCAGCTTTTTTCCATCCACGGTAAAAACATCTTCGTGTCGACTAAACCATCCCTCGAAAACAATTCCATTTACTGGATCGTAGGAAAACTCTGATATGCCGTTTGCTAATGTATCCATGAGGAACTCTGATTTTTCGATTTGCGGAGTCGATGACTGCTTATCTTTCATGATGGACTCAAGGAGCTTTGATTGTATTTCGAAAAGCTGGAGAATTTTTGCTTCATTCTCGCTCATACTGTGAATATTTTTCTTTATTTTTTTTTTTTAACAAATCCTCGTCGCCAATTGTTCTGACCCAATGTCATACAAGAATAAATGAAAAAGAAACTTTTTTTATAATAATGTTTTAATCAAAAATCTCGTTAATAAAAATAATCCACTTCCAAGCTACTGCGTATCAATTTTAAAAAGCGCCAACGCTTGGGTTTTTTATTCGTACGTTGGCAATGGTCGTCTAATCTCGCACTGTGCTTTGGCATCAAAAGGGAATGAAACCCCTTGAGTGCGTGCTCATTATAAAAAAAAAAAAAAAAAAAAATCAAACCGCTTCCAGATGGAGATTCCAGTTTTTTTTTTCTCCTTTACGAAGCGGTCCCTCAAGCTTTTCAATCGTGTTTTGCATTCATCGACTTAAACAATAATTATTGTGAGATATGTATGTACATAAATAGTATTAAGAAATAATAATTACCTGTTCTTCCAAGCTCTTTTGCAATGTTTTGCCAAGCGTAATCTCTTTTTATGTTGTTCTTATATGACCTGGATTTCACGTTGTATAAATATTTATGCTCCGAAACTAAATTTATCAACTTTTCTTCAAACATTGTTTCAGATTTATTTGTCTTCTTGTGAATTGTGATGATGATGTGACGAATGACGATGTTTAAGTTCAAGACGCGAATGAAAAATAGAACACAATTCTATTTAGGATAACGTCAAGCTTACGTTACGTGCCGCTAGAGCGTTCAACGCTATATTTTGTGTGGAAGCATCTACTCACATGTATTCTATTTGAAATGTCAACGGGAAACAAGTGCGAACGTTCTATTTTGAAACAGCCTTTAATCTTCTCAAATGTTTCGCTCTTCGCCTTTAGATAATACACAAACACCTTCTTAGAGTAGTCGTCAATCTTAGTAAGAAAATACTTTGCACCTCCGATGGATATTGTCTCCATTGTTCCACATAAGTCGCTGTACGCCAGGTCAAGTAAATTCTTGGCCCGCTTACCCTTGTGCTTGAAAGGTTCTCGATGTTGTTTTCCTTTAATACAATTCTTGCACGGTTCGTTAATGCATTCGGCAAGTCGAATTCCAGCTGCTAAACCGTCACAGAGAAGATATATATTCTTTCGACTCATGTGACCTAAACGACGATGCCACAATTCGGTTTCATTCTCTGCGCGAACAAGGAACGCAATGAATTCCACTTTGTGACCTCCTCGCTTCACAATTTGGCTCACCGACAACAAGTTGGCTGATATATTTGGAATACAAATCACTTCACTTGCTTTTATTGTGTCAGATTTATTATTGACTGACACTGGGATAAATGTCTCTCCAAATGCAATAGCTTTAATTTTTTAGTTGTTTTCTGCGTAAATCTCGGTGGTACACGGACGTGCATTGCCTTGGATGCTTTCATAATTTTTGTCACCGGAATCATAACTCCAGTTGTTATATCTAGCTTCTGGGGCCAGGATTGAAGCAGGAAGGGGGACATTTTTTCTTCTTAGCAGCTTGTATGCTCTAGAACTTGAAGAATATAGGGTTATAGACCTAGCTATATCTTCCTCCGACCGATTTGTTCTCTTTAAGGATCCAGTTTTTATTTTTTTTTTATTTGTCCAGGCGTTAATATCTCAGACAATTTGTTTTCTAAACTGTTTTGATGGCATTCAGCCCTTTCCATTTGAGTTTTTAGTAGTGTAATGCTTTCTTCAGCACTCGATAACTTTGTCTTTAAAGTTTCGATAGTAATACTTACTTACTCTTCTCCAGCTAGCTTGGTCCTTAGCTAGTTGTCTCCAGTTTTGCACTCCAAGTTGATTGAGCTCATCTTCCACTTGAGTGCGCCACCTGAGTCGCGGTCTTCCTCTCCTCCTACGTCCCTCGGGAATAGTGTCGAAGGCTTTCCGGGCCGGAGCATTGGTGTCCATTCGCTCTAAATGACCGAGCCATCTGAGTCTCTGGACCTTGACCCTTCTGGCTAGGTGCATGTCGATAGAAATGGAAGCCAATTTAATATTATACATAATCCGGAAAACATACAATTCTTCATTCAGGTTTTGTATTCCATCTGAGGATGTTGATGGTAACATCGGTTCTGAAACGTTCGACATTGAATTAACATTCTCCACATTTCCATTATGAGATGCAAGCTCGGATTCATGCAAAACTTTGTCTTCCAGCAAGTTATTCACCATTTCTTTATTATTTTCCAACTCCATTCGCTTTGAACGTTTTGTTGAACAGGATTCAGTGTTCCCGGGAGTTCCTTTCAAATGCACTGTAGGAACAGCATCCGGTTTCAAAAGGCGCAATGGAGTGAATCCTTATGCAAGCACATTTATAGTGTCTTCAAATTTATCAACCTAGTATATAGAGCTCACCCATTTCAAATTAAACATTTTTATGAAATCCTCTTGTTTTAAATGCAAGCTGCATATCCTTGCAGTTTCAATGTTTATATCGTCCTTTCTTTTGCAAAACGAAATCCATTGCTTTGCAAGAATTGCAATTTGTTGAAACTTGTTTCAGCAGTGAGTTTTTTTTCCGTGTTGTGTTATTACACTCAAATACCGAACAGATACCCATTTTAAATACTTTATTTTTACTTTTATTCTTTACCTACCAATAATCACTTTCAAATATTAAAATTCAAATTTGCCAAATCTTACTTCCTTTCAATCAGAGAACAGGAAACGAAGTAAAAATATATGAAATTGCGCCAACAAATATTTCCGATGTGCGCCGATGACGTCACAGCATTTTGATAGCATGCGCAATGCGCTATCCTTTTTATTTGTATCATGTATGTAAACGTACTAGAGTTTTATTAAATTAAATAACAAGAAATAGGTAATAGTAAAACAGTAAAAAATTAAAATTTTATAACAATGAAGATGATTAGCAAAATTTATATCGACTGCACGCGACGACGTCTAATTCGATTCTGTTTAAAAGAATTCCGTTCTCTTTCGTCCTTCCTTATGAGTGGAGTTGTTTTTTGTTTTCTCTCTCTTTCCTTCACATGTGAAGCGCTTAGAAAATGAAGGACTTAAGCGACATTTTCAAACATTTGATTAAGGCGCATTTAAAGTTTATATTCTATAAATTTTCTTGTGAAAATATTTAAAATATTGTATGTATAATTTAAAGTCAATAAAACTCAGGGAATTATAGTTAAGGTATTATTTTTTATTTATCGCAAACAGTTTTTCAGATTTTTACATTTTTTTGCGCATAACACCTTCATCTAGGAAATTTGTTTATTTTACTGATTTTTTTTTTGTAAAAAAATAGGGTGTTAAGTGGCATTTCGAAAGGCTGCAGTAGTGCAGTTTATTTATTTTTGTTTTTTTTTTGTTTTTTCTCTTTACCTTCTCGAGGACCTGCTGAAATTGCATGAGAATAAAACCATTGATGTTCAAGAGGAACAAATTTCATCTGCTCTTGTAAGTTTTTAATTTTTTCTGCAGAAAGTTGTTTCCATTATTCGGTGTCTCTTGGCATAAAATCTTAATTTTTAATAGGACGTTTGCTACTTTTGGCTATAATGACCTTACTTAAAGGAACTTCTACGTGCGTCGTAGCATTCTTTGTAAAGGTAAGAACCATACTCCTCTACTCGAATCCATTTGATCGAGTCCCTAAATTGGACCTTGTCATTAGCGACGTTTTTTGTTGAATTTTTTACGTTTAGTTTATGTTGAAGATCACTCGATAAACGAAAATGATTTTGCATGTCAATAACAACCGTTTTTTTTAGTACTAGTAGTTCTTATGATGTCTCGATACTGATCTGCGGTGTAAACTGTCTCGTGTTTTCGGAAAACCTTTTCAATTCTGCCGAAGTCTCTGTCGCTATCTAAAAACGTGTGTCCTGCTTCTGGAAATTTGTGGTCGATAGTTTTGAAGTATCCTTGGAGTATCAAGGCTTGGTACAGGCAGATGATGTTAAAATTTTTGTTTTGCCCAGCATATGAATCAGACCAAATAATAAGATGATCTCTATCCTTGATGTCGCCACTTCCGTACTCCCTCTATCGCCCACGTCTTCCGTCCATGTAAACATATAGGGTTTTTCCCCGTTTGATGTTATTGAATGAACTCTCGGCAATGGCATTCTTTGTTGCAAGTCAACAGTTAAATACACAACGTTCTTCTCATTAAGTGTGTTTTCTCTATCTTTATTCTGTGTTTCAAATGCGGCCTTGTAGCTTAATCGATGCCTTGCAGTGTTGTTTACCGCATCACAAGTGCTGCATAGTGCATGTATCACTAGGAGGCTGCCGAAAAGAAAGATTAAAGTTCGAGACAAAAATATTTCTGTAAAATGCTTCCTTTACAAAAAAACAATGTTCTTTGTTATTAAGGTCACATTTTTCAATATACAGCTTGTGCATTTTGGACACGCTCAGAAGAGGAGAGAGATATTTTTTAAACGGGTTTTTATTTCTGGAATAATGCGACTCTTCTGCAGGAAACTCGCCAATATAACAAACAACTGAGAATAAGTTTTCTTACCGTTAGCTTCTTGATTCGCTTTATATACCCTGAAAATTTCCGTTATGAATTCACAAAATTAAAAAGTCAGATTTTTGTGTAAAAAGGACTTAAACGCATTTAACACATTCACCCCTTCATCTTTGGCTGAATACGAATCTATAGGTGATAGAAGAGTACAGATGAGTGAGAAATTTAAGTTTTCATATAAGACATTCATTTGTAGGGAAAACCCGAAATTTTGAAAAATATCACTTAACACCTTGTAATGCATTCGCATTGTCGTAATTGTTTTGAGAGATAATTTAGCCCCATAGAGGTGTAACACCAGTTAGAAGATCATTGATTACGTTTGAGAGTCTGATTTTAACAGAATTGTGATCGCTTGTTTTACTTAAAATGTAAATGTCATCAGTGTAAATGCAGTGGTCTAATGATTTGCCACCCCAGAGTTCCTTTAGATGTAAAGAGTCCAGCAGTAGTACCAGTACCAGGCCCATGCCTCCGATACCCAACGACGCAAAGAGTACACTTGAACCTCGCCACGACTGTTTCTTTATCCAAGTTAAGTATGGGGCAGCAACTACGAGTAGGCCACAGTAAATATCTCATGGCATATTGTAGACGACATATGAGAATTGGGAATGTTGTTGACCACTAATTAAATTGATCATATAGCACCCGCTATACTGGCTCCGATCGTGTGTGCTGTGTATCCATCTATCTGATATCAGCAATGATATCATGGAAGCAGCGATTGGTAAGTGTGAGGTCAATGGGATGGCAGTAAAATGTGTCGCCTTATAGTCTGGGTGGAGGAATGTGCCGATGGATGAATTCGACAACGGTTGTTGATCGAACAGAATTCTTCTTGCAATAGTCGAGTGCATCGACTATAGAATAGTATTATGGTAAAGTTGTGTACCCTTAACTTCGTTTTGTAGTACATACATCCAACTTTGTTCTTTGAAGCTAATAATATAGATTGTATGTCCATCGTAGATACAACTGTCCTAGATGGCCGATTTCCGAAATTAATAAACCCGAACACGAAATTTAGTTTTTATGTCTTTTTAATTTTCAAAAATAGCAAATTGCGACCATGCGCTCATGTTGAGATATACATCGAGAGAATGAGTTCGTTATAAAGTAGTTTCAAATGAAAGAACAAAAATGAAGAATGAAAAGGATAGATACAGAGATGTAAGAAAGGAATAAAAAGAAATGAAAACAGGGTTGGCAATAAAATAAAATGATAAATGAGTTCAGAGATGACAGCTCGGCCCTTCCTGATTAAACTCGTCCCGAGTTATTCTGGGTTTTGGTCCAGATTTTGATCTTCTTCTTCGGTGTCATAGTCTTCGTCGATTTCTGGATATAGAGCGCACCAAGGTTTGAGTTTGTCGCTGCTAGCTACTGTCGTAAACTTGCGTTTTCGTGCCATTCATGTTCTCCAGGACATAACGATCGAATCGCAGAACCTTCGTCACCGCGTATGGACCTTTATATTTATTTTCCAACTTTCGAGACTCGCCTGTACTTTGGATTGGACTTTCGATGAGCACAAGGTCTCCTTCTTCGTATTTATGTGGCGTCTTGTATTTAGTACAGGACCTCTTGTACTTACCGTGCTTTTGCGTTCAAATGCTGTCATCGATCGTCGCTGTTTGAGTTTGGAACCACGCGAGATATAGGTCTTTAGCTGCTTCTGATACTGTGGCTTCTTCTTCTAGTTTTAGACCTGGTTTTGGGTCTTATTGAGCCCTGCTCAAATTAGTCCTTCCCGGCTCGACAGT
>CAKKXW010000003.1:76305454-76319067 GCA_920937365.1 Sphaerophoria rueppellii
GTGCATATAGATTTTTTTCATTGGGAAGGGTTCACATTTTTGTTATTAGTGGATGCATATTCAAAATTTATTGAAGTCCAGCAAATGAACTGCACCGACGCACAACATACTGTTCATGCATTGGAGAAAATATTTTCCTATTTTGGAAATCCATCCGAATTGGTCTCCGACAACGGTCCTCCTTTCAACTCTGGCGTGTTCAAAGACTTTGCAGATCAAAACAAAATCAAATTATTTAAAACCCCTCCGTACCACCCACAAAGCAATGGTTTGGCAGAACGCGCTGTACAAACGGTGAAATCGATTTTAAAAAAATATATGATAGAAGGAAAAGTTAACAAGAAAAATATTCAAACTGTTCTAAATAAAATTTTGTTAGCATACAGGGAAACACCATCAACAGCAACAGGAAGATCACCAAATGAATTAATGTACTCATACAAACCGCGTACTTTATTGCAAACATTGTCAAAAAAGTTGGAAATTAATAAAAATGTAACAAATTCAAACAAAAGTTTGGAGAAAAAACAAATTGAATTTAATAAGTTTAACGTCAATGAAAAAGTTTTGTATAGATTACATTTTAAAGACATTGTTAAATGGAAACCGGCAACTATATTAAAAGTTATCAGCCCGTTTACATATCTTATTAATATTAATAATCAAGCCAGATATGTTCATCAAAATCAACTGCGTTTGTCAACTTTAGAAGATAATTTTCACCCGGGAAAAATATACAAGGAAAATTTTAACAAATCAAGTAAACTAAATGCAAATGATGAGGGTCTAGTTCCATCTCACACCCAATCACACAATAATGCTGCAAATCTCGAAACGAATGCAAATTTGAATCAAAGGCCAACAAGAACTAGGAAGGAACCTAGTCGTTGGGGATATTCTAAATTTTGAGTTGGTTTTGATGGATATATCTGATAACATAAATCATAATTAATTATAAGTTTCTGTTAATATGGAATTCATCATTTTACCTTGAAGGAAAATTAATTAATGAATTTGAAAAACTAACTAAGTTTATGAATTTATAATACTATATTTAATTTTATATTACTCAACCCTTATAGTTTATAATAAGCACTAATAACTATTAGTTATTTCCATGTAATTTAAACAGTATTTTGTTGGGGAAGATTGTTATGTATATGAATTATGAAGAATAAATCAGTCTATTGTAAGAGCTCAACGAGTGTGTATCGTTTACATTTAACACATGATAGTTCCTTTTAAAATAATTCCTTGTCGTATTAAGACAACTTGAACTTTCCTCGAAAAATCAATATGTTTTCATTTTAAAGTAAGATGAGAAACTTTGAATTAAAATGACGCTCATGTTAAATTAACATCATGTTAAATTAACATGAAGGGTTCTGATGAGTTGGTGATCCTGTAAACAAACATACATACAGAAATACATAATGCATTTTTTTATGTTATAAATTATTCATTCTTTATTTTATTACTTAAAAATATATTAAAATACATTAATTTCAAAAATATATTTTTCCATTATAAATTGGAAATATCATTTCATTTATTAATTTTTATTTGATTACTTAAGCTTTGCCGCTTTGCCCTTTAAGCTTTCTTCGAGAAGATGTTCAAGTTTCTAAAATATAATAGAACAAAAAAAAAAATTAGAATACATTCAACACGTTTGAAATATTAGTTTTTACTTTGGTCCAACACTGGTACTGATGGCAAATTAAGAATAATATTTCCTTGGTCGTCCCTTTCATTGGTTACTGGCTCACTTAACACAAAATCATTACTTTGTACATCCATTACAAATAATCTTTAAACACTTCACTTCACTTTTTTAAAACAAACTCTTCCGACCGTAAGCAAAAATGCGAATGCCACTGCCACCACACATGCAAGTTGTGGTCGAAAAGATAACGGACCTTTTTGTCTCGTTTGCAAATCTTAATCAAAAATCAACACGATTTGATGCAGTAAGAACACTACTCCCTCTTACTTCAACACGATTCCTTTTTGTTTTAAAACGATTAAATGTTGATTGGCTACTAAACAGTTTTTGAGCTGAGACGCGCAATCAAATAAATCAAAGAAAAACAAAAATGCGAATGCAACCAGAGAAGGGTTGCTGAAATGATAACGGATCTTTTTCGTCCGTCGGCAAATTTCAGCGTATTTCAACTCGACTCCGTTTTATTTCAACACGATTTATTTTTTTTTTTAAACGATTTCGTGTTGATTGAATACTTAAGAAACAATAATCTTTCGTGTTGATTTTACATTGGGGTTGTTTTCTGTTTTAATCTGATTATTAACACGATTCCCTTTTATTTCAACACGATTTACTTTTGTTTAATCTGATTTAAAGTTAATTTTAAACGAAATACTTTAAATCAACACTTAATTAATAATAATGACAGTTCAAAAAGCATTCATGTTAAAATAATCACTAAAAATATCAATTTAAAACGAAACCATTTCAAATCTAAATGAAAAAAAAAGTTGATTTCAAAACTGTGAATTGTGTGTAAAAACAATAATTTGTCGTGTTGATTTTACATTGGATTATTTTTCTGTGTGTACAAACATCACATTTTTCATTTTTAGTACACCACTTTCATATTCTCCGATGCCCGAACATTTCGTGCAGAAATGTTTTTTGCAGAAAGCTGAGCATAACGCAGCTACTTTTTTAATTGGCTTATTGCATTCAGCACAATCTCCACTCATTTTGATTTTTCACTCAATTTACTAATACACTCGCGGCTGTCTATATATTTACTTTGTATATGTCCACTTTAACAGTTTCTTAATTTTTCGATTTATTTTATGCAAAATTAATTTTCGGTTTTATGTGTCGAACTTTATAACTTTTCACTTTAAATAAATGTAAAAAGGTTGTACACCACTTGCACCTTCAGTTTATAAACTTCTGATATATTGTTTTTCGTCGATAATCCTACCTCTTTGTACTATCCCAAACAACAATTCGCTTGGAGAATGTTTCGTTGAACAGTGATTTGAATTGTTAAAATTTAACTCTACTTCAGGAAGTATCTAAACCCAATCAGCATGATCAATCGGTTCACAAAGTTTCCCTAACATCGATTTTAATGTCCGATTTACTCGTTCTACTTGACGGTTTGCCTGTAGAGATCCTACTGCTATTTTAACATGCTCAATATTGTGTTTTTTTAGGAAACCAGAAAATTCTAAACTTGTAAAACACTAGTCCTGATCGGATATGATACGTCTCCGACGACTATAGTATGTGAAGTATTTTTCAAGACAAGCTTGAACCTCCCTGGAACTAGTAGAATTCACAGCGTATAACTTATTAAATTTAGTAAAAGCATCGGTTACTAACAGAATATGTTTTCTCTTCGAATTTAAAGACGGCAGTCAGTGGTCCAAAATGGTTTAAGTGCAAAGTATCGAACGGTTCAGGCTTCTTTACTATAATATATAACGTTCTCTCGGATGCCCTTACGGGAGCAGCATACATGATGCACCAAATGCAATTGCTTATAAATCTACCGATCTTTTACCTCATACCAGGAAACCAGTAATGTTTTCGAAGATCCTCCAAAGTTTTGTCTCCTACCATGTGACCTAACTTTTCATGGATCAGTCTTATCACGTTTTCTTCCATTTCTCAGGCTACGTATAACAGATTCCTACCATTTTCATTGACCTTTAATACTAGACCATCTTTCATATCAAAACCTGAAACCGGCCCTTCTTCGAACTCGCCACGTATTTTGACAATGAGCTCGTCTCGACTCTGCGTGAGTTGAATTCGGAAACAGACATCGTTATCATCGGTAAGGTGAATTGCCCCGGCATCAAAACAATCGGATTCGACAGCAGCCACAATGCCGTTTATATCGGTAGGCTCTTCGAAGACATATGTATTTAAACGCCTCGTCACATCGGTATGTTTCGCAGATCTGCTCCAGGTCATTAATGAAATGTTTAACATTGTAACCTGACATACGGTCGCCGCTGAACCTTGGGACAACACGAACGATGTCGTCGACTCGAACACGGTTAACACGCATCATTTTTTCGAACTGACGTGTGAGTGTCAGAAATTCTTTCTTCTTTTTGAGGACATTTATCTGCTCCGCAAGAGCAGCCAGCTCATAATCAGATTCGTGTGTAGAAGTATCGGTGATAATAGCAGCAGTGTAGGCAGCAGGTACAACGATAAATGAAGTTTCATCATACTCAGCAAGCGGATGAGCAGCAGCGGCAGTAGAGCCAGTGGGGACAACAATTGTGGCGCCAGGAGCAGCATGTTCGGCATCTTTTACAACGATGGCATCAGTTGTGTCAACGGTAGCGGCATGTTCGGCATCTTTTACAGCGATGTCATCAATTGTGGTGGCATCAGAGCCAGCTTGTTTGGCTTTGTCGGTCGGGACAATCACTTTAGCAGCTGGAGCAGCTTCGGTAGTGGCAAACGATTGCTCCTCGTCTTCCTGGCACTCCGCTTCCACTCCAGCATCTTGCAACTTGTATATCGTTGAGCAATGAACGTAGTTGTACAACAGTCGCAGTTTGAAGAAATTCTATGCCTCTTTCCTGCAAGACGTTAACAATTTCCATTTTGTTTAATTTCTGCATTATTCCTTGTTTTGATTACCCCACACCTGATAGATATAAACTTTTAAAAAATGAAAGCACGTTCACTCTTGATTTCTTTCAAAGCGGAAGTGAAGTCCGACCATTTTTATATTTCATTCTTTCTTTCTTTTTAGTTCTTCGGTAGATGGCGTTTGCTCATCACCCATTATTCTTAAGGTCTAATTACAATAGTTATGTCTTCATAATTCTAAGGGTCTGCATGCAATATATTTATACCTTACATAATTTAGTTTTTTTTTTTTCTGAGGGAAAAAGCTATTGCTTGATGGATTTGTTTTTATTGATGCGCACGTGGGAGTGAGATGGTAAAAAGAAACGAGGAGAAGGAACAAGTATTCCAGAAACACAACACAGTGCAGCAACAAAGCAAGCCGACAACACATTCACACTAGCTAACTTAAGAAAAAGTTTGCATGAAAGAGACACATATATTTTTTTTAATGTTTGACAGTTATTTTCCTTGAGCAGGGATGTTATTCTGTGAAAAGTAATGTTATTTAAACAAAATTTTCAAAAATCACAGTAGATGGGAAGAAAAAGGCAGTGACGCAGTAGATTTGAAAATTTGCCGAACGCTGCACAGTAGGGCAAGATACTCCAATAACCGGAATTAATTATGTAGATGGGTCTGTTTTATTGAAAAAAAAAAATCTTTTTTTTTGGTAGTAGTACCGAAACAATTAATAGGTTTAGACGGTGGTCAATTTTAAACCATACTTTCAAAATCGCAATAAAATGAAACACGTCCGATTCGTTCGAGCACTCGTTTTAGACTGGCTCTCTTTCTTTTATTATTTCTTAGTTCTTATTCACCGACAGCCAGTTCCCCTATTACATGTTTTTGCAGTGGTGGTTTGTTCATTTGATTCTTTTTTTTTACTGTTACAACTCGATCATCCTGACAATGTAATCGCCTCGATTTACGCCGAACTAATAAATTATTGTTAATCCACGGTTTGATATTAGCCACTTCCCATATACTCTCGTATGGGATTTGTGTCAATTGAAAACCCTCAACATCCTTTAACAAATATCAATCATTTTGTAAGACTTTAACCACTTCATAAGGTCCTTTGAACTTAGGGACGATCTTTCTACATGCACCTGGTGTCGAAACATAATTCTTTACTACCACATAATCTCCTACCTTGCACTCCTTACAAATTCTATTCTTATCTTTCATTTTCTTATTATAATCCTGTCCTTTTTCTATCTTTTGCCTTGCTGTACCTCTCATTTGTTCTAAATTCCTATCATCTTTTTGCTCACTCTCATTATTTAATACCTCTTTAAGGAAATCAATAACTACTCCTCTTTGATCAACACCAAACAACAATTGGCTAGGGGAGGTAGCAGTACTTCCATGAACAGTGTTGTTCATTGAAAACTCAATCGTTGGTAATACTCCATCTAACGTCATCACTGTACCTGCACTAGTCATTTTCGCAATCATTGGGGCGAGACTCCTATTCACCCGTTCCACCTGTCGGTTTGCATGTGGGGAACCCGTTGCGATCTTTATGTGAGAAACGTTATTGGTACTCAAGAATTGTTTAAATTCTTCGGACGTGAAAGCACTACCTCGATCTGAAACAACTGTTTTCGGGCGACTATATGAATAAAAATAACTCTTCAGGCAGGCAATAGCTTCTCTACTGTTTGTAGTCCTTACAGCATATAGTCGAACAAATGTAGTGAACTCATCGATCACTAGGAACACATACTTTTTGTTTCCACATCTCAGTGATACTGGGCCAAAATGATCGATATGTACCATTTCGTATGCTATGAAGCAGACCTTCGTGCTTACCGAACTTCGGCGAGAATACTATACATTTCAAACAATTGTTAATGTGTTGTTTAACCTTCTCACTCATCTGGGGGAACCAGTACGTTTTGAAAATGTTGTTTAAAACTTTATCCCTGCCTACATGCCCTATATCGTCGTGATAAAAGCGGAGAACGTTACTTTCCATAGACTCCGGAACATAAAACAAAATTTGTTTCCCTACTTTCTTATAAACTAGACCATTCCTCATTTCATACGTTTTGCTTCCTTTTTTTTCTAGTTGTTGTGTAATTTTCTTTATACGTTCGTCATTATTCTGTTGAATGGATAAGTTCTGCTCAAAATTATTTTCTTCAAGGACTAACACATTCGATAATCTACTCAATCCATCAACATGTTGCATTTCTGTACCATTTCGATGTTCCAACACATAATCGAAATTCTGTAGCTCGAGAGCCCATCTTGCGATCCTTGGGTTAACTTCTTTCTTATTTAGAGTCAGCGTAAGAGAGTTACAGTCAGTAACAATCTTGAATCTAAATCCATGCAGATAGATTCTATACCTTCTCAACGCATAAATGATCGCTAATGTCTCGAGCTCAAAACTATGATACTTGGACTCATCATCAGTGGTTCGTTTTGAAAAATAAAAGATGGGATGGAATTTCCCATCACTCTTCCTTTGTAACAGAATCGCTCCAAAACCTAATGCACTCGCATCGCAATGCAATTCGGTTTCATCCCTAGGATTATATAAAGCTAGTACAGGGGATTCAATGAGTATTTTTTGTTTCAGTCCCTCAAAACAATCTAACTCTTCCTTCTCAAATTTAAAAACAGCATCTTTTCGTATTAGGTTGTATAATGGTCGGGCAATTAATGAAAAATCCTTAATAAATCTTCTAAAATATGAGCATAGGCCCAGAAAACTATGGACTGCCTTCGCATTTCGTGGTATTGGGAAAGTCTTTATTGACTCCACTCCTTTGTCATCCGGTTTGATACCCTCATTTGTTAAACAGTAGCCTAAATATCGTATTTGCGATACCATAAACTGACATTTGTCTAACCTCAACTGCAACTTATTCCGTACCAATCTATCAAACACTTCCTTCATTATCTCCAAATGTTCATCCTCAGATTCCGTCGCTATCATAATATCGTCAATGTATATCGTCACTTTTCTTTCCCTTATTAAATCTTCAAAAACTCTATTAATATATCTTTGGAACTCGGACGGTGCATTTTTTAACCCAAAAGGCATCTTCAAATACTCGTATTGACCCATGGGAGTCACGAATGCAGTATACTTTACTGACTCTTCATTCACGCCTATATGATGAAATGCACTTTTAAGATCAATCAATGTAAAAAGTTTCTTGTTAACTAATCCATCCAGTAGATCATCTATCAACGGGATAGGATAGTTATCCTTTTGCGTCACCTTATTTAAGGTTCGATAATCTACACATAACCTTATATCTCCTGCCTTTTTCTTCACTAATACAACTGGTGATGAGTATTCCGACCTACTCTCACGGATAACTCCCTGTTCCATGAGTTCATCTAAGATAACCTGTACCTTTTCCTTCTCAAAATATGACATTCTCCTAGGAGGGCAATGGAAGGGCTTATCATCATATAATCGTAATTTAATTTCGTACTCTACTTCGGGCACTGCGGGGCGAGAACAACACAGGTAATTCTTTTTTATAATATTCAAGAAACTCTTTTTGGTTGCATATGCCAATTTAACATTTTTTATAATTATATCATTATCATTAAATTCCAATTTTGATTGTTCATAATCATCATTTAAACTTTCTTCATACATTTCATCAGGACCACTCATTATATTAAAAATTCGCTCACATTCTGTCTTAAATTCATTATTGACTTCTTTTTCGTTCTCAACTTTTATTCATTTCAAATTTGCTTCACAGAGAAAATTTCTACCTAAAATAACTGGATATTGCATGGTATCTTCAGATACAACTAACAAGTCAGTATATATATATTCCTTTTCAAATGAAACGCTACAATTTATATGTCCGAATATAGACAGTGGTCTTTTATTAACGCCAAAATAAGACTTTTCATTATAAAATTTAATGTTCTTAATTAAATCTTAGTCAAGGTGATTTATTTTAATTAGGCTCACTGGGCTGCCGGTGTCTAATAATGAATCAAAAGATAAAAAAAATTTGTCAATACCTACATAAAATACAAATTCTAAATTTCTTACAAATTCATCATCAGAGTCTGGGTTGATGTACCCGATGGCTGGTCTGGTTAGAGGTGTTCTTCTCTTCGGACATTGGGCCGCAAAATGCCCCATTCCCGCGCAGACGTGACAAGCTCCTAGTGGCCTCCTCTCTTTCTTGCATTCTGAGGCCATGTGCCCCATAGAGTTGCGATTGAAGCAACGAATTTCCTGCCTGCTTCTCGATGCTCGTACAACTGCTGATGTTGTTGCTGTTGTCTTCATTCTTGACGGATGTTTGATAGATTTGAACGCCTCCTTAATTGATGTTCAAATTGTTCGAATGATTCTCCAATGCCCCCGAAATATCCAACCAACTCTTTAATTTGGTTTATATTTTCACCTCTGGCATCATTTGTCGCTCTTTTTGCTTACTCTTCTTTAGTAATTCATTTTCTCTCTTCAGTAGGTTCTTCTCTGGTTTTTCTAGTTCAATCTCTCTTTTTAATAACTCGAGCTCTTTTTTTTAACTGTTCCACTTCATATGTTTTGTTTGTCGTTTTTTCTTGTGGTGCGTCATCTAGGCTTCCTTCGACGTTGTCGTCGTCACCTTCCACTTCTTCATCGGCCCTCTCTTCTTTGTTGTCATTGCCATCGTCCCCGATTTCCACTTCCACTTCTTCCTCATCCTCATTTTCGTCATCCGTGTGTGTAATTGAGAGTGCTTCGTCTCGAATCTCAACCGGTACTTCCATCACTTGTTTGTTTGTTTTTTTTTTTTTGTTGAATGTAGATAATGGCAGTTGCGCACACAAAACACAAAACACACAAGCGCGTCGATCACTAAACCAAACCACGTACACACTGAGTTGTTTGTTTTTTGTTTTTCTTTTTTCGTTTTAGCGACGCAGAAATAGAACACACGCTAACCACGTACACTGAGTTGTGTGTTTTTTTTTTTCTTTTTTCTTTTTGGCGACGCAGAAATAGAACACACGCGCACTGAATTTATTTTCCCGATTGGTTTTGTTCTTTTTCGCTCTTCTTTTTTTTTTTTTGTTCGTAATCAAATAGTCAAATAGTTTTTGTTTTTATTTATTTCGCGGGCTAGATGGGTTTTTCAATCCCACTTCTGAATTTTAAACGGTGGTTTACACTTTTATTTTAAACCATACTTTTAAAATCGCAATAAAATGAAACACGTCCGATTCGTTCGAGCACACGTTTTAGACTGGCCTCTTTCTTTTATTATTTCTTAGTTCTTATTCACCGACAGCCAGTTCCCCTATTACATGTTTTTGTAGTGGTGGTTTGTTCATTTGATTCTTTTTTTTTTTTTTTACTGTTACACTTCCGTAATTTTCGCCAGATCTCTTTTGCTGGCCACGTCCAATAGATCTTATACAAGGAGTTGATACTTGCGACAGTCTTCTTCCAAAGTAGCTAGACGCAGTTTGGCATGGATGTACGACAACTCCTTGAACGCTTCGGAGTCAACAAATGCTCTAGTCGTCTTGATGCAGTTGGACGAACAACGCAACCTGTTTGTAAACATTTTCCTGTACATAAAGGGGAATGATGGATACGTGGTAAGATATGGAGTTATAAGTGGGTATTTTCTTTTTATATATCTACTGGCATGTATATCTGTGTCTATACGACTTCACATGTAGGTATGTATACCTATATTCCTGTACTATATTATGTATTATATTGGTCATAATCTCTGTACGAATCTATGCAACAAGATTGCACTTAGGTATGTTTACCAATGCCTGTACAATATTATATTGATCATAATCTCTGTATGAATCTATATAACAAAATCACATATAGGTATGTTTACCTTTGCCTGTACAACATTATAGTGCTCGGGTTGTAAGGTGGCTAGTATATTTCTGTTCAACCTTATTATTGCCTATGTGCGTTTTTCAGAGTGCTCACTTTGCCATTCGGCTTTTGTGTGCGCTATTTATCAGGCGCACTCCCCTGTTGGTGCCAAAACCTGAAAACCAAAACTATATATGTATATGTGTCGCAGTGAACTACCCTGCCCATAGGAGATCGAACCATGAGAAGACATCATCGACTTACTCGCCTCAGTATGGGATACGATTTTTGCACTTATAGTGTAACCAAACTCCCTCAGAGTGTCTATACTCTGATTCGAGTAACCCATGACCGGGTGTTCTTCCACTCTAGATATGCCTGAAAAAAAAATCAAGGCACCAGCAGAATGTCAGACCTGATATTTAATTGCTTGCGTATGAATATTTGTTTCCTTTGCTGATTTTGTTAAATTTCCTGTACAAACAAATGTCTCTATACGACTTAAAGCTGTTTAGTGCAATTGTGCACATAAACTTTGCTACCTATTCCCGTCGGAGTGGTGCTATTTGGGTTATTGATTCTCCTTTTATTTTTTACTATTTGTTAATTGTATTCCTGTACTTCTATCTTCCTGTACTTTTTATTCTCATAACCTGTACTTTTTTTTTACTTTTCTGTACCGTGTACCCTATACTAAATTATTTTCCTGTACGTATACTTTTCTTTATTTGCCTGTACGGTGTGCATTAATTCTCCTTTCCTCTTCTCTTATTGTTCTGTACTGTTTACTTGTAAGGTTGTCACACTCGAATATTCTGCTCAATGTTGGCCTGTCTTGTGTTTGCGTTATTGTTGTGAGTTGTCTCGCTCGCCTGTACGGGAATGCAAATGCATGTACATACAAACATTCTTTTTTTTTTTTAGAGACTCTCAACCTCCCCTGCTTGCTAGCAGATGGTTTGAGGTATACGTACATAAAGAGATGAGGAAATGTGTATTATAGAATGAATTGGCTTGGAAACAATACAAGCGTATTTCTTGATGCGCATATGGACATAGAATATTTGAAGCTGTACATATTTGTATATTTACTGTTAGCGACGCGCGTCGTTTGGATAATACTAATTTGAACACACAAAAGGGCAAAAACAATCTTCTTTACTGGACGTGACGTGAGTAGTCCAAAACTTTAAAAGTTGAATATTATTTCGTGAGCAGCGACAATAAAGGAAGGGAAGGCACACATAATTTTTTGCACTAACACTATGCACTGCACATATTGTCACATTTGACACCCGAGCACTTTAATTATTAAATGTATATATTTTAACTTACCCTGTACTTTCTTTGATAAATGTTTATTTTCTTTCAGTATTTGTTTCCTCTTTTCTTTTCCTTTTTTTATATTGATATTTTTAAGAACTTACTTTATTTTAAACCTCATTACGCGAGTAACAAAATCGAAGTGAGTTAGCAGAACATAAGACGCGACGAGAACAAATTTGTTCTCATGCTGCTGGTATGTACTTGTGTACTCGTACATAGACAGGCAAGTCGTCGTCGTTGCTGTACAGTTTTTTATAATGTATTGTATTACATTAGGATAGGCAAAGGCAAAACGTCGCGACAACGGCAGCTGCATGATGCGAGACATGTTCTTGCTTGTTCGCGTTTCGTTTTATTTCTTTTTTTTTACGAGAGGAATAATGAGGCACTAACAACAAACACGTAACACACAAGGGAGAGCTAGACATAGCTAACCGTACTTTTTTCCTGTACATTTCTGTTATTATTTTTTAAATGAATACAACTCCGTACACTGTACAATAAGAGGAAAGCAAGCACCTGTACCGAGTATATTATTTCGATTCACTGTTTTTACCATCCGGTCTCGACGTGGACCAAAATGTATCTTAGCGAACTGTAATCCAAGGAGAAATAAATAAAACTCGTGTTTGTTTTGAGTCGGGAAAAATTTATATGAAAAAAACCGACTATTGATAATCTTTATTGACGCGACCTGTACGTTTGAGTTCTGATACTAAACTGACTCTTAAAAGAGAAATACATATAAGGCTCATACTGAGCATGTTAGACTTATACCATTAAACCATTACATATACTATTTTACAATTACATGAATGTATTTAATAAAAAGAAAATGTGACAATTAACTTGAATTCACTGGTGCATTCGATACATCCATTTCTGTATTAAGTATTGCATGGTCTTCTTGACAATTTAACTCTTCATCTGGTTTCTCTACCACATCTTCAAAATCTGATTCATTTAGAAGAGCTTCTGCTCCAGCATCTTCATATCCAAAAGTTTTTGCTGAAAACATGTTTCGGAAAATTATTTGCTTAAGGTTTCTTAAGAACCGCAAAGCAGGAGGATTCCGTTCATTGGAGCCTTTGTTCGTTCGAACCATTTAAAATAGATTTTCTATCACATCAGTGTTCAAATGACGAAGTAAAAAACAGTCCTGCTCCTCGTCGTTTTTCAATTAATTCCACATTTGTATAATCGCCATTAGAGTTTACTGCAATCCTTTGAAGCACCGTACACTTACACTCGCTGTGTGCGGTTTCCAAGTAACTATCCACACTTTTGCGCTACTCAGTGACTTCAACATGTCTGTTGACAATGACTGCAACTTTGACTGCAACTTTTTTTCCGATTCTGTTTTAAAGTAATAGATACTTGTAGCATACATTATGCCAGAGGCGACATTGTTGCTCAACAGCTGTGTGGCTAGCTTAACGAACATTTCTTGTCTACTATTTGGTTTGGCAAGTTCTTTCATAGCAGGAAAGGTTGATTCCAACCCACCGTAGGAAAGTGCCGTCATTTTGTTTGAAACGAACACCA
Organism: Sphaerophoria rueppellii; assembly: GCA_920937365.1. Taxonomy (NCBI): domain Eukaryota; kingdom Metazoa; phylum Arthropoda; class Insecta; order Diptera; family Syrphidae; genus Sphaerophoria; species Sphaerophoria rueppellii. The sequence goes on from CAKKXW010000003.1 coordinate 76,318,792, forward strand.
AATCGAACGCCCCATAGTAGTTAATACATACATACAGTACATATTCCTTAAGCCCGTTCAGGCGCTCACCATATAGACGATGAATGGATTTAATATTAATGCTATTTGACAATTATTTTTAACTCGTGTCCTCTCTGTAATCGCTTTCATAAGCTGAATTTAAAAGATGTCTGCTTATTACCTCTTGACATACATACATAATTGATGATACCCCGCAAGCTAAACCACAAGCAAAGTTTGTTTTACTGCCGTGAAAGGATGCCACCCAACCTTAGT